>ONZH01019594.1:0-217103 GCA_900303285.1 Rhinella marina
GCCAATGCCCCTACTGTGTGCCCAAAAAATCCTCTTAGTGCCCCTATACAATAGTGCTCCTCTCCCCCCCTTCTCCATAGTGCCCCCATGTCTGCCAGTATATAAGATAGGGCCCCCATAGTGATCCTCCCCCTCCATAGTGCCAGTATATATATATATATATATATATATATATAATACAAAAAGCAAGGCAGCACTCCAGTCTGTGAAAAACGGTGTTGGGCTTTATTCCAAACAAAGATGCAACGTTTCGGTATTCTCAATGATACCTTTCTCAAGCATAACAAATTCAGTGTGACAACCTCAATATATAGTGAACAAAGGCGGAGTTAAACAATCATGTGACACATATGTGATTAGTGAAACAACAGGCAAGGCAGCACTCCAGTCTGTGAAAAACGGTGTTGGGCTTTATTCCAAACAAAGATGCAACGTTTCGGTATTCTCAATGATACCTTTCTCAAGCATAACAAATTCAGTGTGACAACCTCAATATATAGTGAACAAAGGCGGAGTTAAACAATCATGTGACACATATGTGATCAGTGAAACAACAGGCTCTTTTTTAAAGGGAAAGAAACTTGTATAGAAAAAATCTGTGACAAAGTACCAGTGCTCCTGTCATACATAGTTGCGATTAAGGATCAGCCTATTTCTGGCCATCTTTCATATAATATCAAGTGTAAACATTATATGGGTGCACTGTGTTGTAAAAAAAACATTAAAACCACTATCATATATGAGCATCATAGATGGGAAAATACCTAGATAGTTAGATAGAATCCAGCGTCACAGTAGACCATTCACGCTTGCGCAGGTCTCCCGATCATGTGACCATACTCGGTCACATGTCGTGTCACATGATTTCGCTCCCACTGACGTCACAGAGCGAAGGGCTTCATCCCTCCCTCTTGCGCATGCCGTGGGTATCCCCATTCATTCAACCTTACAGTATGTAATCATACGTATCGGGTGATCAAAGTTCACTATAATTCAGTGGCATCAATGGACCAACAGGTCCGACTAACATACATATGAAATGGATAACTTTGGTCATTGGGCGTATAGTGCACATGCACATCCCACTCAAGGACATGCATGAACACCATGGCCAACCGGGTGCAGAACAAGGAGCGACCAGTCCGCCCTTGAGTAGACTGCTCAGTCCTCATGTCATCGGGACACAGACCTCGGCACGAGTGTCGACGTCCATCTCCACAGACTAATTCCACTAGCCGGTGAGGTACCCACCCTGACCATTCATTCTACAAAGGTACATAAAATATGGCCACTATAATTAGTGAACTATATATCCCATATATCAAGGAATCATAGATACAAGTATTGCGAAACAAATGGTTACAGACATTCCGGACACTAAATAATATGCAAAAGTAAAAAAATATATGGCATTTCCCCATCTTGATGCTCCTCTTATTCATCTGAAGGACCATCGAGATCTATAAATAAGACGAGACAAAAACATAATATCATTGTCATGCTCATAGATCAAAACAAAGTCACACCAAACATAAACCCTACAACAGAGCTATCGAGGACAAAGCACCACATACATCAGGCATACCGCATTCTTTTCATAGATACACAGACAGATTGAAATCCACATTGAGACCATTGGGTTTCAGTGTCCCCAGTCTGTGTATCCACTCCAATTCTTTTCTCTTAAGAATACGCTCCCTATCGCCCCCTCTCCTTGGTGGGGGAACATGATCTATTAGCATAAATCTGAAATCCTTCTCCGAGTGCCCCCCCTCCACAAAATGCTTGGGAACCGGGAGGTCTCTACGTTTTTTACGTATCGAATATCTGTGTTGTACCATGCGGGTCTTGGCATCCAGGGTGGTTTCCCCTACATACCACAGCCCGCATGGACACATCACTATGTAAATAACATGAGTAGAATTACATGTCAACAGGTACCTGATGTTATATACAGTACCTGTGCGTGGACCAATGAAAGATTCGGTTTTCCTCATGTATTGGCAATTTACGCAGGCCAGACAAGGAAAACATCCCGTCCGTCTGCGTCCAATATATGTCTGTCCGTCACCCTCAGTTTTTTTAGACTCGTTACTGACAAGGTGATCCTTCAAATTAGGGGATCTCTTAAATGACATGAGTGGAGGATTCTGGAACTCCTGAATATTCGTATGGACCGCTAGAATGGGCCAATGTTTTCTAATAATTGCATTGATCTCACCACTCTGCTCAGAGTGCGTAGAGACAAACGGGATACGTGCTCCCTTGTGGACAGAATATCTCTTATAAGGGTTCCTTCCCCCCTCCTCCATAACGGCACTTTTATGTCCACTAACTAACTTCCTGGGGTAACCCCTAGTTAGGAACTTTTTCTCCATATCGTCCATTCGGGACTCAACTACCTCCGGGTCCCGCACAACCCTGGACACCCGTAAAAACTGACTCTTGGGTAACAAATTAACCATCGCCTTAGGATGCGCACTTTCATATCTTAATAAACTATTGCAGTCAGTGGGTTTCGTGAAGATGTCTGTAGTTAACCCCTGATTGGTTTTCTTAACTGTGGTGTCCAGAAATTGTATGGCATCGGTGGAGTGCACCAGAGTAAACCCTATATATATGGCCCCCCATAGTGGTCCTCCTCCTCCATAGTGCCCCCCATAGTGGTCCTCCTCCTCCATAGTGCCCCCCATGTGAGCCAGTATATATGATAGGGCCCCCATAGTGCCAGTATATATATATAGGGCCCCCCATAGTGCTCCTACTAGATAGTGCCCCCATAGTGCTCCTCCTCCATAGTGCCCCCATAGTGCTCCTCCTCCATAGTGGCCCCCATAGTGTTCCTCCTCCATAGTGCCCTCCATAGTGCCCCCATTGTGCTCCCCCTCCACAGTGCCCCCATTGTGCTCCTCCTTCATAGTGGCCCCCCATAGTGCTCCTCCTCCATAGTGCCCCCATTGTGCTCCTCTTCCATAGTGCCCCCATTGTGCTCCTCCTCCATAGTGCTCCTTGCCTCTGTCAGCGACGCGATTCAGGCCTCTTCCGGCCTGTGTCCCGCACTGTACGGCTCAGGTGGCGCGATGACGTCATTGTGCCGCCTGTGCCGGCCTCTGATAGGCTACAGGCCTAGTGCCTCCAGCCTATCAGAGGAATGGGGAAGGGAGACGCCTCTCCCTCCCTTGCCCCGCATTATCCATCTGTATCGCCGTCCTAAGGACGGCAATACAGATGAATATAGAGATGAGCGCTTCCAAAATGGAAGCGCTCATCTCTTCCTGCCGCCAGTAAGAAAGGGCCCCCCTCCGGCCCTGGGCCCCTGTGCAGCCGAACCCGCTGCACAGGCGGTATGTCTGCCCCTGCTCATTAGACCTCCAGACCCCCAATCAGACCCCCATTAGAACTCTCTAAACCCCCAGTCAGACACTTCAGACCCTTCAGGCCCCCTATCAGATCCTTCAGACCCCCTTTCAGACTCCCAATCAGACCCCCCTTCAGAAACAAAATCAGACCCCCCCTTCTGGCCCCTTATCAGACCCTCCTTCTGGCCCCTAATCAGAACCCCCTTCAGGCCCTCATATCAAGCCTCAGATCAGACTATAAAATAAATAAAGTAACTTACCTCTCCTGCTCCGCTGCCACTTCCCACATCTGGCAGTCTCCCAGGCTCTCTTCTCAGGGCCCGCTCTGCAATAACCTGACCTCCTGCAGTGTCAGGTTAGAGTGCGCTCTGTACGTCCTGACGCTGCAAGCAACCAGGACACAGCAGCGTGGGCCCCAGGAAGAGTGAGCAGGAGGAGGGGTAAGTACTGTACAGGGCTACCAGCGCTTCTCTCCCCCTCCTCCTGCATACTAGTGAACGCTTCTATTATGGAAGCACTCACTAGTATTCCCTTTATAAGATGCACTGCATCTTATAAAAGGAAAAGTTGAGTACCACTGGCAAGGGGAGCTCCTCCTCCATAGTGCCCCCATAGTGCTCCTCCTCCATAGTGCCCTCCATAGTGCCCCCATTGTGCTCCCCCTCCACAGTGCCCCCATTGTGCTCCTCCTTCATAGTGGCCCCCCATAGTGCTCCTCCTCCATAGTGCCCCCATTGTGCTCCTCTTCCATAGTGCCCCCATTGTGCTCCTCCTCCATAGTGCCCCCATTGTGCTCCTCCTCCATAGTGCCCTCCATAGTGCCCCCATTGTGCTCCTCCTCCATAGTGCCCCTATTGTGTTCCTCCTCCATAGTGCCCCCATTGTGCTCCTCCTCCATAGTGCCCTGATAGTGCTCCTCCTCCATAGTGCCCCTCCTCCATAGTGGCCACCATAGTGTTCCTCCTCCATAGTGCCCCCATTGTGCTCCCCCTCCATAGTGCCCCCATTGTGCTCCTCCTCCATAGTGCCCTCCATAGTGCTCCTCTTCCATAGTGCCCCAATTGTGCTCCCCTTCCATAGTGCCCCCATAGTGCCCCCCATAGTGCTCCTCCTCCATAGTGCCCCCATTGTGCTCCTCCTCCATAGTGCCCTCCATAGTGCCTCCATTGTGCTCCTCCTCCATAGTGCCCTCCATAGTGCCCCCATTGTGCTCCTCCTTCATAGTGGCCCCCCATAGTGCTCCTCCTCCAGAGTGCCCCCATTGTGCTCCTCTTCCATAGTGCCCCCATTGTGCTCCTCTTCCATAGTGCCCCCATTGTGCTCCTCTTTCATAGTGCCCTCCATAGTGCTCCCCCTCCATAGTGCCCCAATTGTGCTCCCCCTCCATAGTGCCCCCATAGTGCTCCTCCTCCATAGTGCCCCCATAGTGCTCCTCCTCCATAGTGCCCCCATTGTGCTCCTCCTCCATAGTGCCCTCCATAGTGCCCCCATTGTGCTCCTCCTCCATAGTGCCCTCCATAGTGGCCCCCATAGTGCTCCTCCCCCATAGTGCCCCCACTGTGTGCCAGCTTAAATGAAAAAAATTAACACTTATACTTAGCTCCTTGCCTCTGTCAGCGACGCGATGCAGGCCTCTTCCGGCCTGTGTCCCGCACTGTACGGCTCAGGTGGTGCGATGACGTCATTGCGCCGCCTGTGCCGGCCTCTGATAGGCTACAGGCCTAGTGCCTCCAGCCTATCAGAGGAACGGGGAAGGGAGACGCCTCTCCCTCCCTTGCCCCGCATTATCCAAAATGGAAGCGCTCATCTCTCCCTGCCGCCAGTAAGAAAGGGCCCCCCTCCGGCCCTGGGCCCCTGTGCAGCCGAACCCGCTGCACAGGCGGTATGTCCGCCCCTGCTCATTAGACCTCCAGACCCCCAATCAGACCCCCATTAGAACTCTCTAAACCCCCAGTCAGACACTTCAGACCCTTCAGGCCCCCTATCAGATCCTTCAGACCCCCTTTCAGACTCCCAATCAGACCCCCCTTCAGAAACAAAATCAGACCCCCCCTTCTGGCCCCTTATCAGACCCTCCTTCTGGCCCCTAATCAGAACTCCCTTCAGGCCCCCATATCAGACCTCAGATCAGACTATAAAATAAATAAAGTAACTTACCTCTCCTGCTCCGCTGCAACTTCCCACGTCTGGCAGTCTCCCAGGCTCTCTTCTCAGGGCCCGCTCTGCAATAACCTGACCTCCTGCAGTGTCAGGTTAGAGTGCGCTCTGTACGTCCTGACGCTGCAAGCAACCATAACACAGCAGCGCGGGCCCCAGGAAGAGTGAGCAGGAGGAGGGGTAAGTACTGTACAGCGCTACCAGCGCTTCTCTCCCCCTCCTCCTGCATACTAGTGAGCGCTTCTATTATGGAAGCACTCACTAGTATTCCCTTTATAAGATGCACTGCATCTTATAAAAGGAAAAGTTGAGTACCACTGGCAAGGGGAGCCCTCTGGGCCCGCCTGGCTTAGGGGCCCAGTCGCAACTGCGACCACTGTGACCCCTATAGTTACGTCAAAGTTTGTTCAGTTGTGAGAGACTTCAAACTTGGGAGAGGCTGTAACTGGGTTAGTGAGAGCAAGTGTCAGACATTGGCCTGCTTAGGATTTGCATTCAACATATAGTGGGAAGCAGAGATTAGCAATTGATTCTAAATGAATCAGATTCATTATGAATTTCACAAAAAAATGTTGCCAAACAAATCTAATCCTTGAGTTATTAATTATGAACGAAAAGAGTAAGAACAGTCCCTAAACCATTTTACTGTAAATATTGGAGGAACGAAGAAGATAGAGGATCACATGATAATGGGAGTAAGTGGGGGGCTTGCACTGATTGGCTCAGAAGCTGAAAGACAGCCTTATCACTAATTTATCACTTATCAGTTTCGGGATGGAATGGGGAGATATAATTGGGAATATTTCAGGGAGTAAGGAAGGGAGGAACTGGTTGCATGTTTCATACAGCCCGCAGGCTGTTTCATGCTTGCAATCATATTTTTCTGTATGAACATGCCGCCAGAAAAAGTTCATAGACATATTGACAGCATCCCAATAGCATATATTCTACTGCAAACGCTGAGCAACTGCACTTTTTTTTCTAAAAATAATTTTAAATTTGCTGTTTGTAATTTTGTATTTCAGTGCATTATACACAAACACATGCTCCTAAACATGTTGACTATCACTGCAAGAGAATAGGTATTTACAGCAAATGCAACTCAAATTATCATACCCAAGTTAGTTAACGCATTACTGCTGCAGTAATTAGTGTCTACTTCAGTAATGCATTCATTAATGTAGGCATAATAATTCACTTTTTGCAGTAAAATGTGCTTGAGCTACACAGTTTGTTGCAACATTTTTTGAGAGTGATTTGCTCTCATCAGGTCCACTTTTGTTACTGGACTTGTTTAAGAGAGGAACTCCCTCTTGAAAAGCGTTGTCCCAATAAAGCTATTTCTGATGTGCAAGTACTTCTTGGCAGCACAATCCATGTTACTGGTATATCTATTACCCTTGTCTTCCATTTCCAGCCATAGCTCTGTTAGTGTTGAGGATCCAGGGATACACAACAGCCTCTCTCCTACTATACACTCTTCATAGAGTTATGCCTACTTGCAGAACCCATAAAGTGAGCTCCCACTTGCTTATCGCCTAGATTATTACACAACGTTACTGCAATAGGGGCACTCTGTTTCTGTATCTTGTTTCTTAAACTCTCACTTGGTGGAGAATGTGGGCCGCTCCTTGTAGTTGTTGCTGTCCAGCAAGATGCACGCCATGGTGGACACCTGGAGCAGCTGATAGGGGCATGGACAGTACATGTCTTTCACGGCCCACTGAGTCAACGTTTTTGTTGCAGTGGAGTTGAAGCACCACAGCAAGAGGGCCAGGTCCAAATGATACTGCAGTGTTTGCGTCTGGTTTCCATAACTTATCTGCCTTGATGTCTGTCTCCATGGACATCCTCCCCATCCCCAAAAGAAGCAGGGCAGATTGTCGCTCCCACTCCTCATCATATGTGTGGAGTGAAGAGTTGCTGTGTTACAGCTGATCAGCCTGGGCGAGAGTAGTCACACAGCTGATCACTTACTAAAGTGCATCAAGCAGTAAACATCCTACTGGCTGTCTCCCCATAAACTCCAAATGGGTAAGGTGGACAGCAATAATGACAGGAAGATTGTGGCTGCTCTGCATTTGGAAAAAATAACACATGCTCCCTGTATGGCACAAGTGATTAATTTGGTTGTGTAATGTTTTTTTTTAAAAAGTACACTGGCTTGCAGAGGGTGCTGGCCATGTCCAGGAGAGAATCCTCACATTTCAACCACTTTTATGTGGCATGGAACTCCCTCTTGGACTTTAAGTGACAGAATGGTCTGCCATTGCACCACTTCATTTCTGATGTTTCATCTGTAATTCCACCTTGCATATGCACTACCCTACCACAGGGGGGTATCAGCAAATAGTTTGTTCCTATTGTTATGACATGTTATGTAAAATCAACATGACCTTGTATGATTAGCAGGGATGGGGTTCCTTCTTTCTTGGCAGAAGTCCTGCTTACTGTCTAGAGGAGGAAGTTCTATTCTAGTGAGTAAAGGGGAAGGAAGCAAGTCAATTTGCTCCTACTCCTTAGGCCTCAGGTTGCAGAAACTGATCTCTGTAAAAGAAAGACAAGAACTTGGAAAGTGCATGGCTAAAGCATGTATCTCGCAGAATCCTGCGGTGGACACTATAGCCACAATTACCATATTACAGTGGCTAACCAGAGATTCTAGGGAGAGGGACAAGATAGCATAAGAAATAGTGCCATTATTTGCCGCTTTTCCATCCTCAATATCTATGAATCTGGGAAAAAGATTTTAACTGTGTACAGATTATTGTTGGATGTACTAAAACTCCTATTTTGTACTCAAGTAACAAGAGATGTTTATTCTTCAATCTCTGGCCTGATTTTCTGACTCTTACTACACCATACACTGGCCATTGCACTACTACACTTCCTAAACAACCTACAACAACCTCACAGAGCTTTCCAGTAATCTCCAGAGCCCATAAATATATCTGGTTCAACAATTAGTCAACGGACTACAACAAACCCTTTTAGGGATCCCCCTATTATGTCCTGGTAATTCAGGGCTAAAACTTAACCTTTATTATTGGATGGTTAATATACAAACAAAAAGAAAAAATTAAAATTATCAGCTGAAAAACCTAAATACTGCCTGAATATCTCCTATATTTATAAGAATACCAGCCTATCGCTATTGTGTACGGCAGTATAGTCTCGACCTTGGTGGTAGGGATTAGTAGCTATATAGCTACAGTGACCATTTTGTCACTTGTAGGAAGATGTGCATTTTAACACTATTAAATGCAATGACTCAGTCAGGCAGTTTGCAGAATTTAGGGGAGGTGGGGGGGGGGGGGCCGAGGAAAAGGAGTGGGAATGGATATTCCAATAATTAATGCAACTTTACTTGTACCAGATCTGTACAAAGTACAATGTGTTCCCTGTCACTCCCCCGGTTTATTAACCCCTGGTAATGTCTGTAAAACACTCCCCTCCGGACCGTGTATAGTGTTGAAATGGTTATCACAGTCAGCGATCCTCAGCATACTACTCCAGCTGGGCGATCGCAGCACATTACCCGGCTCTGAACCAAGTGGGGTATCAGAGTCCGGGATGCGTGCCAGTTGCACGTTATGTATGGTGGCCGGTTAAGCGATCCTCAGCTGTATTCTCAGCCGAGCGATCGCGTGCGCAGCACTCGGCTCAAACGCCGGGTATGGGGATCGGGGACGCGTGCCTGCTGACCTAGCTTCACTACTGTGCGCCAGACTTAGCGCAACAGCAGGAGCCGGTGCACGCCGCCCACGATGTGATGGAAATTCAGCCAGAAGGGTACGGTGCCGCACCCCACTCGAGACCCGCAGATGGCTGGGTCAAGGATGCGCATCGACCGCGCTGACTGCGTGACTGAGTACTATAGTGCAACACCTGCAAAAATACCTAACACCACTAGATCTAAACTAATCGGTAGCCAGCTGGCTAAAATCAACAAGCGCGACACCTTCCCGACATGTTTCGCTGCTGGTGCAGCTTCGTCAGGGGCTAAGGTGTATATGACGCGCGGCGACATCCACCACTCTATTTAAGGGAAAGGAAAACCCTCCCTTTGTCACTCAAGCCAATCACGGGTTGATAGAATGATTGACAGCTCTATTAGCCAACCAGCTCAATGCTCATGTTCTAGATGTAAATTAAATGGATACTTTCTATCCTTGTGCTCCATTTATATGAGGCCAATTCTCCATTGCCACATACAGATGCCTGTTATTAAAAGTAACAAATAGGGATGATCTTACTGTCAAGCTATCTGAATTGTATCTAAACAACCTTGACTGAATAATCCTACATGTACCCATTATTAATTTATAACAGTGAAAACTGCCAGTGTGGGATACAGATTCATCAGTTAGATTTACTGAATATTAGGCATAGAGAATAGAACCCAAGGCCCAAGGGCCATAATGAAGGGTTCTCGTATACAGCCTTTATATAACCATCCCAGTAGAAAAATTAATGGTAAATATGTGATATTAACAAATAAGGTATAAGCAAATAAAAAGAAATACATCCACTGTCGTTTGTAAGCACAATTTTTGGGTTATATAGAGTCAATGCATTTTGGATGCAATCCATATATCCTTGAATTAATGGGTTCTATTCTCTATGCCTAATATTCAGTAAATCTAACTGATGAATCTGTATCCCACACTGGCAGTTTTCACTGTTATAAATTAATAATGGGTACATGTAGGATTCATTCAGTCAAGGTTGTTTAGATACAATTCAGATAGCTTGACAGTAAGATCATCCCTATTTGTTACTTTTAATAACAGGCATCTGTATGTGGCAATGGAGAATTGGCCTCATATAAATGGAGCACAAGGATAGAAAGTATCCATTTAATTTACATCTAGAACATGAGCATTGAGCTGGTTGGCTAATAGAGCTGTCAATCATTCTATCAACCCGTGATTGGCTTGAGTGACAAAGGGAGGGTTTTCCTTTCCCTTAAATAGAGTGGTGGATGTCGCCGCGCGTCATATACACCTTAGCCCCTGACGAAGCTGCACCAGCAGCGAAACATGTCGGGAAGGTGTCGCGCTTGTTGATTTTAGCCAGCTGGCTACCGATTAGTTTAGATCTAGTGGTGTTAGGTATTTTTGCAGGTGTTGCACTATAGTACTCAGTCACGCAGTCAGTGCGGTCGATGCGCATCCTTGACCCAGCCATCTGCGGGTCTCGAGTGGGGTGCGGCACCGTACCCTTCTGGCTGAATTTCCATCACATCGTGGGCGGCGTGCACCGGCTCCTGCTGTTGCGCTAAGTCTGGCGCACAGTAGTGGAGCTAGGTCAGCAGGCACGCGTCCCCGATCCCCATACCCGGCGTTTGAGCCGAGTGCTGCGCACGCGATCGCTCGGCTGAGAATACAGCTGAGGATCGCTTAACCGGCCACCATACATAACGTGCAACTGGCACGCATCCCGGACTCTGATACCCCACTTGGTTCAGAGCCGGGTAATGTGCTGCGATCGCCCAGCTGGAGTAGTATGCTGAGGATCGCTGACTGTGATAACCATTTCAACACTATACACGGTCCGGAGGGGAGTGTTTTACAGACATTACCAGGGGTTAATAAACCGGGGGAGTGACAGGGAACACATTGTACTTTGTACAGATCTGGTACAAGTAAAGTTGCATTAATTATTGGAATATCCATTCCCACTCCTTTTCCTCGGCCCCCCCCCCCCCACCTCCCCTAAATTCTGCAAACTGCCTGACTGAGTCATTGCATTTAATAGTGTTAAAATGCACATCTTCCTACAAGTGACAAAATGGTCACTGTAGCTATATAGCTACTAATCCCTACCACCAAGGTCGAGACTATACTGCCGTACACAATAGCGATAGGCTGGTATTCTTATAAATATAGGAGATATTCAGGCAGTATTTAGGTTTTTCAGCTGATAATTTTAATTTTTTCTTTTTGTTTGTATATTAACCATCCAATAATAAAGGTTAAGTTTTAGCCCTGAATTACCAGGACATAATAGGGGGATCCCTAAAAGGGTTTGTTGTAGTCCGTTGACTAATTGTTGAACCAGTATATATACCCTGAGGATCCCTCTCAGGGGACTCTCCTCTGGTATTCATAAATATATCTCCAACAAAACCATAAAAGTATTCTATAATTATATTAGTATTCTATACATATTTCAGTAATTTGCATAATAAATAATTGGAAAGGGGGAAGAAGAATAGCACAATGAAAAAGAGATACAGAGAAATAACAAGGGACAATGTTCCAATGATGTGGTATTATCACCACATGGCTATGCTGTTTATATACCTAATGTTCCACTGAAGTCATACAATATATGGCCGATCAAGTGGACAATATCCTTATTGATGAAAATCAATAAGAAAACCTCTCAGGTGTTGCGAATAGCTATCTCAAGATACCGGCAGTCGTTGTGCAGGCATTGCAGCATGTAACTCTCAATTATTCCATTGTCTATGTCCTCTGTATAGCCCCCTGCCACGCTCCATTGATGTCTGTGTGCTGATTTGGGTGCCACCCTGCTGTGAACACGGTTCCTCCTCCTCATTATCATCATCCTCCAAAACTATGCCCCGGCTGGACAGTTGTGTACCTGGCCGCTGTTGGTGCAGGAACCCACCCTCTGAGCCACCTGTGGACGACTGGCCTCCAGGATATTCCCTGTTCCTCCTCCTCTTCCTCCTGTGCTACAACCTCATCCATCATCGCCTAAAGCGTTTTTTCAAGAAGTCATAGAAGTGGGATAGTGTGGGTCTTAGCTCTTTGCTTTGCTGCTGCCTGGGATCATCACCTCATGCCAGCCACAGGATGTACCTGCTGAAAACCTCTCCATCCTGGTCACGTAAGAGGTCTTTTGACCATATCTGATTGGTATCTACCCGGTTTACATTTAATACCTGGTATACATGGAGTGCTCATCTTGGCACCTATGATTTGATACCTGATACCTAAGGGTGATTATATTTGTCGGTCCCTGAAGGCGGTACACGGATTTTGAATTAGCCTTGTGTTTTGTGTTTTATGATTTTTATCCAATCGATCTTTACACATAAGTTTTTGTATTAATCCTTTGGCAACAACCCCTGATGAACCTCTTTTGAGGGGAAACGCGTTGGGTTTTTGGGTTTGCATCATTTGTCCCTGGAGGGGGAAAATTTGTTCTTTTGCACATCTTGTTTCTATCTTTATCTATAGGGCGATTCAAGGGTAAGGCAGATTAGGCACGGGATCAGGGGGTCTCCACCATCAGGGGATTCCTCTGGGTTAGGATTAGTGAGAGGTGAGAGGATAGGGATACTCTCTCCTTCCTGGCCTATCTATACCTTTACCCCCCTCCGAGGATCTATTGTATTCATTTGTGAGAATCATTGTATTGTTCATAAGATTTATGGGATTTTTGTACCTAGCGTTTCTATCTATGCTAATCTTTTAATGACTTAAAGTAAAAGTTACGTTTTATCATCAGCACTTCTGTGATTCCTTATGTATTTTCTGCTGGTGTAATGAATAACCTTAATATATTGATTATACTGTGATAAATGATTTGTTCATGGAATATGGCTGGCTTTCTTTCGGGAAATCTATTCACTGAGGCATCATTTAACGAGGCGAAAGACATTTTTTCAGACAGAGAGGTACCAGGCCTCACAACTATAGTAACATGTAAGGCAGTTTTCAGGGATCTCTATGAAGCCTACAAGGATAACATCAAATCCTGGTGGGAGTTGAGGTCTCTGGAAAGTTACCTTGAGTACAATAAAGTACCCAAGGGACTACGGATTTTAATCACTCCAGCTCCGCGGATAAATTCACCCGACCTCTTAAATAGATGGGAGCAGCAACTGACTCAGAATTCTCTAAATTTGATGAAGCTCCTCTTGGAGGAAGAAAAAGCTTTCTTTGAAAAATCCTCAAAAAAACTTAAAGAATTAACTGAATCTGCCTTGAAGTATAAACAAGACCCCGATTTTAATAAAAGGGAATCATCTCTACAGACCTCTGTAGATAAATTTCAAAACTTACTAAAAGAACGTAAACACCGTCAATTTGTACGGGATCTTGCGGAGTTTCGAGAGAACCGAGCTTATCAGTTGGTTAAACCTCGGGTTCCTGCATCGGAATCTGAGGTTTCATCATCGGACCTCGAAACTTCCGATACAGATCGGTACAGAGGTCAAACATCTAGGGGTCGTTTCTACAGAAGAGGGAGGAATAGAAGATGGCAGGGACGGGGCAGGCCTACACAAGGGGGAGACAGACATTATCAGCCACAACAATTGGCTGTTCCTCCCCAGATTTCAGGATCAGGTATTCAACCGACCATGGCTTCTGCCTCAACAAATTTACTCTCATCTTCTGTACCGTCATCCTCCTCTTTTTTATCAAAGGACCCTCTCCCTTACCAACTCAGGGATCGTCCACGGTTGACCAATGGGGACAAAAAACAAACAAATTAAAAGTAATCAACTTGTCCTCCCGAATATTGACAGAGGTAGAGACCACCTTATTAGAGAAAGGACTTTCCTATGTTCCTAATACCCGTTTTGATGCATTTTCGTGGATTAAGGATCTACATCTTTTTGTAAGGAAATTAAAATGGCATAAATTCATGAGGAACACAGATAGACAAACCTGTGACAAACTGGGGATCTCAACCAGTGATCTACCTGATCTACATGTCTTTGTTGAATTAATGGAGGAGAGTTCCAGACTTCAAGGTCTGGGACCATTTACGAAGTTAAAACCTAAGAGTAAAAGATTACCTCCTCCAGTTAACTCGGATCATGTAGATATTTTCCTTGACATGGCCATACGTGACATTGAACAACTGGGTAACTGCAGACAGAAGGGTAGCAATCTAACCAAAGACGAAATGCAGGCCCTCTTGACTCTTGAAAAGGATGACTCAATGGTAATTAAACAGGCCGACAAGGGGGGCAATTTAGTTATCATGAATTCTTTGGACTACCGTCAGATGTGTTTGAATCTTCTGAACGATACAGAATGTTATCAGATTCTTCCATCTGACCCTACTTTGCCCTTCTTGTCGGCCCTAAATGAATTGCTACTTGATGCATTGATGATAGGTTGCATTAGCAATAACGAATTTGAATTTCTATTACAGGGCCCACCCCGGATTGCAACATTCTATGGTCTCCCGAAGATCCACAAAGGTCTCTCACCTCTAAAGGGTAGACCTATTGTATCCGGGGTGGACTCCTTGACCCAAAACTGTGGTATTTACATTGACCAAATTCTGGGGAAATTCGTAACAGCTTTACCTTCATATACAAGAGATACTATGGATTTCTTAAGAAAAATCGAGACTTTGACCTTTAACTCCCCATATATTTTGGCTAGCATAGACGTTGAGTCTTTATACAGCTCAATCCCGCACAAGCATGGTCTTAGAGCAGTCTCTTATTTCCTCAATACCAGGGGCACTCAATTTCAGAACCATAGTAACTTTGTCATCAATTTATTAGAGTATGTTTTGAGTCATAATTACTTTATATTTGATGGTCAATTTTACCACCAGTTCAGGGGGACAGCAATGGGGAGCCCGTGTGCTCCCTCATATGCTAATCTCCTCCTGGGCTGGTGGGAGGACCTACACGTCTTCCCGGAGGATTTAACTTGGTGGTCAGATAAGATTTTGTTCTGGTCACGTTTTATCGATGACATCTTTATTGTGTGGAGCGGTAGTCCGGACGAATTTAAAGAACTTATTATGGTATTGAACAACAATGACATTGGTCTCTCTTTTACATGTGAACTAGGCATTGATTGTATTACTTTTTTGGATGTCTTAGTAAGCAAAGAGGACGAGAGATTAGTAACTACTGTCTACCGAAAACTGACATCGACAAATAGTCTTCTTCATTGGTCCAGCCACCATCCTCTCCCACAAAAAAGAGGTATACCTAAAGGGCAGTATTTTCGTGTTCGCAGGAATTGCTCTGATCTGGAATCCTTCCATAAAGAAGCGAGGTCTTTACAGTCACGTTTTAGGCAACGGGGATACCCCACACGTGTCCTGAATGAAGCATTTAAACATGCCCTGAATCAGGACCGTAATACATTACTTATTCCCAAATCACATGAGAGCCCTAAACATGGCCCTATACGCATCATCTCCACATATGACGATCAGAGCCATGAAATTAAATCTATACTGAACAGATATTGGCCCATTCTCCTGATGGACCCAGATCTAAAAGATGTCATTAACAACTTCCCTAGCATCACTTACAGGAAGGGGAGGAGTCTTCATGACCGCCTTGTACATAGCCATTATTCGGTCCCTAAACCAGTTGGTACATGGCTGGATAGAAGACCCACTGGGATGTATAGGTGCGGGAGTTGTAAAGCCTGTAAATTTATTCGTAAAACCAAGACAAATATATGTTCTATCACCAAGCATGAATATCAGATACGGGATTTTGTAAACTGTCGCACTAAGGGTGTTGTCTACTTGTGTCAGTGCACTTGTCCTCTTGATTATGTCGGAAAAACCCATAGGGAATTCAGACGTAGGATCCTCGAGCATGTCAATGACGTGACCAATAAACGTAATACATCGGTGGCTGATCACGTCAATACTGTGCACGAGGGCAGGCCAGAGGTGCTTCATTTTTCCGTTTTGGAGGTTATTCATGAGTCCCCTAGAAAAGGTGACTGGGACAAATGCATTCTCCAAAAAGAATGCCAATGGATCTATCGTTTTAAGTCCCAGTCACCTGGGGGTCTCAATGAAAGACTCACGTTTTCATGTTTTTTATAGACTATTGATTTCTGTTGCTGATCCTCTTTTGTCTGTTGACTAGCTTCAAATGATTACAGACTGTCATAGTCAGTCATTTGTATTGATGCGTGAAGCATCAACAAAGTTGATAGTCGCCTATCTTCTCTTTATTGTGCTCACCTATGGGAAACTATTATTTGTTGATTCCCTATTGTATACATATCGTCTTTCTTATCTTATCCCTGTTTTGTCTCATAAATGCTTCAATAGTAGACATAACATTAGGCAACATATATACTAAGCCCACCCTATAACCTTTTTTGTAATATATCACGGCATATGCGGCCTCGGTTGGGCTCTTCCGTGATGCATTCCAGCGTTAACCGCATAGATATCCCTATATGGCGCACTCGCTTCCTGCTCACCACGTCAAGATTATCACGTGGTCGCGATAGCGATCACGTGACTGCGGCTATGGTCATCTGACCTATCTCTGACATGCGCAGTTTGACTTGCGTTTCAACTGCAGGAAGATACGCAACTAGGCGTGCGTCTCAATACCAGGAAGACGCCGCCGATTGCGCTTAAAAGCGCCCTATATAAGTGTGGGTCTTAGCTCTTTGCTTTGCTGCTGCCTGGGATCATCACCTCATGCCAGCCACAGGATGTACCTGCTGAAAACCTCTCCATCCTGGTCACGTAAGAGGTCTTTTGACCATATCTGATTGGTATCTACCCGGTTTACATTTAATACCTGGTATACATGGAGTGCTCATCTTGGCACCTATGATTTGATACCTGATACCTAAGGGTGATTATATTTGTCGGTCCCTGAAGGCGGTACACGGATTTTGAATTAGCCTTGTGTTTTGTGTTTTATGATTTTTGTACACGGATTTTGAATTAGCCTTGTGTTTTGTGTTTTATGATTTTTATCCAATCGATCTTTACACATAAGTTTTTGTATTAACCCTTTGGCAACAACCCCTGATGAACCTCTTTTGAGGGGAAACGCGTTGGGTTTTTGGGTTTGCATCATTTGTCCCTGGAGGGGGAAAATTTGTTCTTTTGCACATCTTGTTTCTATCTTTATCTATAGGGCGATTCAAGGGTAAGGCAGATTGGAGGGATCCCGGACTCTTGGGAGGGATCCACATGGGATTATGGACATCCGCATGTTGGATCCCTAGGGGTTAATTTTTTGGAGGGAAAATTTTCCCTCCAATTTCTTGGTTGCCATCTCTGGGCAGATTTCCAGGGATGGCAACGTGATTTCTATTGGTGTTGCCACCGCTCGGGCAGTTCTGCCCTGGTGTGGCAACGCCAATTTTATTGGTCATACATTTAGTCCAATCAGTAGTTGGTAAATTGGTTACTTTCTTCTGCCTTGGGAACAAGGCTGTCATTGGTGAATTTAATCTGAATGTGGTGTATATATATGTGGGTGTTGTGGGATATAGTGGCTTACCTGGCTGAAGAGGACCAGAAGATCGTCGCTCCCCGCCCGCCCACCCCTTTTGTTTTTGGCACGGCCTTGGTTATCTGGGTATATGGAGTACAATTTCTTTAAGTGGAGCTTGAGCTTATGGCTGAGCTCATTTATTTATTTATTTAAGTTATTGGGTTATGGTTTATTTTATTTGATTTTACGTGTGTTATAAAGTTTGTATACATTTTAATAAAGGCCGTGGCCATCTTTTAAACAAAAAATTTTTTTCCAATCAATAATGGTCTTATGTCTTTATTTTGTATTTAATGTGGGTTTATGTGGAGTATGTCCTATTATCCCATAGGCACGGGATCAGGGGGTCTCCACCATCAGGGGATTCCTCTGGGTTAGGATTAGTGAGAGGTGAGAGGATAGGGATACTCTCTCCTTCCTGGCCTATCTATACCTTTACCCCCCTCCGAGGATCTATTGTATTCATTTGTGAGAATCATTGTATTGTTCATAAGATTTATGGGATTTTTGTACCTAGCGTTTCTATCTATGCTAATCTTTTAATGACTTAAAGTAAAAGTTACGTTTTATCATCAGCACTTCTGTGATTCCTTATGTATTTTCTGCTGGTGTAATGAATAACCTTAATATATTGATTATACTGTGAAAAGTGGGATAGTAACGCTGATGACGGCGTCATCAATGCTGGCCATGTTGATAGAGTACTTGAAGTGAAACATGGCACACACGTCCTGCATGGAGGCCCACTCGCTGGTGTTGATGTGGTGCTGTTCCATAGAGAGACTCACCCGTGTGTGCTGCGGCTGAAACTTCACTATTGCCTGCTGCTGCTCGCACAGTCTCTCCAGAATGTGCAAGGTAGAGTTCCACCTTGAGGGTACGTCGCATATGAGGCGCAGAGCTGGAAGACCGAAGTTACGCTGCAGCGCAGACAGGTAAGCAGCAGGGTGAGAACGCCAAAAGCGTGCACTGCAGCCGCTCTGACATATCGGGGTAATTTTACAAGAACCTCTGTACCACCAAATTCAGCACATGCGCCAGGCAAGGGATGTGCGTCAAACCAGCGGGCCCAGAGCTGCTACGAGATTTCGTCTAATGTTGCACAGCACCAGGCCGAGCTTGAGGCTCAGCGGCACCAACCACTCAGGTCTGTTCTTTCATGCATGCCTCCTGCGCGGTGGGGTTTTTCCCCCAAACATATACGTTTCAGAACAGCCTGCTGTCGTTTCCCCCGGCTGTGCTGAAGTTGGTGGTACAGGTGTTGCACTGACGTGATGAGGAGGCAGTAGAGGCGGATGAGGAGGAAGCAGAGTAGGAGAAGGAGGCAACAGGAGGCACAGAGAAACATCCAGCAATCCTTGGTGACAGTAGGACATGCGCCAAACTGCCTTCCGTCTCAGGCCCAGCTACCACTACATTTACCCAGTGGGCAGTTAGGGAAATATAATGTCCCTGCCCGTGCTTACTGGTCCACGTATCAGTGGTTATGTGGACCTAGCCACTGATGGTGTTGCACAGCACACACCTGATTTTGTGCACTTGTTCGTGCAGGGAAGGGATGGCCCACCTGAAAAAGCAGTGGAGGTGAGGAACCATGTACTTTTGGAGAGCCACCATCATAAGGTTTTTAAGTGTCCATCTCCACCAGACAGAATGGCAGCATTTCAAAAGGCCAAGAATTTTGAAATGCTGGCATTCAGGGCGAGGGCTCGCGGGTGGGTAGGGGGGGTACTTCCTGTTTCTCTCCAGTGTTTGGGAGATGGATAGCTGAATGCTTCCATGGGACAGTGTGGAGATGCTTGGTGACACTGCTGGTAGTGATGGTGGTGCTGTCACATCCTCTCTTTGGGGGGAGCCAGGTGGCCCTGTCCCTGCAGAGGGGGAGGAAGAGGCCAAGACCGCAGCAGAAGAGAAAGCAAGAGGAGCCTCAGATTGTTTGTGGTTCTTCAGGTGTCTACTCCACTGCAGCTTGTGCTTTGCATTTAGATGCCTGGTCATGCAGGTGGTGCTCAGGTTTAGAACATTTATGCCTCTCTTTAGGCTCTGACTGCACAGAATGCAAACCACCCATGTCTTGTTGTCAGCACATTGCTTATAGAACTGCCACACCAGGGAACTCCTTTGAGCTGGCTTTGGTGTGCTTTGTCCCTTGGCACAGTGGGCAGTAGCAGGCGTACTGCCTGGGGGCCAGGCTCTGTGGTTTTGCACCCTGCTCCCTCTTTTGCTGTGCGGCTGGCGCTGCGTGCCCACCACCTCTTCCTCTGAACTGCACACGTCACTTGGATGACCTTGATTCCATGAGGGGTCTAGGACCTCCTCATCCTCCACATTATCTTCCACCCACTCCTCATCCCTGCCCTCCTTGCCGGTCTCCACACTGCAGAAAGCCGCAGCAGTTGACATAATCATAATCATCATCAGATACATGCTGCGGTGGTCCTCCAATGTCCTCATCCTCAAAAGTAAGTTGTTGGGCATCAGTGCACACAATCTCTTCCACTTCTGGGGCAGGGCTAGGTGGATGGCCCACGGAAACCCCGCCAGCAGAGTAATCAAAAAGCATAAGTGACTGCTGCATGACTTGGGGCTCAGACTGCTTGGCTGATTTGCAAGGGGTCGAGGCAGTGGCATAACTACAACTAGCTGGGCCCCACAGCAATTTTTTGAATGGGCCCCCCCCCCAGCAACTTCTTCGCAACCCCCAACTCACGTGCAACCCTTACTCTTGTGCCTAGTCAAGATTGGCAGCTGCTCAGTCCATTTCCTAGAGAGTCTCTGTATATAATGTCTTTGTATAATACTATTGGTGGGGCCCTGACAATAAAATGTTTTAGTCTTCCTCCTGAAGGGGCCCCTTGTGGGTCTGGGCCCCAAAGCAGCCACTTCCCCTGCTTCCCCTATAGCTACGCCCCTGGGTCGAGGTGCACAGATCGACAACATCCTCTCCCTGCAGCTGGAGCTCCACCAACACCAGCAGCATCACGACCATGGCCACATCCCTTATTTGATGCTCTCTTCATTCTTTGTGGGCACCGACAGAATTAAAAGACTGATTAATTATTCTATTACAGTGTCACGGATGCAAAGGAGTTGTTTTGCGCCCCAAAAAATCGTTTTATGTTACCGACAGTATTAACAGACTGAGTAACTATTCTATTTCAGTGTCATGAATGCAAAGGAAATGTTTTGCACCTACAAAAATTGATTTATGTCGCCCACAGAATTAACAGACAGAATAACTATTGTATTTCCGTGTCACGGGTGCAAAGGAGGTATTTTACGCCCCCGAAAATGGGTTTATGTCACTCACAGAATTAACAGACTGATTAACTATTTTATTTCAGTGTTACGGATGCAAAGGAGGTGTTTTGCAACCTAAAAATGTTTATGTCACCCACAGAATTAACAGACTGATTAACTATTGTATTTCCGTGTCACGGGTGCAAAGGATTTTTATTTCACCCCCAAAAATGGTTATAGGTCACCAACAGAATTAACAGCCAGATTGAGTATTGTATTTTGGTGTCACACATGCAAAGGATGTGTATTGCACCCCAAAAAATGGCTATAGGCCACTCACAGAATTAACAGCCATATTAAGTATTGTATTTCTGTGTCACTGGTGCAAAGGAGGTGTATTACACCCACAAAAAATGGCTACAGGTCACCCGAAGAGTTAACAGCCAGATTAAAAGCCTAACACTGTCCCTCTGAAGCAGCATCCTGTCCCTACACTAGTTAGAGCAGAGTGCCTGCCAGTTCACAGCCATGCCAATGCTAGGCATGACTGTGATGGGGTCAAAGTCCCCACAGCTTAAAAACTTGTTGATTGGCTGTGCTGCAGCCTTTCAACAAGTTTTATTTATCATCTGAACACGAAATTCCGGGGCAACGTCCATGTTTGGGTTCAGGTGCCCGGACGCCACAATGTTTGGTACAAACCCAAACATTCCAGTTCAGGTTCGCTCATCCCTAATCATGGTCTGATCAACCTCTAAGGGCTGCAGAGGCTAAAGAATATAGTGTACTGTTATAATCCATATGGGAGAAAGACTACCCCACCAAAAAATATGAACCTCAGAGTACATAAAGTTCAGTTTTTTGGTGTTACATCTAAATCAATTGCCATCGTTATCTATCGCCTCACCTTTATCACACCATGGCTTCATTACAACTGTATGCAGCTGTACACTTGAAACAAACCTGTTCCTGTCCAAGGCTCCAGTCCAGATTCCCATCCAGTGCATCATGCTGGGTATTTTAAAATGGACTCACATACAGTACATAAAAGAAGATCTATATTTGTCTTGGTAAGTACCGTAAATGAAAACAAATAGTCAAAGATATAAGTATAGTGAAAAATAGTTCACTTTATGATTTATTAAGATATGTGCAAAATATTCTGTACAGTACACAGTGCTTGAAAAATACCTCAAATAGTAAATATAATATCTTTCACATAAGCAGACTGATAAAGGTCAGGCATGTCACCACAACTGGTCAGTAGATGCACAGGAGAAGAAAATTAGCTATACACACGATACACATCTGCGGTTGACCAGGGAGTTAGTACATACACTTGGTGGTTGTTCTTTTATTTTATATACAAGAAAAATTAAGACTGAAAAAAAAGAGTAATAATCCAAATAACTGCTTATATTTAAACACTTTACATTTGTTGCATCTGTCCTAAAAGCTATCTATATTTTTCTTCATTTAAAACATAAAAGGGAAGAAGATTTATCAAACCTGGTGCAAAGGACAACTGGCTTAGTTACCATAGCAACCAATCCATATTCCATCTTTCATTTTTCAGAGCTCCTTTACAAAATGAAAGGTGGAATCTAATCAGTTGCTATGGGCAACTAAGTCAGTTTTCCTTTACACCAGTTGTGATAAATCTGCCCCAAAGAATTTTAACTAAATCACATAATGAAAATACCAGCTTTACTATTATTCTTAAAATTCTTCTCTGGTCCCACACCACTGCTCACCTGAGGTCCTCATTTGGCTTGTGTATTTGCTAGGCCTCATTGACATTGTGTCCATGCATCTTCCAGTCACTGATATGGGACAATACATTGTTCAATGCGATCAATGTGATCTGCAGTAATAATCTAAAATGTCACAGTCACATCTAGTGTCTACATAGGCCAGTGGAGGCTGAAAGAGATTGGTGGTTACCACTGGAGGTGATTTTTAAAAGTATAAAATTCATTATATTCTTATTGCATATAGACTTGGGCCATTTAAGGGAAATGTTGGCAAGACACAAAGTACCTGTAATTGAAAGGTGTCATAAATACCCTGTCATATAAAGAACTGTTTCCTTTCCAAGACAAAGGACCTAGCTGATGGACTATTCTTCATAAAGGTGACTGGACAGTTCATGGCAAGCAGGCACTGAAGCTGTCATAATGCAGAACAAGCAGGCACAAAGAAACCCTGAGATATCTACATTGCTGGACCTAAGCTAAACTAGGGTTTAGCTTTGGGATATTGAACTTAACCTTGGCAATGAAATTGCTGTATGAAAACTTTAAAATATAAATGTTTTGATATCCTCAATGCACTATTGTCAGCATAAAGTAAAAGTCACATGTGTGGTATCATCTTACTACACAGTACAATTTAAAGCACAAAATATAGAAGGTTGAATACAATTTCTAGGACAAGAGAACAGCTTTAAGGATAGCAAACAGTACAATTGGAAATGATATATAGTTACCACTTTCCCAAAGTTCTCCACAATTAACAGCTTGTCCCACCAAAAGGAATAAATCAATGACAGCCAGACCAACAAAACATATTTTACATTATCATACAAAATATCTAAAAAAAACTCTCAGGTCTTTTTTCGTTTTTCTCCACACTGTACATCAGCATGAATAATGGAAGAGTGACTTTTTCTATCTTTATTTCAGTAAAAGTTTTAGATATACAAAAACTCAATGGAGGTAATTTATCACACCCTACACTCCAGAATTCTGGTTTCAAAAAATCACAAAATGGGGCTTTTACCACTTAATTTGGGCTAATTTGTGCAAACGTGTGAATTTTTACACCACCCACTTCAGTTTTGAAAAGTAGATGGGGAAAGGGATGTGATTAGCTGTGTTAATTAGTTTTACTCCATATTTTTCACTATGATTTTTTAAAAAAAACTGGAGTGGCATAGGAAACTGGAGTGGCATATCCAGATAAAAGTCTTAGGTTTAAAGATGTGCCAAATTTATAAAAAAAAACATGTGACATTTGATAAATTTAGTATGCTAATGCATACTCAAGCAAAACTATCACCCCCATGATAAATCCCCTCCTAGGTGGTTGGGTTTTATGTAACCATGAGTTACCCAACTGGACTGGCCATATGGCTTCTACCCTCTATGATGCTTAAGTTTAACCAAACCTAGCCAGATGCTGTTCATGGGATAGGTGGGTTTTGAGATTCCAAGTTTAGTTATAAAGCCTTCACGTGACTATTTACTCCCTTGCTTAAGAAAACGTTTGTTTGCATGGGTATGGGTTACCTGAAAACCTGGCTTTATGGACATTATAATATTTGTACACATACAGCATAGGTTACAGAAGTTTCACGGTTTTATCACTTGGAGACATGAGCAATTACTTTGTCATGAATTCAAAGCTGATTGTTGCATCTGTGACTCACATTCATTTGCTCAGGGGTTAATCAGGGGTTAAAAAAAATTATACTCACCTCATCCACTTGATCACATAGAGGCTGTCCGCTCCCATCTTGAGGCGAGTATGATGGCGCCACATGATCACGCTGGGTGCGTGTGGTGACGTCATCAGCTAACCGCAGGTCCTTTGGTGAGTTTTCTTCAATCACGAGGGGAGCGGACAGCTTCTCCACAATCAAGTGGATGAGGAGAGTATAATTTCTTTTTTTAATTTGAGCCACCATTTTATGAAAATTCATTCGTTACTATGAAGCAGAAGAAAAGTCTCCTTTGTGGCGAATCAAATTTTTCATGAAATTCAGATTGAAGACCACTTCGGATACTTTGATTCACTCAATACTAATCATTTACTTGCAGGTCTATGCAAGTTGCCTGAACTTTTTGTACCAAAGAAAAGAGGAATTAAAAAAATAGTAGATAAAATGACCTGCATACCTCCACTGTACAACATGTAGTAAACATATTTACAAATTGTTTCTCATTTCTCACTTAAAATGATTTGTCTGCAACTTCTGAGTGGTTGTAATGTGTTCAATGTGTAAGTTCTTGTGCCTGTTTCAGTTATTTCTCCTGCACCCATTAAAACATTACCCTATTATAAACATCCTTGCATTAAAGTAGATAAAATTATCCTCTATGTGTTATAATAACCAGTTTGTGCTTTGTGCCGCAAACGTACAAGAACAAGTTCAAGTCTTAGCCTTTTTCTGCATCTTACTAATCAAAGGTAAACATGATGGAGATCAAGGTGACCTCCTCATCCTATCAAGTATATAGTAATTTGTTTGTTCAGAAGACCCCAGTAACATCTTCTAGAACTTGTTCAGACAATGTTCTATGCTATAACTGAAGATCTCATTGTCTCTAAATATTATTCCGGAGCTGAAGGCAGCCTTGGTCGGGGCTTGGATTCTGCAGTTCCATTGGTTGATGCATAGGGGCATGCCTCTGTCCCATTATTCCAGGAGGTTGATCTGTTAATTGAATGCTTTCCTCCAATGTTTAGTAAGTTTTCACTCTTTGAATCTGCAACAGTTGAGAGAGAAATGTTGAAAATTTTTATACACCAGCACATTACATGAATAGATAAAGAAGAAGATGCGAGATAAAAAGAGGAGAGATATGCTGTCATGCAACCAAAGATCTTAGCTTGGTTCTTTGCTCTGTTTGTAGCTGTATCTATGGTAAAGGTATATATTAGTTAACGTTGAGACCTTAAGAGAAAACCACCGCTGATAAGTGCATGTTATGAAAGAAAATGGGAAAGTTCCTTGGTGAATCAACTCTTACTGTATTCCAGGATTGTTTTTGTAACTGGGCTGTTAACACCTTCAGTTAAGGAACCTACAATCTACAAGAGATGTGAGAAAGTTTTAATGCCAGGAGATCCAATTTCCTAGGTAAAGGACCCCCACTTTTTCACATATGACAATGTATGCAGTAGGTTTTGTAAATAAAGCCCCTTCTATATCTCAAGACATGAGTTTACTTCCATATTTTCTTTTAGTGAGATGACAGGGGAGAAAAATATATATGTATATACAGTTTTGTTGAGATTTTTGATAGTATGTGGACTACTCAGCCTTCACCACAAGTGAACAGGTTTGTAGCACATCAGATTAGATTGCTGTGATGCATTCAGTTTGGTTGATTAGACTTATGGTCATGCACCATAATACAGGTGCAAAAATGCACTTCCATTACTATTGTATGAAACCAGCCTATGGGAATGTCCACACAAGATGAATATACAGTGATTGATAGCATACTCTGTATAAGTGTGCAGTACTCCAGAACTGAGTACTTGCAATTATTTCTTTATTTGATGTTAATCTGTTCATTCTTTGTATGTTTTACCAAAAGCTGTCTGTAGGTGACACTGTTTAGTTAATTATGCCCTGACACAGAAGAGAAAATTAGCTTACCCCTCTAAAGGGAGTAGCTTTCTAGTGAGTACTGCATGAGCCACTGTACAGTTTTAGCATTGCCTGCCATTCAGAGCAGATGCTAGTTCAGCACCAAGAGAAACATCATTCCTGTCGAGAGAAAAATTCTTAAGGGAAAGTTGAAGAAAACTTTCCTAGACTGTCCAGGATCATAAAGCCAAGCGTGTTAGCAAGGTATTCGCTGTTTATGGTTATAGACTTTGCTGCTTGTCGAAGAATTTACACTCACCGGCACATCTCACACTTATACAGCATGGCCCATGAAAAAGTAGCCTGCCTCCAGCGATAATATGACAAGATGAACGAGCAAGTGGATTGTTTTTTTATGAAGGCTTCCATACATGTTAGACCATTTTTGTCCAGCCTGATTTTTTTGGCAGAATCAGTCGACGATCTAAAGTTTAGGGGGAGCTCCCAAGACTCATCTTGGACAGAGGAGTGATTGGAGTAATGGAAATATTTCATCACATTATTCAGCTACACCCAAAACATGAGGTTGCTTTTGTGGAAATACTTGTTATGTAATGCTTTCCCAAAGGCATCCAATAAGCAGGTCTGAACCTAGTATTTAGCTACTCTTACATGATTCTGCAGTATGAAAAATATGAAGAAGAACAAATTATTTAAAAAATTATGAAAATTGTAGGCAAGCCATTGCCAGTGCAACAATACAGCCACAACGTTATTCCTCATTGGAAATTGTAGTCAATCCACCCCAAAATTCTTTTGGATCACTTGGAGCATATAATAGCCATTAAAGGTTTCATCAAAAGGGGCATAGATGCCCGTGATGAGAACATAGCCCTGCCACTTTACAAATAACGACTCAGACCGCACTAGTCTGAGTTTTATGTACAATTTTGGGCTCCTGTGCACAATACAGACATAGCAGTGCTGGAGAAAGTTCAAAGGAGGGCAACTAAAGTAATAACTGGAATGGGTGGACTACAGTAACCAGAAAAATTATCAAAATTAGGGTTATTCCATTTAGAAAAAAGACGACTGAGGGGAGATCTAATAACTATGTATAAATATATCAGGGGTCAGTACAGAGATCTCTCCCATCATCTATTTATCCCCAGGACTGTGACTGTGACTGTGACAAGGAGACATCCTCTGCGTCTCGAGGAAAGAAGGTTTCTACACAAACATACTGTAGTGTAAATACAAACATGTATTTCTTAAGTGTAATAATAGTACAGTTTATTGGTACTAGAAATCTGGGGAAGGGTCTTTGATCCAGGGAGTTATTCTGATTGCCTGATTTGAGTTGGGAAGGAATTTTTTACTCTAAAATTAGGAAAATTGGCTTCTACCTCATGAGGTCAAGTCTGTAGGATAACAGGCTGAACTGGATGAACGTATGTCTTTTTTTCAGCATAGCTTACTATGTAACCTAACAGGTATAGATTAATGGCTCGTGTATAAGACCATATTAGGTGCACGAACCCCATATTTGGTGACAGGGCCTGCAAAATTAGCTTAAAGGGGTTATCCCATCTTGTACCACCGCCAGGCGCAGCCCCCTCGCTGCGCTCATAGAAACGAATGGGAGCGCACCACGCATGCGTGGCCCGGCTCCCATTCATTTCTATGCTGCCGCCGAAAATAGTCGAGCGCTGGCTCGGCTATTTCCGTCGGCTCAATAGAAATGAATGGGAGCAGGGCAGTGCATGCGCGGTGCGCTCCCCTTCGTTTCTATTAGCGCAGCAGAGGAAGGCAGGGGACCAGGTTTCCCGGGGTCCTCCAGGCTCAGAGCTCCCCCGATTCGTTCTCAATATAGGTGTGGGTCCCTGCGGTGGGACCCATACCTATAAGACAATGGGGGCATATCCTAGCGATATGCCCCCATTGTCAAAGATGGGATAACCCCTTTAAAGAATGGGATCTGATCTCCTCAATAGCACTAAATATGGAGCTAGTCCTATACTATATTCAGTATCTCCTCCAATTTTCCCATAAACAAGTATACTCAAGAGTGAATATTTATTGCCATAGAGAAAGAGTGATGATTTGTCGCTGGACACTTATGGCTCTACCTGTAGAACAATGAATTAAGCTGGATTTACATGGGACGATTCTGCAGCCGATTGTCGGGAAGGAAGCATTTGTTCCTGACAGTTAGCTGCTCGTTCAATGTAGTAGACCACTGCATTTACATGCAGTGATCTCCTTCACTGTATGAGCACAAGGGATCACTATTGCGATCACCGGTCCTCATACAGAATCATGGTTTCTGAGCAGCAGATCGCTATATAGACCACATGAGCTGCTGTCCAGAAACTATGATCGTGGTGCCTGCATGAACAACAGGATTACGTGATGAACGAGTGTTTCGCTTGTTCATCGGGTGATCAGTGGTACATTTACACTGGCAGATTGTTAGGAACAACCGTTTGTAGGAACGGTCGTTCTCAATAATCTGGACGATTATTGGCTTTTGTAAATTCAGCTTTTGATAGGTTGGAGTCTATGACTGGGGGCCAATGGGCTGCCTGCATTTGTATTAGGAATACATATTAGGAGCTGTGTGACATTCTAGAAATTTAGACACTTTGATATATCTGGTGTTGGACCCCCGACAATCAGATATTGATGACCTTTCCTGAGGATAGGTCATAAATATAAATGCTGCTTTAATGCAATTACTTGGGATTGGTTGAATTTGTTCTACTACTGTCCACTGATCCTCAAAGAGATGTAAAATGAATGGAATTACTCCACCTCGGAAAAACATGCTGCATATTATGCTATGAACTGTTAAAAATCTGCATTTTTTCTAATGGAATGATATCTGATACATACACAAAACTACCTACATTTATTTAACAACTGAAGAAAAAGAGGCTTCAACTCTACAGGTATTTTGTTTGTTTTAAGGAGGAAATGTTCTTGAAATGAAACCCCAATTTCAAAAAAGTTGGGACGCTGTGTAAAATTTAGATAAATGTAAATAAAAACAGAATGCAATAATCTATAAATCTCATAGACCCATATTTTATTTACAATAGAACATAGAACACATAGTAGATATTTAAAGGGATTCTGTCAGCAGGATATGGGGTATAGAGATGTTCACATACATGTATTACTCTCTGCATTGTAATTCCAACTATACTATTCTTACTTTTATCAGAGCAGTAGTTTCTTTAAAAAATCGTTTTAATTCATATGTTAATTACTCACTTAAGGAGCCCAAGGGGCTGTGTCCCCGGCCGTTGGAGCCCAGCCGCGCCGAATATTTTGGAGCCCAGCACCGCCCTCCTGCTAATTATTCACTCCCCTTTAGTGCTCTGGTCTCCTCTGGCTGCAGTGTAATCTCGCGCAGGCGCATGCGCATTTAGTCCGATGAGGCCGCTGCCAGGAAGCCGCATGGGTGAAAACTCATGTCTCTACGGCGCATGCGTGAGATTACGCCGCAGCCAGAGAAGACCAGAGCACTAAAGGGGAGTGAATAATTAGCAGGAGGGCGGTGCTGGTCTCCAAAATATTCGGCATGGCTGGGCTCCAACGGCCAGGGACACAGCCCCTTGGGCTCCTTAAGTGAGTAATTAGCATAGAATTTAAACAATTTTTTAAAGAAACTACTGCTCTGATAGAATTAAGAATAGTATATTTGGAATTACAACGCAGAGAGTAATACATAGATGTGAATATCTCTATACCCCATATCCTGCTGACAGAATCCCTTTAAAGTGAGACAATAACTCATTTAAAAATTGATGTCAGCAATGCATTTCAAAAAAGTTTGGACAGGACCATTGTGTAGCATCCCCTCTTCTTTTAACAACAGTCTGTGAACATCTGGGAAGTGGGAAGACCAGTTGCTGGAGTATTGGTTGAGGAATCTTGTCCAATTCTTGTCTGACGTAGGATTCTAGCTGCTCAATAGTCCTTGCTCTTCTTTGTCGTATTTTTCATTTTGTGATGCACCAAACTTTTTTCTATTGGTGAAAGGCAGGACTGCAGGCAGGCCAGTTCTGCACCGGGACACTTCTTAGAAGCCATACTGTTGTGATGGATGCAGTATGTGATTTAGCATTGTCTTGCTGAAATGCATGATCATGCCTTTTTTAATGCAGTGCCATCTTAGGGCTTGTAGATCACAAGCATTCAATATTAACTGTCAGCCATGAACACATGGATTTCTACAGATTCTATAAATCTTTTTGTGATATTATGCACTGTAGATGGTGGGATATTCAAAGTCTTTACAATTTTATATTGAGGAACATTTTTCTGAAGTTGTTCCACAATTTTAAGACAGTTTTTTGCAGATTGGTGTATCTCTGTCCTCTGCCCATCTTTTCTTCTGAGAGACTCTGCCTCTATAACATGATCTTTTTATACCCAGTTATGTGATTTTGTAGCTAATTACTCCTTCAGCTGTTTTTATTAGTACCACCTACTTTTCAAGATTTTTGTTGCTCCTGTCCCAACTTTTTTTAAAATTTGTTGCTGCCATCAAGTTCTAAATGAGATAATTTCTTCATGGAATGGTAAAATGTCTCACTTTTAACACCTGATATGTGTCCTATGTTATAATATGAATAAAATATATGGCTGAGATTTGCAAATCATTACATTCTGTTATTTACTTTTATTTGCCTTTTACACAGTGTCCCAACTTTTTTGGAACTGGTGTTAGATTTTGTTATGACATGTTTCACTGTGCTGGAATTTCTAGCACACGTGCTTACCTGCATTCTTTTTCTGAGAATTTACTTTACAGTTGGTTTCCTCCTGAAGCTTTTTCTCAAACTTCCGAACATCTTCCAGTGACATACCTGTAAACATATGAAACATATGATCTTCATGTGTAGATTCCTTGAGTAATCAATCACAGCCTTACATTCAGGATCCCTACTCTAGGGGCTTTTAGCTTAGATCAAACAGTTAACAGATGGATTAGTGACGGAATAGCAATTCTTGCTATTGGCAAAACAAACCAAGAGAAAACACCAGCATGCTAATTAAATATCACTGGCCACACACTGTGACTTCATCTGTTAAGCTGGCCCAAAATCACCATATGTGTGAGTCCAAAACAATGCTGCTGGAAAACAAAAAGATATTGATCTTGTCATTTAGATATGTTTCAAATGTTAATAGGCCAACAAAGGGGAACCTGCCACACAACACAAACTACCTTCATAATAATAGAAACATTTCAAAGTCGCACCATCATGCCCTAACATTCACAAGTTTGTACATGTGTTTATTTACTGCAGTAATGAGGGTGGGTTTTTTAATCTTTTTTTTTTAAGAAATTCCTGAAAATTTTTTAATAAATATTTCCCATGTATGGTCCAAGGTTCAGACATAACAATGGGTCCTAAAAGTCTAATCAGAAGACTAATGTGCATGATGGTGTCCCAACTCTTCCCTAAAGGCAGATGTTAGGGAAAAAAAGGTTGGAAATGTTAAAAAATATGTTACAGATTATTTTAGCCGATCTCCTATCTATCTCCCAACTGAGAACACATACACACTTGCCAATGTTTTAATCATAGCGGAGAATTATTTCACCATCATGACCGACTGACATGGAATTTATTTTTCAATTTTTTTAATACTATGCAGCTGCCTATATTACCAAAACAGACCCTTGTAATGGGGCTGTAAACCTTATATTTCCCCATGAGGTAAAATGATATGTAATTTGATTTACGAGACATATTTGCTAATGTGTTATGTACTTTGTATGTACACAATTGTCTGTGCAGTAAGCAGTAGCACTGCCAAACCCTGACATAGAAGGAGGTGTCCATGCTTTGCTCAAAGCTGATGTTATGGTGAGTGTAATGGTGCTGAGTAGTGCATCATGATGCTGGAGAAGGCACTGTGAAACCCATAAAGCATGGTTGATGGTGCCAACTTGTGTATATGTGATGAAACCAAATGAAGCGCAAAAGGAGCCCGAGCAAAGTAGATCTCAGTAGAGCCATTGTAGAACTCTCTCCGAGTGAGGATGTTGGAATCAAAAGGTTTGTAGTGGAGGTCAAAGATGCAGAAGCCCTGAGAGGGTCTCCACTAAGACTAGAGAGATTTGTAAGTGTCACTTTATAAAGGGAGGCCACACTTACAGCCTGGCACAGCATCAATTATAAGCCTTCTGAAAGTATCCAAGTGGAAGTCAGATACTTACCATACCATTCATCCATCCATGCCACAGCTTGTCTGTGGCCTGCAAGCAAAATGTCTTTGATGTTCTAAAATAGTATAAAGAAAATCAATGTTATCCTTGTATATAATCATATTTTATTAATCAGAACATTGGCAGAAGAATGAATACAGTATAAGGTAGTCTCCAAATCTGTATAAACATAACACAAAAAAAGTCGCAGTTACTAATTTATAAAATACAGTAGAACCAAGGCAGGAACAAGGTCAAAACCTATGAGGGACAAGAATTATAATCAGCAGTAACATGCCTTGTAGCATGCGTGGCAAAATTTGAATCTATATTTGAGGGTGGGGGGGGGTCTTATGTGATTCCCTTTCTCTTCTATGTGTACCGTTTCTATTATTATTGTTATTATTATTATTATTATTATTATTATTATTATTCCATGTTGACTTTCTTTTAACATTTGTTACTGGCTCTAGGCTGAAGGCTATACCCTTAGCACACAGGTCAGATGTAATCTTTCTGGATTTGTTACTTAGAAATTAGTTAAGGTCATTTCCAGATAACTATTAGAGATGAGCGAGTAGTGTTCGATCGAGCTGGTATTCGATCGAATACTACGATATTCGGCACACTCGATTTCAATCGAGTATAACGGCGATGGCGCACTTAGAATTCGTTTCCCCTCCCACCTTCCCTGGCGCTCTTTTTCCACCAATCAACATGCAGGGGGGGTATGACAGGCACGCTGAGCACGCTGGCAGCGCGAAAACAGCGTCTACATGCATTGGCTGGAAAAACCATGTGACCTCGAATATTAAAAACTCAGCTCTTCCTGCTCGTACGCATATGCTGCGTGAACTTAGTCAGGGACAGAGGCTGGAGAAGGGAGAGACAGATTTTAGCTGTTGGACAGGCAGGAGCGTGAATAAAAGCCCTTATCAGGGCTACTACAGTGGACTTCAGTGATAGCTTTACTACAATATAGACTTTACAGAGAACGGCTGCTGTATTCAGGGATAGCTGCTGGAGTAGGGACAGAGAGAGGCATTAGTGGTGTATTAGGTGCTCTGCTACATACCAAACTATATTTGGCACTACTGCTGTGTACCTTGAAATATACAATATCTAGGCCTTTTAATTGGCAACTGTACTGTGCGTTCTCTTGCTAAATAATTTCACATACCTGGTGTAAATACCCACCGTCTGTTCAGTTAGTACACGGCTGTGTACTTTGAAATATACAATATCTAGGCATTTTAATAGGCCACTGTACTGTGCGTTCTCTTGCTAAATTATCTCACATACCTGGTGTAAATACCCACCGTCTGTTCAGTTACTACACGGCTGTGTACTTTGAAATATACAATATCTAGGCATTTTAATAGGCCACTGTACTGTGCGTTCTCTTGCTAAATTATCTCACATACCTGGTGTAAATACCCACCGTCTGTTCAGTTACTACACGGCTTTGTACTTTGAAATATACAATATCTAGGCATTTTAATAGGCCACTGTACTGTGCGTTCTCTTGTTAAATTATCTCACATACCTGGTGTAAATACCCACCGTCTGTTCAGTTACTACACGGCTTTGTACTTTGAAATATACAATATCTAGGCCATTTAATAGGCCACTGTACTGTGCGTTTTCTTGTTAAATTATCTCACATACCTGGTGTACATACCCACCGTCTGTTCAGTTACTACACGGCTTTGTACTTTGAAATATACAATATCTAGGCATTTTAATAGGCCACTGTACTGTGCGTTCTCTTGCTAAATTATCTCACATACCTGGTGTTAATACCCACCGTCTGTTCAGTTAGTACACGGCTGTGTACTTTGAAATATACAATATCTAGGCATTTAATAGGCCACTGTACTGTGCGTTCTCTTGCTAAATTATCTCACATACCTGGTGTAAATACCCACCGTCTGTTCAGTTACTACACGGCTTTGTACTTTGAAATATACAATATCTAGGCATTTTAATAGGCCACTGTACTGTGCGTTCTCTTGCTAAATTATCTCACATACCTGGTGTTAATACCCACCGTCTGTTCAGTTACTACACGGCTTTGTACTTTGAAATATACAATATCTAGGCCATTTAATAGGCCACTGTACTGTGCGTTCTCTTGTTAAATTATCTCACATACCTGGTGTAAATACCCACCGTCTGTTCAGTTACTACACGGCTTTGTACTTTGAAATATACAATATCTAGGCCATTTAATAGGCCACTGTACTGTGCGTTTTCTTGTTAAATTATCTCACATACCTGGTGTACATACCCACCGTCTGTTCAGTTACTACACGGCTTTGTACTTTGAAATATACAATATCTAGGCATTTTAATAGGCCACTGTACTGTGCGTTCTCTTGCTAAATTATCTCACATACCTGGTGTAAATACCCACCGTCTGTTCAGTTACTACACGGCTTTGTACTTTGAAATATACAATATCTAGGCATTTTAATAGGCCACTGTACTGTGCGTTCTCTTGCTAAATTATCTCACATACCTGGTGTAAATACCCACCGTCTGTTCAGTTACTACACGGCTTTGTACTTTGAAATATACAATATCTAGGCATTTTAATAGGCCACTGTACTGTGCGTTCTCTTGCTAAATTATCTCACATACCTGGTGTAAATACCCACCGTCTGTTCAGTTACTACACGGCTTTGTACTTTGAAATATACAATATCTAGGCCATTTAATAGGCCACTGTACTGTGCGTTTTCTTGTTAAATTATCTCACATACCTGGTGTACATACCCACCGTCTGTTCAGTTACTACACGGCTTTGTACTTTGAAATATACAATATCTAGGCATTTTAATAGGCCACTGTACTGTGCGTTCTCTTGCTAAATTATCTCACATACCTGGTGTTAATACCCACCGTCTGTTCAGTTAGTACACGGCTGTGTACTTTGAAATATACAATATCTAGGCATTTTAATAGGCCACTGTACTGTGCGTTCTCTTGTTAAATTATCTCACATACCTGGTGTAAATACCCACCGTCTGTTCAGTTAGTACACGGCTGTGTACTTTGAAATATACAATATCTAGGCCTTTTAATAGGCCACTGTACTGTGCGTTCTCTTGCTAAAGTATTTCACATACCTAATTATATACCCAAATATTGTATTTGCAACAAAAAAAAAATAAAATGCGGAGGGGGGCTAGCGGAATAGGACGTGGACGTGGACGAGGACGGGGGCGCGGAAATGCTGTTGGGGGCCTTGTTGAAGCCAGTGGGGATACAATGTGTGCTGGTGAGGATCAGCCAGGATCCCGCTCATCCAGAATCCCTGCCTTTATGGGACAGTTAAGCAGGGGGCGGGTTACACCGCTGTTGAGGCCTGAGCAGGTTGAACAGGTGGTGCAATGGATAGCCGATAGCGCTTCCACACAGTTGTCCACCAGCCAGTCATCCACACAGTCTCACTCTGACCCTCCTTCCTCCACACCTGGCCAACAGAGTCATCCCACCCTTGACCCCTCCCAGGAGCTCTTTTCGGGTCCTTTTTCAGATGTGCCGGAAGAATCCCAGGAGCTAGCAGAGGAATTTGTTTGTAGTGATGCCCAAACACTGGAGTTTTCGCCATCTCCTGCTGATGTGGACCCTGAGCCAGCATCTGTTATCATGAGCGATGATGATGATGAGACGCAGTTGCCATCAAGGGAGGCTGTTGGAATGTCCAGTGGGCAGGAGGAGGAGCAGAGTGAGGAAGTGGAAGAGGAGCTGGTGGATGACGAAATGACCGACCCCACTTGGCCAGGGGTGATGTCCAGCGAGGAAAGCAGTGGAGAGGTGGTGGTCTGCGCAGCACCGAAAAAGGCAGCAAGAGGCAGAGGGATGTCCACAGGCAGAGGGATGTCCACAGGCAGAGGGATGTCCACAGGCAGAGGCATGTCCACAGGCAGAGGGATGTCCACAGGCAGAGGGATGGCCACAGGCAGAGGGATGGCCACAGGCAGAGGACAGTTCAGACAGAGAAGTGAGGCCACAGCCAGCAGGGCCGAAGCTGTTCCCGCCAGCGGCCAGTCGCGCGAAGCTCCCCCATCGAGGCCTCGTACTTCTGTGGTGTGGAGATATTTTAATGTTTGTGCGGATGACAAACTGAGCGCGGTTTGCACACTCTGCCACTCAAAACTGAGTAGGGGCTCTGAGAAGAGCAATCTGACCACCTCAGGCATGCGGCGTCACTTGGAATTCAAGCACTGGGCTGAGTGGGAGAGAGCAAACGCAATACAAACTGCGCCCGGTCTTGCTGCCACTGCCTCTTCCCCTTTGTTGTGTGCTGCCACTGCGGTCCAGACCTCCAGCCAGGACACCTCCACATCTGCCTCTGCTTCTGCCTCTGCTACTTTGGGGCCTTCTCCTTCAGCCTCCCCTTCCCCCGCCTCTTCGCCTGCACCTTCACACTCCTCGTCCCAACAACTGTCCATCTCGCAGGCGTTCGACCGCAGGCGGAAGTACGCCTCGAGTCACCCCCAAGCCCAAGCCTTAAACTGCCACATCTCCAAACTGCTGGCCCTGGAGATGTTGCCGTTTAGGCTTGTGGAGACGCAGGCCTTCCGCGACCTGATGGCGGCTGCCGCACCTCGCTATTCCGTCCCTAGCCGCCACTACTTTTCCCGGAGTGCCGTCCCCGCCCTGCACCAGCACGTGTCGCGTAACATCAGGCGGGCCCTGAGGTACGCAGTCAGCGCAAAGGTCCACTTGACCACCGACTCATGGACAAGCGCTTGCGGCCAGGGACGATACATTTCTCTGACGGCACACTGGGTGAATGTAGTGGAGGCGGGGACGGGGTCGCAAACAGAGACGGCCTACCTACCACCCCCGCCCAAGATTGCCAGCATGGGTTCTGATAAACCCCCCTCCTCCTCCTCCTCCTCCTCCTCCTCCTGTGCCTTAACATCTCCCTCAGCCGCTAGCTGGAAGCGTTGCAGCACTGGCGCGGGGAGACGTCAGCAGGCGGTGCTAAAGCTCATCAGCTTGGGCGACAGGAAGCACAGCGCCCCAGAGGTGAGGGACGCCATATTGCAGCAGACGGAGATGTGGCTGTCGCCGCTGCAGCTAGGACCAGGCATGGTCGTGTGCGATAACGGCCGTAACCTGGTGGCGGCTCTGGAGCTTGCCGAACTCAATCACGTACCATGCCTGGCCCACGTTTTTAATCTGGTAGTCCAAAAATTTCTGAAGACTTACCCCAACCTGGCAGAGCTACTGGTGAAAGTGCGGCGCTTGTGCGCTCACTTTCGGAAGTCAACTGTAGCTGCTGCTAGCTTAAAAAAACTCCAGCAACGCCTCCATTTGCCTGAACATCGGCTGTTGTGCGACCTGCCGACTCGCTGGAATTCCACCTATTCCATGTTGGCCAGGGTGTGTGAGCAGCAGAGAGCATTGATGGAGTACCAGATAATGAATCCACGCGTGCCTCCAACTCAGCTCCCTCAGTTTGCCAACCACGAGTGGCCATGGATGGCAGACATATGCGATGTACTGCGTATCTTTGAGGAGTCCACCAAGAAGGTCAGCAGCGAGGACGCTATAGTGAGCGTAACCATTCCGCTCCTAGGCGTCCTTAAAGAATCGCTCATCGCAATAAGGGAGAACGCATTGCACGCAGAGGAGACGGGGGTAGGAGGAGACGCAACGGAGCTACACAGTCAGACCACACTTTTGTCTGCTTCACGGTGGCAGTTGCAGGAGGAGGAGGATGAGGAGGAGGACGACGTGGAGGTGGCTGTGGAAGAGGAGGAGGATGCTGGCGGCGAGGGTAGCAGTCAGGCTGTGTGCGTCCCATTGGTTCAGCGCGGATGGGGCGGAGAGGAGGCGGAAGAGGAAGAGGAGGAAATGGCAAGTGATCCTTCTGGTGGGGGCAGTGAGGTCATGCCTATTCAGAGTCTGGCACACATGGCTGACTTCATGCTGGGCTGCTTTTCCCGGGACACACGTGTTGTCCGGATAGTGGAGAACAAACTGTACTGGGTCTTCGCACTCCTGGACCCCCGGTATAAAGATAACGTCTCCTCTTTTATTCCGGTAGAGGAGAGGACGAATCGATTGCTGGAATACCAGAGGGAACTCGTGCAGAACATGATGGAGATTTTCCCACCCACCATCGCTGGCGGCAGAGAGGAGAGGGTCTCCCAGAGTCCCACAACATCCATCAGGCCCACAGCCACCAGGGGAACACTCTCCAAGGTGTGGGACACGTTCATGGCACCCCCTCGTGCAACTTCCATCACTGCGGGGCCCGCTATCAGCAGGAGGGACAAGTATCGGCGGATGTTGCGGGAGTACCTGGCAGACCGTAACCCTGTCCCTCCCCGATCCCTCGGCGTCCTACACTTACTGGGTCTCCAAGTTGGACACGTGGCTGGAACTGTCCCTGTACGCCTTGGAGGTGCTTGCCTGCCCTGCCGCCAGCGTGCTATCAGAAAGGGTGTTCAGCGCAGCCGGGGGCATTATAACCGATAAGCGCAGCCGCCTGTCAACCGACAGTGCCGACAGGCTGACGCTAATCAAAATGAACAGCAAGTGGATTGACCCGGACTTTGCTTCTCCAACCGTGGAAAGCAGCCAAAAGTGAAGTGCCATCTGTATGAAGTGCCATTTCCTCCTCCACCTCCTCCTCCTCCTCCTCCTTTACCGCCGTAGAATTGCTCCGTAAATAAGAAAAATGTATATGTCTATGGCTCACCTCTTGGGCCTCCACAAAATGTTTAAGAGGTCTCACCTCTTGGGCCTACTCATAATTTTTAACCGGTCTCACCTCTTGGGCCTCCTCATAATTTTTAACAGGTCTCACCTCTTGGGCCTACTCATAATTTTTAACCGGTCTCACCTCTTGGGCCTCAAAATAATTTTTAAGAGGTCTCACCTCTTGGGCCTACTCATAATTTTTAACCGGTCTCACCTCTTGGGCCTCAAAATAATTTTTAAGAGGTCTCACCTCTTGGGCCTCCTCATAATGTTTAACAGGTCTCACCTCTTGGGCCTCCACAAAATGTTTAACAGGTCTCACCTATTGGGCCTCCACATAATTTTTAACAGGTCTCACCTCTTGGGTCTCCACAAAATGTTTAACAGGTCTCACCTATTGGGCCTCCACATAATTTTTAACGGGTCTCACCTCTTGGGTCTCCACAAAATGTTTAACAGGTCTCACCTCTTGGGCCTCCACAAAATGTTTAACAGGTCTCACCTCTTGGGCCTCCACAAAATGTTTAACAGGTCTCACCTCTTGGGCCTCCACATAATTTTTAACAGGTCTCACCTCTTGGGCCTCCACAAAATGTTTAACAGGTCTCACCTCTTGGGCCTCCACATAATTTTTAACGGGTCTCACCTCTTGGGTCTCCACAAAATGTTTAACAGGTCTCACCTATTGGGCCTCCACATAATTTTTAACGGGTCTCACCTCTTGGGTCTCCACAAAATGTTTAACAGGTCTCACCTATTGGGCCTCCACATAATTTTTAACGGGTCTCACCTCTTGGGTCTCCACAAAATGTTTAACAGGTCTCACCTCTTGGGCCTCCACAAAATGTTTAACAGGTCTCACCTCTTGGGCCTCCACATAATGTTTAACAGGTCTCACCTTTTGGGCCTCCACAAAAGGTTTAAGAGGTTAACAGTGGAAAGCAGCCAAAAGTGAAGTGCCATCTGTATGAAGTGCCATTTCCTCCTCCACCTCCTCCTCCTCCTCCTCCTCCTTAACCGCCGTAGAATTGCTCCGTAAATAAGAAAAATGTATATATTTATGGCTCACCTCTTGGGCCTCCACATAATTTTTAACGGGTCTCACCTCTTGAGTCTCCACAAAATGTTTAACAGGTCTCACCTCTTGGGCCTCCACATAATGTTTAACAGGTCTCACCTTTTGGGCCTCCACAAAAGGTTTAAGAGGTTAACAGTGGAAAGCAGCCAAAAGTGAAGTGCCATCTGTATGAAGTGCCATTTCCTCCTCCACCTCCTCCTCCTCCTCCTCCTCCTTAACCGCCGTAGAATTGCTCCGTAAATAAGAAAAATGTATATATTTATGGCTCACCTCTTGGGCCTCCACATAATTTTTAACGGGTCTCACCTCTTGGGTCTCCACAAAATGTTTAACAGGTCTCACCTCTTGGGCCTCCACATAATGTTTAACAGGTCTCACCTTTTGGGCCTCCACAAAAGGTTTAAGAGGTTAACAGTGGAAAGCAGCCAAAAGTGAAGTGCCATCTGTATGAAGTGCCATTTCCTCCTCCACCTCCTCCTCCTCCTCCTCCTCCTTAACCGCCGTAGAATTGCTCCGTAAATAAGAAAAATGTATATATTTATGGCTCACCTCTTGGGCCTCCACATAATTTTTAACGGGTCTCACCTCTTGGGTCTCCACAAAATGTTTAACAGGTCTCACCTCTTGGGCCTCCACAAAATGTTTAACAGGTCTCACCTCTTGGGCCTCCACATAATTTTTAACAGGTCTCACCTTTTGGGCCTCCACAAAAGGTTTAAGAGGTTAACAGTGGAAAGCAGCCAAAAGTGAAGTGCCATCTGTATGAAGTGCCATTTCCTCCTCCACCTCCTCCTCCTCCTCCTCCTCCTTAACCGCCGTAGAATTGCTCCGTAAATAAGAAAAATGTATATATTTATGGCTCACCTCTTGGGCCTCCACATAATTTTTTAACAGGTCTCACCTCTTGGGCCTCCACAAAATGTTTAACAGGTCTCACCTCTTGGGCCTCCACAAAATGTTTAACAGGTCTCACCTATTGGGCCTCCACATAATTTTTAACGGGTCTCACCTCTTGGGTCTCCACAAAATGTTTAACAGGTCTCACCTATTGGGCCTCCACATAATTTTTAACGGGTCTCACCTCTTGGGTCTCCACAAAATGTTTAACAGGTCTCACCTCTTGGGCCTCCACAAAATGTTTAACAGGTCTCACCTCTTGGGCCTCCACATAATTTTTAACAGGTCTCACCTTTTGGGCCTCCACAAAAGGTTTAAGAGGTTAACAGTGGAAAGCAGCCAAAAGTGAAGTGCCATCTGTATGAAGTGCCATTTCCTCCTCCACCTCCTCCTCCTCCTCCTCCTTAACCGCCGTAGAATTGCTCCGTAAATAAGAAAAATGTATATATTTATGGCTCACCTCTTGGGCCTCCACAAAATTTTTAACAGGTCTCACCTCTTGGGCATCCACATAATTATACTATAAAATATTAGGCCTTATAATTGGCAACTGTACTGTGCGTTCTCTTGCAAAATTCTTTAAATACCTGGTGTTAATACCCACCGTCTGAAAAGTTAGTACACGGCTGTGTACCTTGAACTCTAAAATATTAGGCCTTATAATTGGCAACTGTACTGTGCGTTCTCTTGCAAAATTATTTCACGGCTGTGAAGGCAAAATATTGTAACCAAAAAAAAATAAAATGCGGAGGGGGGCTAGCGGAATAGGACGTGGACGAGGACGGGGGCGCGGAAATGCTGTTGGGGGCCATAGTTGCTGGTTGAATTATCTGAGGTAAATGATTCTCCTTTAGACGACGCTTTCCCTTTGCATCGTTCTGCGATTAAACCATAAATAACTCTCTGCATATTTATACCAAATGCACCCAGTACGAAAAAAGTCATAGAAAGTTTCCAAACAGAGACTGGAAAACATCATTAAGTTGAAAAAAACTGTTCGCTAAAAAAAAAAAAAAAGTTAAAAATAAAATTGGCAGTTGATAGTATCGAGCTATTGTCACAGAGAGACGCGATTACAACACCTTCATTTACATTCAGTACATGTCTCAAGGCATTGGGAGAATGAAAACAGGCCACGGCTGGAGTATGAAATGTACCACCGCTTTGTACTGTCCGATACTGACCCGGTCCAGGGTGATGTCCAGCGAGGAAAGCAGTGGAGAGGTGGTGGTCTGCGCAGCACCGAAAAAGGCAGCAAGAGGCAGAGGGATGTCCACAGGCAGAGGAATGTCCACAGGCAGAGGGATGTCCACAGGCAGAGGCATGTCCACAGGCAGAGGGATGTCCACAGGCAGAGGGATGGCCACAGGCAGAGGGATGGCCACAGGCAGAGGACAGTTCAGACAGAGAAGTGAGGCCACAGCCAGCAGGGCCGAGCGTAACCATCCCGCTCCTATGCGTCCTTAAAGAATCCCTCATCGCAATAAGGGAGAACGCATTGCACACAGAGGAGACGGGGGCAGGAGGAGACGCAACGGAGCTACACAGTCAGACCACACTTTTGTCTGCTTCACGGTGGCAGTTGCAGGAGGAGGAGGATGAGGAGGAGGAGGACGACGTGGAGGTGGCTGTGGAAGAGGAGGAGGATGCTGGCGGCGAGGGTAGCAGTCAGGCTGTGCGCGTCCCATTGGTTCAGCGCGGATGGGGCGGAGAGGAGGCGGAAGAGGAAGAGGAGGAAATGGCAAGTGATCCTTCTGGTGGGGGCAGTGAGGTCATGCCTATTCAGAGTCTGGCACACATGGCTGACTTCATGCTGGGCTGCTTTTCCCGGGACACACGTGTTGTCCGGATAGTGGAGAACAAACTGTACTGGGTCTTCGCAATCCAAGTTGGACACGTGGCTGGAACTGTCCCTGTACGCCTTGGAGGTGCTTGCCTGCCCTGCCGCCAGCGTGCTATCAGAAAGGGTGTTCCGCGCTGCCGGGGGCATTATCACCGATAAGCGCAGCCGCCTGTCAACCGACAGTGCCGACAGGCTGACGCTAATCAAAATGAACAGCAAGTGGATTGACCCGGACTTTGCTTCTCCAACAGTGGAAAGCAGCCAAAAGTGAAGTGCCATGTGTATGAAGTGCCATTTCCTCCTCCACCTCCTCCTCCTCCTCCTTAACCGCCGTAGAATTGGTCCGTAAATCAGAAAAATTTTTATATTTATGGCTCACCTCTTGGGCCTCCACAAAATGTTTAAGAGGTCTCACCTCTTGGGCCTCCACATAATTTTTAAGAGGTCTCACCTCTTGGGCCTGCGCAAAATGTTTACGAGGTCTCACCTCTTGGGCCTCCACATAATTTTTAAGAGGTCTCCCCTCTTGGGCCTCCACATAATTTTTAATACGTCTCACCTCTTGGGCCTCCACAAAATGTTTAACAGGTCTCACCTCTTGGGCCTCCACATAATTTTTAACGGGTCTCACCTCTTGGGTCTCCACAAAATGTTTAACAGGTCTCACCTATTGGGCCTCCACATAATTTTTAACGGGTCTCACCTCTTGGGTCTCCACAAAATGTTTAACAGGTCTCACCTATTGGGCCTCCACATAATTTTTAACGGGTCTCACCTCTTGGGTCTCCACAAAATGTTTAACAGGTCTCACCTCTTGGGCCTCCACAAAATGTTTAACAGGTCTCCCCTCTTGGGCCTCCACATAATTTTTAATACGTCTCACCTCTTGGGCCTCCACAAAATGTTTAACAGGTCTCACCTCTTGGGCCTCCACATAATTTTTAACGGGTCTCCCCTCTTGGGCCTCCACATAATTTTTAATACGTCTCACCTCTTGGGCCTCCACAGAATCTTTAACAGGTCTCCCCTCTTGGGCCTCCACATAATTTTTAATACGTCTCACCTCTTGGGCCTCCACAAAATCTTTAACAGGTCTCACCTCTTGGGCCTCCACATAATTTTTAAGAGGTCTCACCTCTTGGGCCTCCACAAAATGTTTAAGAGGTCTCACCTCTTGGGCCTCCACATAATTTTTAAGAGGTCTCACCTCTTGGGCCTCCACATAATTTTTAAGAGGTCTCACCTCTTGGGCCTCCACAAAATCTTTAACAGGTCTCCCCTCTTGGGCCTCCACATAATTTTTAATACGTCTCACCTCTTGGGCCTCCACAAAATCTTTAACAGGTCTCACCTCTTGGGCCTCCACATAATTTTTAAGAGGTCTCACCTCTTGGGCCTCCACATAATTTTTAAGAGGTCTCACCTCTTGGGCCTCCACATAATTTTTAAGAGGTCTCACCTCTTGGGCCTCCACATAATTTTTAACGGGTCTCCCCTCTTGGGCCTCCACATAATTTTTAATACGTCTCACCTCTTGGGCCTCCACAAAATGTTTAACAGGTCTCACCTCTTGGGCCTCCACATAATTTTTAAGAGGTCTCACCTCTTGGGCCTCCACATAATTTTTAAGAGGTGTCACCTCTTGGGCCGCCACAAAATTTTCCATGAGCCTCTGGCCAGCCCACGGCCTCTTCCTGCCTTTTGCGGTCCTACGCATCCCTCAACATCCCCACTGCTTTACCTGCTAGACATGACACTGGGCCAGGTCGGGTCACTGACATCTCAAGCGCCAACAATTTGGGCATTTTAAGGCTTCTGCATGTGTTTGAGTTGTTTTTACATTTTAAAGAAGACATGTCTGACCACATCTCACACACACAATGACAATTAGGGGTGGGGTCTATTTGCTTTCCCCTTTGCTTATGCCATCTGTGGTTGTCATAGGCAACGTGATTTTAAGGGGTGCAGAATTTTATCTTCTTTTTTGTCTAGTTTGGCTTGGGGTCCATGGCAATGTAGAGGAAAGAAGGTTTCCTTGTATGGTCTCACTTTACAGAGAGGTTAGATTGTGTTTGGAGTGTATTGTTGAGAGGCTGTGATAGTGGCGTAATAGTGCGACTTGGGCGCGTTATATGCACCCAGACATGCTTCCCCTGCTGTCCCAGTTGCATTCCAGCAGTGTTGGCATCCTTTTCTGAGGTTCCAGGGTGGACTTGGTGACCTCCAAGTGGTCGAATTGAGATTTCCAAGTGGCGAGCATTTTTTTCCCATAGACTTTAATGGGATTCGATATCCGGTCGAATAGTCGAATTTCGCAGTCTATTCGAATCGAATTTCGAACTTTCGAATATTTCACTACTCGCTCATCTCTAATAACTATATAATTATATTTTCCTAAAGTTACCCATAATCATATTAATGATCTTTAATTCATCTGGGGGTACTTCACAGCAATGAGATACTTACCTTATGAATAAAGCTTTCTACTCTTGACTGAAATCCGTACACTTCAAATTTAGCTGCTACTAATTTATAAGAGCACATAATGGGCTTTGTGGTTTCATGCCAATCCTGCAGTAATGGCCCTCGACCAGTCTTTTCTGAGCGGAAAGTTCTGAGGTCCTAATGATAAAATAAACAGCATACAAAAGAAAGATGACAAAAATGCTCTTTGTCTTATAGAAGGCATAAAATTCATATATATATATATATATATATATATATATATATATATATATAACATTAAATAAATGTACTTCTATTAAAGAAGAATTCAACTGCTAGGTCGTGGTAGCATTTATATTTTTGGTAGTATGAATTCAGTGGTGGGACCAGAGATTCACATGGACCAAAATGGGCTCCCCATTTGGTTCTGGTTTATTTGATTGTACCATCTGCATACCAGGACAGTCTGGTATTTGTTGTTGTTTTGTGTTCCCCAACTGCTTTCCCCTTTGCTATGTAGAAGAAGTCTTGTGCACACTATCCATGGAGAAGGATGGGTCAGCTTAATTACGGCCAACTTCCTTCATGTGCCTAATAGCAGTCATCTAATCTATGGTGTCCAAAGCATTGTTTGCATAATATACCCTTCTATATTAGTGGCATGTAGGCATACAAAGGAGAGATTAATTTAGGGAGAAGGTCATATGTTTGAAGTGCTCCAAGCAACACTATTTTGTATTTCATGGTATCATGATCAGGGGTGGGGGAAGATATTTTGTTGATCCAGGGAACTCAGAATATGCTACAACCACCTCTGTCCCTGATATTCCCCTTTAGTTGTTTGATTTGCAATCATTTGTTTTTTTTTAAGCTGTAAATATTGCCGCCAAAATTATGTTCTAGGTGATCTTCTCAATATGGTTAAACCATGGCAATGGAGACAGTTGCTCTAAGGAGCTTACTTGTCCTCCTTCATGTTTTACTTATATGGCACTTCTACCAACTGACAAGTACAATTCTCGAAATGTAAAATTTTGTACACCAGTCTTAGTGATTAAGAGCCGCCACCTTAAATTTCAGAGAAAATTTATGCTATTTTCAAGTATAATCTTTAGTAAATATGCCAGTCTGCTATGACAATGCCCTACAAGATTTATATTTTTTTAGCAGTTACAACACAAAGAAAAAAGAGTTATGCATGCAGGAATAATAGACATACTTGGAAAGTACAGTCAATAACTATCAAGCTATAATTTTATCCAAGTGTTCCAATTTTTACCTCTGATTTTTTGTAATAACCTTCTGGAAGTTCGTCCTCAGCTATATCAATAAAACACACATCATCTTCTGGAGTTGGTTTTTCACCAAATACCTTGAAGAATAATAGCTGATTTTATTATGACTGATATTTGCCATGATAAGGTTGCTATTGATCGCATATCTTCAGTCTTTATCTATTATATCAAAGGGATTTTTTTAGAGTTCATTATTGATGGCTTATCCACCCCTGCTGATCAGTTGTTTGAAGAAAGTGCCATGGGCTCTTTTTAGACCAGTAACATCACATTCAGTGGTCACATGGCTTATTTGCAGCTCAGTCCTACTCAAGTGAATGGGAATGGGGTGCAATAGCAAGCATAACCACTATACAATGTATGGCACTGTGCTTGGTACGCTGATCAGTGGTGTTGCTGGGAGTTAGACCCCACCACTTAGATATTGATGACCTACCCTGAAAATAGGCCATCAGTATTCAACTCCTGGAAAATCCCTTTAAATCACCCCTGTGTTGGGCAAAATTTTGTATAAATGGTCTCTAACCTGTGGTGAAACTACAACAACATATTCAGACTAAGGTTATTTACAGCTGCAGAACCACAGGTTAGAGACCCATGATCTGTAGAAACCCAGAAAAGGAAATAACAGATCAGATTTTAGTTTGATCAACTGTAGAAAAAAAAGCTTCTCTGAAGTATGTAGGCCGAACCTGCCAATTTCACTAGGATTGGTTGACCATCTATTATGTTTGGGGGCATCATGACTCTCCCCTAACAGAAGATGCTGAAGATAGGGCAGTTCTATTCCAACTACCCAATCTTTTTGTTCTCGAGAAGCTAAGGCTGGTTTCACACTAGAACTAAAATGTTCTGGCAGGCTGCCGGAGTCCACCGCATTCAGTATAGCCAGAAACTGCCGCAGCACTGCCAGGCCTCATTGACTAATGGGACCCGGCAGGGGCCCAGCCTGTTTCCGGAATTAGTACCAAGATTTGGCAGGACAAATATTATTTTTTATCTGGCCAAATACCAGTATTAATGCAAGAAACAGGCCAGATCTCTGCCAGGTCCCATTATAGTCAATAGGCTTTGGCGGGGAACGGTAGTATCTGGCTACCCGGACACGATGATCTCCGGCAGGCTGTTCCTCTGCTGGTATGAAAGTAGCCTGAGCCTGCTGGAATGATTATACTTGTGATATGTTTGATTGCCATGTATATATGTATGTGTATATGTATGTGTATACATGTATATATAACATATTGGGGCATGTTATATGTATTTATAATTTAAGTGGTCATGGCATTCATTGAAGACAGGCTTGATGTTTCAGTCATTGTGAGACATATATAAAACGTGATCCAACATTTTCAAGTACATTGAGATGACAGATATGTACAGAAGCAAATGGATGTTGAAAGAAGTCCCTTGTGACACAGTCCGCATACTTCAGAAGACATTTTTATACATGTGCTGCATGGCTGGAGTGGTTACCTATTTCGCAGACTATAAAATGAAGCTCACTGTATTTTATTTCATCAATTTATATTCTGTCCAATTATTTCTATATTTACACTCTAATTTTTGTGAGCTTTCTTACCTTGTTCTAACTATAATGCTAATTTTACATTGCTGCTTTTACTTTTACTAAAAGCTTTTCATCTCTATGTGCTGATATAATACTTCCAGGTGTATATTTGCCAGCTAAATTTCAACCCTGATTGCAGTCTGCCAGCTATTCTTTTGCCGTCTCAGTCTTTGTTCTTTGCATGCCTCTGATTTGTATAAGTATTTGTTTAGTGTCTTTTTACATTGATGCAAATGACAGACAGTTTGTACTTTCTGATTTGAAATACAAATGTATTCATTTCCAGGAAAAACAATTAACCACCAAAATGCGTACATAGTAGAGCAAAATATCGACAGGCCCAGAGTGGCCCAGATTTGCAAGAAACCAGTTTGCCGGATTAAATTTGGATCCTTGTTCGAGATGTGGTTTATCATTGATACACACTGAAGTATAATGCCACATGCATTGAAAATTATTTGTTAGTCGAACTCTAATGCTCTCCATATTCCTAATGTGATGGATGTGAAATTGAATCAAATAGATAAAAAAAGCCTAAATATATCGCCTGATGGTGCAGCAGGATGATTTTACTGCAATACCATGTGCCCATTGGCTGCTGTGGGTGGGCCTGGCTTGGCCGAATGTAGCCAGGTACACCTTGGGCTGTACTCTAACAGACATTTACTTATAATCTGTTAAATAGGGATTCCATTGAAAGGGGTATTATCATGTCATATCTACTGAATATACCATCAAATCTGATTCCACCTATCTCTAAAACAGGGTCTCACTGGCCATTACATCCAGATTAAAGATGGTGGCTGGGTTTACTGAACAGCTGAGTTCATCATGCTACGCCGTTTCCGTACATACTATATATTTTTTATAAAAAGCTCCAAATGTCCTGTATGGATATAAAATGAAAGCACAGCATTCTGACTGCCTGCATTGGCCACTAGAGGGGGCTTGATAGCTCAATGCATACTGTGTTATCATTGAGATAATGTATAGTCAGGGGTGCACCACCAATGAGGCCAGGTGAGGCGATCTCCTCAGGCAGCACCAGGTAGGGGCAAGAGATGGGCAACCTGATGGGCCATGGGCTGAAAAGAAGGGATTAGGTTAAGAAATAGGCATTGGGAGGGAGGGGCGCCATTTCAGTTTTCACTTCAGGCTGCAGAAAGGCTAGGTGCACCCCTGTGTACAGTTAGCTCCTATGCTTCCTCTAACAAATTAATCAGCACAGAAGTTTACTACCTGATTTTACAAGGATTTTAAAAAATGGTATCCAAACCATAATAATACAAGAAGGTATAGTCAGTGTTTCATTGTGTATGCTGGTTTTAAAGCTTTAAATGGACAATGCTTACCTGTGCATTGCAACCATTGTTATTTTCAAACTTGGTCTCTATTCGGATTTGAAATTTTGGCAGGAAAGAGCACTATGGGAACAAAACATAAGGCACTTGTCTTTGTGTGAGTTTCATACAATTTTATTAGACAGCCCAGACTAAGAAAAGACAACAAAACATTCCTGAAATGATTGAAAATGCTGAAAGCAATGAAGTACAAAAGGCTGGATACTTTACTGGCCTGAGCCCTTTCCTATAAAGCTGTCTGGATCCACATGATTTTCAGCTTTGAAATGTCTTTGTGTGCAGGCAATAGGAACATTTACCAGATGTCTATGAAACACTGTCTAAAGGAGACATTTATTGGGCTCCATTTATTAAAATTGTCCAACAACTGTCTTTGTTGTCTATAGCAACCAATCAAAACTCAGCTTTCATTTTTCCAGAGGAATTTAAGTAATGAAAGCTGAGCTGTGATTAGCTGCTACAGACAACAAAGACAGTCTGACAATTAGTGAGCTTTGATCAATGAAGCTCAATAGAATCATAAAGAATGCTAAAGAGATAAAAGTATGTTAATAAAAATCATTGCCATTGTTTAAGCTAAACTATACAATGAGATTAAAGCAGATACAGGTTTAATTTGGGGAAAACCGCTAATTCTTGTTAAAAAGTCATTTTTTTTAATTATAGCTTTTTATTTCTTCAATATTAAAACTGACACAAAAATTAATTATTGCAATGTCTTCCCTATATTGTGACGATGGTTTAGATATATAACGTATAGGTTTGAGTGAACGGACTATGGTGACGGTTTCCGTTAGCAATTTTTTTTTTTACTTTTTTTTTTTTTTTTTTACTTATATATGGCTGGCATATGATGTGCTAGAATTGTTAAGAGGTAATAATTAACGAACTTATAATAATTATATAGCAATTCATGAACTTACATTATCATTTGCACAAGAAGAGTCTTCCATGGCAATCTTGGTTGCAGCGCGAAATCTCGTGCGGTGCGTGATGATGACATCACATTGGTCGGCGTGTTGACATCATACATTACCTCGCATGAGATTTTGTGCTGGATCTTCAATCAAGATGGCCGCACCAGACTCTTCGCATGCAAATGGATGAGGTGAGTATGAATTTTTTTTTGCCGCCATTTAGAGAAAATAGATTTGTTACCACAAAGCACGAGGTAATTCGGCTTTGCAGTGAATCGAATTGTCCCTGAAATTCGGATCAACATCCGCTTCATGAACTTCTATGAGGATTCAATACGCCAGAAAATGAAATCTATGCTAGCAAGGGAGCTAGCAATTGAAGCTTGTCATTGCCAACCTACCACATGTACAGATCCCATCATTTAACCCCTCCAGATGCCATGTTCAATGCTGATTGCGGCATTTGTGACTCACATTCAGCTGATGACGTCACCGTGCACTCCCAGCATGATTACGTGGTGACGTCATCACGCTCGTTGCAGGACCTTTGGTGGGTTTTCTTCAGTTAAGACAGGAGCTGACAGCCTCTCCGTGAGCAAGTGGATGAGGTTTTTTTTTTCTGCCACCATTTGTTACTCCGAAGTGCAAGGAAATTTGGCTGTGACAAATCGTTTTTTTTTGCTTGAAGTTTGGATTGAAGTCCATTCGGATTTGATTCACTCAACACTAACATATATATTTAAAATTTAAACATGTTTTCCCCCGGCTGCTAATCTGAGTTTTATGATGTGAATGAACACTTGCTGTTGTTATAATACAGCATGCTTTTGACCCTTAAGGTCTTATTACGTCTGTAGATGTTGCAGGTGATTGTTGGGAAGGAAGAGTTCCTTCCCGCAATCACCTGCTCGCTAGCAAAGAAGACCGCTATTACATGCAGCGATCTCCTCCTCAGTATGGGGATGAGTGATCGTTAATGCCATCACTCACCCCCATGCTAATTCATTGTTGTCCTGAGTCCTGATTACACGGCACAATCTGCTGCTGGCAAATTATTATTTTTAAACATGTTGAAAGACTCCGATTACTCAATCAACAAGCTTGTTCATCAGGTAATCGGCGGCAGTATTACACTGCCAGATCATTGCTAACAAACGTTCATACTGATGCTTGTTAGACATGATCTTAGCAATTATCTGCCAGTGTAATAGGGCCTTTAGGCTATCTACACACCATGTTTGACTTTTATGTTTCGCCAAAATTTTTGAAATGGTCCAGTTCAACATATGCCCAAATATATACAATTATATGCTTTTGATTGCCAAGAGGTTTACTATATTTGTCTACGGCTCTATTAAACTCAGACTAACATTTTTAACACAGTTGAGCCTGCAGAATCTCAATGCAGTTCTGCCATATTTAGGCCACAAAGACACTCTTTGGCATATGTTCTTCCATTAAAAGAAGTTCTGCCCCTTTTCTAGGAGATTTTTTCTATCCTATGCAGCAAACTTGTACCTCAGATATGGTGTGATTTGAGCATTATGTTGATGTTGGTTAGCAGTTGTATCGGGCAGGCTACAGGCTGAACAGGTCACACATTTTTATGTAATGCTTATGACCAATAAAACTGATCTCATGATCAAATGAGTTCCTCACAAGAAGCATTCAAGTCAGTTTATTGTATTTATGTGCTTCTATATAAATCCACCATGACTACTATCTTGCCTTGTGTACAGTCACTTCTTGTAAATGTCTTGGTGCTTCTGTAAACTAACTATTCAGCAACCTGGATTTCAGGTTTACTTGCCATAAGGGACTTCAAACATTCTAGACTGAAAGGTTATTTCACTAAAGATCGTATCTGCTCACTTTTCTGGAATGTCCAGAGGAAAGGGAAAATCTCCTGGATTCTCCGAAGCACCCCACTTGGGATGGGGTTGTGGTGGAAAATTAATCTGGAGTTTGTTAAAGGGTTTATCGAAATGTTTAATACTTATGACCTATCTTCAGGAAAGGTCATCAGTATCTGATCTGTGGGGGTCCAACTCCTGGCACCTCTGCCCATTAGCTGCTTGAAGAGGCTGTGGCACAATTCGGTCCTATTCAGATGAATGGGGCTGAGCTGCAATGTGCAAGGTGTTGTGATTGTTAAGCTGTGAGGAGGCCACAGCCCTCACTAGAATGTCACAGCCTCCTCAAACAGCTGATTGCTGGAGGTCCTGGAGTCTGACCTTACCAATCACATACAGCCTATTCTGAGGATAGTCATCAGTATCAAGCACTTGGACCACCCCTTAAACAAGAGTGATCTGGTCTCAGCTTTGAAACACAACAGTCTGTGAACAGGGGGTTCTGGTGTGGGGTTTATAAATGATTGGGTGGGACCTAATTTGGGGATTATATACATTTTTGATGTTCCTTTTTGTTCCCATCTTTGGACTCTCCCTGAAATATCTTCTCAAAAGTTGTCAAGTGTGCTGAAGAGTCAACATTGCTTAAATGTATGTATTGTATGAAGCCTTGATAATGTTCAAAAGTTTCAGAACAAACAAATAGGACGTAGGATTGTGTAACTTACTGTGTATTCTGTTTACCAGGCGACAGGAAACCAAGAAAAAAAGAAACAGAAGAAATGCATTAGACAGGTGTAGAGTATATGCTCAGCACAATGTCAGTCAGATATTATGCATACTGTATATTGCTAATGTAAAAACTCCCACTTCTTTTTTTTCATTCTGTTTTAATCCCTTTTTCATGCAAATTGCACAGTTCAGTGGAAAATCACAGTCTCTATATCTCAGTGAAAACTTGATTATAAACCACAGACTTTTCAAAGGGTTTTCCCAGTGTTTGATACTAAAGACCTGTCCTCAGCATGGGTCATCAGTATCTGATTGACAGGGATCTAGTCTGACTCCTGGCAATTCTGCCAATCAGCTGTTTGAATAGACCAAGGTGCTCACCGAGCCTTACCATACACATTGCCGTCCATTGGATGACGGGTGTGCTCGGTATTGCAGCTCAGCCTCATTCACTTGAATGGGACTGAGTTAAGCCAAATGACCGATAAATGTGAAACTACTGGCCTAGGAAAATGGGCTGATTGGTAGAAGTGCTGGGAGTCGGACACTCTCCCTCAGACTGCTGGGAATTACAAATTTCAAACTAGTCACAGGGGTGGATGGGGTATTTGCTCTACCAGGGGAGATCCAGTAGGTTGATCGGATCAGAGCTTCAAAGTGGTATGGCTGGTACTGCCTTCAGGAGCCACCAATAATGGGAAAGTGAGCCTACTTCCAGCCTTCCTCTTCCTCTACTCCCCATATGCCCAAGCAACATAAGGTGTGTGTAGCTGTGTGTAGGGAAAAGGTAGGGAGACCTACTGCAGACTGTTGTGGTAAGAAACTTGGAAGCCCACCTTGGCCAATATTGTCTGTCCTCTGCCTATCCCAAATATTCTGCGAGCCATTCCATTTTCTCATTGGTCCCATCTAACAGCAGTGTGGCTACGGCTAACGTTTTTTTGACCTTGCCTTGCTGTTAATTTCGGCCTCACCTATATGAGGCTACTTTTACATTTTTCTTACAGGACCACTTGCCATGGATATAGTCAAATGATGACAGAATATTGCCAGAAGGAGTAGCCCTATATTGCTTAGCTGGTAAGTCGCTGATGTTTTAGTCTTAAAGGTAGGTCCTTACTGTGCTGTCAGGGAATATGGAATAACAAAATGTAATACATTTTAGCTATAACCTGCCTATATCACACTTTGCCTTTTGTGAACTTAATAAAATTTATTGTATGAACAGTATATATCATGGCCAAGGACAGCAGTCCTCAGATTTAAATTATAGATAATGGGTATTTGCCACTATGTGCTTTAAAATACATTTCATATCTAAAGAAAAGCATCACTGAACTTGGTAAATGTTTCTTATCTATAAAATGACCTTCATGCTGTATAATCTTAAATAATGTTGACTGATAATTGCTATGTTGGAAGCGGTAGCAGGAAACATTGTGCTATTACATTTTATCCTGTGCTACAGAAGAAAACAAAAATTAAAAAATGTGAATGAGACCAGAAACGCTAGGCTTGAAATACTGGCATTGTAAAGAGTCATTTAAATCACTAACAAGGCAGCAGATACAGCAGCTGCAATGAGGCCCAACACCTTAAAGGGTCATGGAACTTCATAGTAAAATCTATGATCTATACTTTGATATATCGCTATGACAAATCAAAAGTTTTTACAAAGTTTAACATTAACCCCTTCCTGACCTCCGTCAAGTACGACAGAGTTCTTGAAACATGGCGCCCGCTCAGAAGCTGAGCAGGTATCATAGCCACTGGGTGCCTGCTGTTTTTACATAGCAGACACTCAGAGGCAATGTCTGAGATCAGCAATAACACCGATCACAGATATTTAACCCCTCAAATGCTCTTGGCCATTTGATTGCTGTAGCAGCATGGGGGCCTTCTGAACGCCCTGAAGCCTGCCACAGCTATGGCACCATGTCTGGGCTCCATAGGAACATAATGAAACTCCCATAGGCAGCATTATTAAATCATTTCAGTCTATGGAACAAGCAATCTGACAATTGTTCAAGTCCTCTGGGGGACTGCGAAAAAAAATGATATCAATAAAAACTACAGATCACAAAAAATGAGCCTTCACATAGCTCTGTAGATATAAAAAGTTATGCGAGTCAGAACATTGTGATGCAAAGAAAAAGAAGATTTCCAAAGTCTATATATTTTTTTTTACATATTAATACAAGAAAAACTACATAAATATAATATTGTTGTAACCGCACTGACCCAAAAATGTCGGTAACAGGTCAGTTTTAGCACATATGAACCTGAAAAACCCATAAAACTATGGCAGAGTTGTTGTTTTTTTCCAATTCCACCAAATTTGGAATTTCTGTCCAGCTCACATTCAATTGTATGCAATATTAAATGGTGCCATTAGAAAGAACAACTTGTCCTGAAAAAAAAAAACCCTCATATGTCTATGTACACTAAAAAATAAAAAAAAGTTATGTGTCCGGGAACACAGGGAGTATAAAAACGAAAGTACAAAAATGAAAAATCACCGGGTCTTGAAGGGGTTAAAATAGGCTATCTCTAATCTGAGATGATCACTGTGGTTGACATAAACTGAGAGTGGGAGTAGCTGTAAGCAACTGACTGCATTTACTTTTGCAGCTGATCAGTGCAGAGGGAGGACATTCTAGTTGACATACTTTGTGCAGCTTATGTGACGGGAAATCAAAGAATCAGACTAGAAAAATGCAGTCTGTCAGAGCTCTGTGTCTCCTGGTGGTAACAGTTAAAGCACCTGATAACCCCAAAGCCATGAGATTATTGGAATCGGTGATATCCGCACACAAAAACCTAAAATCTATGGCCAGTTTGAAGGGGAATTCTCATATTGACATTTATGACATCCACAGATACGCCATAGTTGTGGGCCGAGAATGTCTTGAGGCCCCTGTGAATGGAGAAGGTTTGAGACTTTTGGGACATGTGTTATCGTATATCCTCACAGCTTATTTTCATACTGATTTTATTGCAGAATTTTTTTAAAAGGCAATCTGCCATCTTGAAAATCATTTTCAAGGCAAGCATACTGCCATGTAAGGTACGTGTCTGGAAACATGACCCTACCTTGTGAAAATCCTGTTTTCTAATCCTGGGAAATGCTTCTTTTTATTTTTATGCACCAGAGCGTTATATTCAACCATGAACAAGGCCACCCTATGAGCTTACATACTTTTCTGATGAGTGGTCCTGGTCCCTGGTAATGGCCGCATTCACTTGTTAGGCAACCCAATACTTCCTCCACACTTGCTTCTGCTCCCATCCTCCATAGTGACTCTATAGGTGTGGGCAACTGCCTTTCTCTGGCTGCAAAATGGTGTCAGGTTGCTAAGCAACTGGTCCCCAAAGAAGTCAGACCTGGTGGCATTTTGAAAGGAGTTGTCTGAAATTTTGATATTGATAGGAATCCCCTATACTCCACAACCCAGTCTGGCCAATGTCAAACGGAGAACAAAATTAGCTCTCCAGTATATGACCATAACACTATGTCTGTCTGGCTGCCACAAATAATGGCGCTCAAAATGTAAATTAACATACAAAGGATTAGTAAAGATAGACCAATCAGTCACTTTATTTCTTCTTTGCTGAATGCACATCCTGTACAGGTAGTGACTGACTAGAACAATTTTTTTCTGTATGGAGGAGAAAGGTTGTCAACATTTTAAAACTTGCTTTATTGACACTACTGTGTGATATCATCGATCCAGAAATAACACTGTAAATAGACATAAAACACCATAACTAGTCTACCCAACAATACAAGATGGGCGTACATACCATAACAGCATTATAAAGCAATTACTTTAAGATGAGGTATATAAAAAACTCATAAGGATATATTTATCTTTTTATGTTCTCACCCAGAGTGTACAACAAACTTTATCCTTTTTATAGTATAGCTTGTGAAAAAATTGGAAGCGTTTGGACACTGTCCTGGTCCTATCTTTAGGTCTACTGCAGTATATCTTAAAGAGGCTCTATCACCCGGATCCACTGTACCCTACCAGGCATATAGCCTGGTAGGGTTGATCCAGCTGAGTAAAACTATACTTTTCTTATGTCTGTTGGTACTATAGTTCCAGAGAAATATTAAAATTATGCAAGTGAGCCATTTGAGCACCAGAAGGCGGCGATCCTGGTGCTTGACTATGATGCCCCTCTGCTTTTAATCTCGTCCATTTGAGCACTGCTCCAGCGACGATCCTGGGGCTTGACTATGATGCCCCTCTGCTTTTTATCTCGTCCATTTGAGCACTGCTCCGGCGACGATCCTGGTGCTCGACTATGATGCCCCTCTGCTTTTAATCTCGTCCACTTTCCATTAAATTCAGGCCACTAGTCCTAAAACGTGTTAAAAGAAATGTGTGACCAAATATTTTATCTGCCAATTAAAACCAGATAGTAACAAATCTCCTTTTTTCTAATCTGTTTTTATTTTCTGATTGCAGATTTATTTACTCTGTTTCCTGAGCATGATTATAGGTGCAGACATCTTGTCTGAGCTGTTCTTAACTCTGTTTAGAAGGCATTAAGAAAATTGCTTCATGGCAGCCATGTGGGCCATTACCATATAACTCAATTGTGTCAGAGTGACCTGTGCTATGTGACCTGTGCAGAGGTCATTGTACAAGGAAACAGTAGATAAGCTCTGACAATCACCTATTGTGAGTGGTGGATCATGTCTTATCTATACACAGAGGTGATATCATTACAGGCAGGATTAGAATGACAGATAAGCAGGTAACTGCAGTAAAGTAATCTTTACAGACCATGAAATGATGTCTATTATTAGGCTTAGTGGCCAGTGCAAAAACGTAACAGTTTCATGGTTTTTGTTTAAATAGAGATAGTGTTAAAAAGTGTGAAGGGAGAAGATAGAGATGGGAGGAGCAGGTTTTTATTCTATTGGGAGTGTCTGGGCTCCGATGCCTAGTGTTGAGCGAATTGAAGTATCTGAAGTGGACTTGGATCTGAATTTCAGAGAAAATTCTATTTGCCGCAAAACCAAATTTCTTTGTGCTTCATGGTAACTAATCAATTTTCCCTGAAATGGTGTGTGGGGGGAATCAAACTCACCCAGCGGCATGATGACATTATCATGCACCGCGTGGGATTTCACACTAGAACTTCAATCACAATGGTCGTGGCTAGAGATGAGCGAATTGAATCCCACGAAGTATGAATGCGGCATCTGAGGGGTACAATGACGGGGGCGGCGCTATCGTAGCTCCCTGTCATTGCACCCACTACTTACAAAAAATGCGCTTCAAGGTGAAGTAATTCGTCACGAAGCGAATTTTTTTGTAAAATTCGGCGAATCAGCCGAATCGAATTTTCAAGAAATTCGCTTTTCCCTAGTCGTGGCGGCCTCTACGCGATCAAATGGCTGAGCATGAGCATGGATGAGTATTTTTTTTTCTCACTAGATTAATCCCTGAAAGACACAATGTGCATGTTAGATGCCCCAATCAACGATGAACGCGGCTTCTGAGGGGTTCATCAATGGGGGTGGCACAATTGCCATCCCCCGTTATTGCACCCACTAATTACAAAGAAATGTGATTCATCACAAAGTAATTCATCACAAAGCAAATTTTTTGCTAATATTCTGCCAGGCAGCTAAATGGAATTTTCAAGGACTTCGCTCATGTCTACCGATCCCGGTTTGCATATCAGAATAAAGATCTTTTTCAGGGGAAACAAAGATTGATGTATCTGCAAAAAGGTAGATGTGAGCTTATTATAATGGAAGAATTTGGTGACAGACTCCTTAAAGGCTATGGACACCTTTGTGCACTAAAAATCAATAACCCCATATCTTACCGTAATACAGCATTACTGACAGCTCTCACTACATGCGCTCTCTTCTGAACACAGTATTGTGTGTGCGCTCTCTCCTGAGTACAGTATTATGTGTGCAGTCTCTTCTGAGTACAGTATCTGTGTGTGTGCTCTCTTTTGAGTACAGTATATCTGCAGTCTGCACAATGATCAGTCACTTCTCCTGACTAGCACTCTGCCCCGCTGTCGCTCTGCATGTCATGACTGGGGGGTGAGTGCTTGTAAGTGCCATTCTGACCGGGGGGGAGGGGGGGAAAGGTGTTCTTGTCTGCGCCAGCCATCCTGAACTGGGGTGGGTGGGTGGTGGAACATGTGCCACAGCTCGGGAGGGGGGCATTAACCCTTCAAGCATTGGGCCGCTGCCACAGCAGAGCAGCGGCCTGATGGTTAGCCCCTTCAACACAGTGGTCCCTAAGGACTGCAGCATGGAAGAGGTTAAACAGCCGTTTACAGCAGAGTGTCAGCTTATGTTAGAGCTGACACTCTGTTCACCACTTAGCCATCCTGAACGGAGGGGGGGGGCGGCTGGGGGCTGATTATACTGAAGCTGAAGGGGATGGGGGGAGGAGGAGGGAGAGCAGTGCGTGCTCCCATGGTGCCGGGAGGAGTTTCAAAGAATCCATCAGATAACGGATTCTCTGTAAACTCAGTGAGAGCAGCCTGCCGTGCATAGGAAGCACAGCAGGCTGTAGAGTGAAAACGAAAAAAAGATAGCTAAACAGAACCAATTGGAGAAATTATTTTCTCCACAAAATAAATGAATTAGTGTAAATTTGATTTTATTTTTTACAAAGGTGTCCATAGCCTTTAACCACTTCAAATCTGGGCCATTTACCCCCTTCCTGACCAGGCCTAATTTTGCAAATCTGACATGTGTCAATTCATGTGGTAATAACTTTTGAACGCTTTTACTTATCCAAGCGATTCTGAGAGTGTTTTCTCGTGACACATTGTACTTCAAGTTAATGGTAAATTTGAGTCGATAAGTTTTAATTTTATTTATAAAAAAAATCCAAAAGTTAACGAAAATCTGAAAAAATTCACTGTTTTCTAAATTTCAATCTCTCTGCTTTTAAGACAGATAGTGATGCCCCATAAAATCCTTTTTAATTTACATTCCCCATATGTCTACTTTACGTTGGCATCATTTTGGTAGTGTCATTTTTATTTTTTAAGGACAGTAGAAGGTTTAGAATTTTAGACCCAATTTTTGCAAATTTGCTAAATCAACTTTTTTAAGGACCAGTTCAGTTCTGAAGTCAGTTTGTGGGCTTACATAATAGAAACCACCCATAAATGACCCCATTTTAGAAACTACACCCCTCAAAATATTCAAAACTGGTTTTAGAAATGTTGTTAACCCTTTAAGTATTCCACAGGAATTAAAGCAAAATAGATGTGAAATTTCAAAATTTCACTTTTTTTTGCAGATTTTCCATTTTAATCATTTTTTTTCCTGTAACACATCAAGGGTTAACAACAAAACAAAACTCAATATTTATTACCCCCATTCTGCAGTTTTCAGAAACATCCCACATGTGGTCGTAAACTGTTATTTGGGGATACGCCAGGGCTCAGAAGGCGAGGAGCAGCATCTGCATTTTCTAACATGGAATTTTCTGTCATGGTTTTTAGGAGAGATAACTTTTTAATTTTTTTGTGGACTGAGCTGCGTGAGGGCTTATTTTTTGCAGGTCAAGCTCTGCTTTTTATTGGCACCATTTTGGGGTACATCCGGCTTTCTGATCACTTTTTAATCTAATTTTTGGGAGGTTAACTAAAAAAAAAAGCAGTTTAGGGGCATTTTTCTATATTTGTTTTTTTACACCGTTCACTTGATGGGGTAGATCATGTGATATTTTTGTAGAGCCAGTTGTTACGGATGCAAAGATACCAAATATGTCTATGTTTTATTTATTTTTTTTACGTTTTACACAATAAGAGCATTTTTAGAAAAAAAAATCATGTTTCTGTGTTGCAATTTTTTAAGAGCCTTTTTTTTCATTTTTCTTGCTATGATCTTGTGTGAGGGCTCATTTTTTGCGGGATGAGGTGACGTTTTTATTGCTACCATTTTGGGATGCATATGACTTTTTGATTGCTTGATATTATGTTTTTTGGTAGGTGAGGCGAAAAAAAAAGCTGTTTTGGCATAATTTGTATTAGTTTTTTTTTTACGCAGTTCACCTGATGGGGTAGATCATGTGATATTTTTATAGAGCTGGTCGTTGCGGACGCGGTGATACCAAATATGTCTATTTTATTTATTTATTTTTATTTGTAACATTTTTTTAATGATATATTTGGGGGAAATTTTTTTTTTATATATGATTTTTTTTATAATACTCTTTATTTTTTTTATTGTTTTATTTTTTATTTTACACTTTGTGTCCCCCATAAGGTCATACAAGACCTCAGGGGGACATTTAACTTCACTTATTATTATTATTTTTTTTACACTTGATTTCTCCTGTAACTGGGGCTCCCCAGTTACAGGGGAAATACATCCCCAGAGAGGCTGTACAGTATAATACTATGCTGTACAGCCTCAGTGCAGGGCTGATCGGGTCTATGAGAAACCCGGCAGCTCCTGCCCTCTCCTGGCCCCGGCTATCATGTGACCGCTGGGCTGGAACAGGAAGCGCAATAGCGCTTCCTCATCTGTATACACATCGCTCGGTGATCTACAAGGCAGGGACCCCTGGGAACGGTCCCTGCCTTCTCTTTGGGTACCCTGATGTCACTGACAGCAGGTACCCCACTGTGCAGCTGCACGATTAGCGTGCAGCTGCTATCTCTGAATGGACGTTCAGAAACGTCTATTCAGAGATAGATAACCACTTCCCGGATGTTTATATACTATGGGCGGACGGGAAGTGGTTAAGGGAATGGCCACATGGTCCCTTTCTGCATGCAGAAAGCAAAAATCAGGAGTGGATCATAAAAGTAGCTACGACTTTTCCTCTTTTTTTTTAATTCCATTCCTGACTTCCAAAACTGACCACGTGGCCATACCCTTATGGTACCCTTATACTGGACAAGTCTTGGGACCTTTGTTAGGACCAAGGTGAAAATTGTAAGCCCATGCAATGGTCATCCCCCTTTCTTTGTCAGCACTATGATGCATTGGAGATGGCGCAGAAAGAGTAAGGCCTCGTCCACATTTCCGTTTTTCACTGACGTGTGCTGTCAGCATTTTTCACGGACAGCACAGGTACCCATTGATTTAAATGTATCTGTTCACATTTCAGCATTTTTCTACTGACCGTGGGTCAGTAAAAAAATCATGGGGACATGCACTACTTTGATCCGTGATGCGGACCAAGCACGCCCATTGAAGTCTATGGGTCCGTGAAAATCACTGACACACATCCGTGTTGTGTCCGTGGTGCGTCCGTTTTTCACTGATGACTAAGGCCTTGTCCACATTTCAGTATTATTTCGCTCCGCGAAAATCACGGACATGTGTATTCCGTGATTCTTTCCGTGACGGATCCGTGGATGATCCGTGGTTCCGTATTTTACGGTCCGTGTGGCATCCGTATTTCACTGACGTTGCTCAGCTGAAAATTGATTTCCAAAGAATCTCCTATTAGTCATCAGTGAAAAACGGACGCACCACGGACACAACACGGATGTGTGTCAGTGATTTTCACGGACCCATAGACTTCAATGGGCGTGCTTGGTCCGCATCACGAATCAAAGTAGTGCATGTCCCCGTGATTTTTTTACTGACCCACGGTCAGTAGAAAAATGCTGAAATGTGAACAGATACATTTAAATCAATGGGTACCTGTGCTGTCCGTGAAAAATGCTGACAGCACACGTCAGTGAAAAACGGAAATGTGGACGAGGCCTAATAGGAGATTCTTTGGAAATCAATTTTCAGCTGAGCAACGTCAGTGAAATACGGATGCCACACGGACCGTAAAATACGGAACCACGGATCATCCACGGATCCGTCACGGAAAGAATCACGGAATACACATGTCCGTGATTTTCGCGGAGCGAAATAATACTGAAATGTGGACAAGGCCTAATACGCAAGTGCTGGATGGTGGCTGTGAGTCATAGCCATCCTTCAGCTGGTGATCAGGTGGACACAGCTTCTATGCTATGGGGGCTCACCATCACGTGCATGTGCATGTGGATGAGGGAAGGGGTTTGCGTTAATATATATATTTTTTAAAATTAATGCCAGAATGACACGGTAGATGCAAGGTGCAACTTTTTGGAGAGAAAATCTATGTAACATTGTGACACTTTTAGGCTACAAGGTTTGCTGCTGATTTTCATTTTATTTCCTATTCTCTAGGACACATTGGGCTACTGCTATTTATTCTCTGGTTTTTAAATAGCATGCTATATTCATAGACTCCCCCAGTAAATCTTGCTTTCATTCTGTGTATAAACCCTTTCACTGTGCCTTCTGTGAACATAAAGCCTCCCTCCCCCATGTTGACTCTTGTTCAAATGACAGTCTTGCAAACATTTGTTCTGTATTTGCTCTGTGCCAGTTCAGTTACAAGCTTCAGTCAAGCTCCCTCGTTCGCAGAGCAGAGTGCACCTGCTTGCCTTAAGCTTTTAAGCAAGCGATCACAGGAGACAGCGTATTATTAAGCACCTTATTGGTCCTTAGCACGAGTTTGTGATTCACAATGCCAGAGACAATGGACGCACAACCTGACTTCTGCAAGTAAAACTATTCAGGAGTGACTACAACTGCGTCTGTAACGTTCTAAAAATACATAACCACTGATTGTAACCATTTATCGGGGGCAGATATGAAGCTCTGTGGGCTTTGCATTTAGGTCTCTGTACTTGTATTCATTAAAACCCCTTGGCCTGGGTGTATTGTCCCTAACCCAAAGAGGTATAAACAAAAGAGAACCTGTCACTGCTATCTAAGATCAGTTCTCAAGCTGTAGCGTGAAAAAAAAATACAGCATTTGAAGCATTGGTGAAGATGAAGGTGTAACACACAGAGATTATGCTGTGACATCTAACTCCAGAAGAGGGTGCCAGATCCTTGGTCAAAATAGCCAGAGAAGGAGAATCATTCCAGACAGAAAGTGAGTGTGTAGATGCACGTGAGAGTAGTACTGTTCCTGAGAAAGTACTTGTGCGCTGTCTGCTCTGCAAGCCACAAGGAGAAGAGCACCTGGTGGGCTGAACAAATAAGAATAGTACAGAGACTGTGGCTGAATCAAATTGCTCTAGTCCCCAGTTTTACAAGCAAACTGTTCAAGAGACTGTAGCTACAGTATTAGTTATTATTGTCAGCATGTCACAACTTCTTGAATTCTTATTTTTGAAGCCAGTTACAGTATATGAAGGTGGGTGCTGTGCCTTTTGCTCTGTTATATCTCAGTCATGAAGAAGCTTGACATGCAAAATAATTGTAAAAACTAGAGATGATTGCATAGATTCTAAACAAATCGAATTTTAGATTTTTTGCAAAAAATCAGGTCAAATTTGAATTTTTGGGAATTTTTTTAAAATGACATCAGCCATTTTTCAGATCAGCAGATAGGAAAGATGACGAAAGAAGATCATATGGACCCAGGCAGTGTGTGTGTATACAATGGCAGTAGGGATGAGAAAATCGATTTGTCAAACAGAGTTCTTGAGCAGGTAGCAGTTCAAGAGGCTCTCCCCTCCCACTTGATGGACAGGGCTGGACACCTCACCAGGCACTTTCAATTGTGCGCAGGGACTACTGCTCTAAGTAGCAATGGAAGCTCTGCCATGGAAGCAATGACTGTGCAGCCACCACTGCACTACACATGAACAGTGTATGCAAAAAAAGGCATTTTTTTTATCCAAAGGGGTATTATACTTTAAGAGCCATGTTTGTAATCCCTTCAAGGAGCATTTGGTACATTCAGGAAAAACACTATAGATTACATGAATGTTAAGCCTCATTCACATGTCCATGATTACATCCATGACAAGATTGTCAGTGGTTCATCTGTGAAGATATCCATGAAGGATCCATGTCTGGTCTATGCGTCCATTTTTTATCCTCTATGTGTTATCTGTATTCCATGAACACTGCTAGGCTGAAAATTCATTTTCAGAGGATCTACTAGCAATGGTCCATGAAAACCATAGACCAAACATGGATGGCAACTGTGGTTTTCACAGACCTATATACTGTAATGTGCATGAGGCATCTGTAATCTGGGACAAAAATAGGGATTTTTCCGTGTTGTCACCACAGACCTATAGTTTGTGGAAAACCACTAATGTGTGAATACTCACATTAAAGTCAATTCCTAAAACAGGGAAGCTAGAATGTTCATATTCTTTATACACTAGTGTGGTTAGTTTCAGACATTTTGGATTCAGGTTTGAGATTGTAAGATAATTCATTTTAAAATAGAGAGAATAAATAGTTTTTATTTTTAGGAGACATGTCTTTCCCTCATGTCCCTATGGTAGACAATCTGGAATAAAACTTCTGGCCAAGAATTGTGTAAATTCATTGTAATACTGACTTGTATAAACACAGAAAGAAGACGAATCTCTACAATAAACCTATTCCTCCAAGCTGAATATCAACCACTTTTATGATAAATAATACTTATTTTCTACAATGTGAGGCACCGTAAAGATTGAAATGATCAGTAATAGAGGTTGGCATAGGCTTGGAGGCAGTCAGTCTCACATTTTCCAACTTCTACTCAACCTTGCTCTGCCCTCACTGGCCTGAAATAACCTGCTAGTTTCATGCTGTTCTCTGTATCACATATAGCAGTCAGCCTTTTGGTGCCCTGTGGAAATAACTGGGTTGCCGTGAGATCTTTAATGTCAACTATCATAGGCTATATAAGTTCAGACAAGAAATAAAACATAATATTGTGGCTTTTGGATTGCAGAATGAAGCTATCTGCCTGTGAGATGTTCTTATCTGGGCAAAATAAATTTTTTTATCTACAATGAAATTACATATATGCAAAGCAAAAACATGCCCTATTTTCCTTTATAGTAAAAAAAATCTGGCCATACCTCACGTGAAAATAAAATATATGCTCATGAACAGTAATTTTGTGAAGCCTTCCCTTTGAAAACATATTATCCATGGACAGGAAGTTCTTATCATTGGCTATCATGTTACATATACAGTGGAGCTGCAGCCCAGTCACCAGTCACTGTTTCTACCGGCAGGCTAACTCATATTACACTTGCCGCATTTTTCAAGCAATAGAAAATATTTTAAAAAAATTAATTTGCATAGATTTTCATTTATTAGTTGAATTGAAACACACTTCCCTTCACAGAAAATACATTGATCTCACCTTATTACATTAACCACTTCCCGTCCGCCCATAGTACATAAACGTCCGTGAAGTGGTTTTCTGTACGTCCATTCAGAAATAGCAGCTGCACGCTAATTGTGCATCTGCACAGTGGGGTACCTGCTGTCAGTGACAGCAGGGTACCCCAAAGAGAAGGCAGGGACCGTTCCCAGGGGTCCCTGCCTTGTAGATCGCTATGTGTACTTCCTGTTCCGGTCCGGCGGATCAGCCCTGCACTGAGGCTATAGTATTATGCTGTACAGCCTCTCTGGGGATGTATTTCCCCTGTAACTGGGGCTACTATGTCAGCCCCAGTTACAGGAGAAATCAAGTGTAAAAAAAAAATAAAAAAAATAAGTGAAGTTAAATGTTCCCCTGAGGTCTTGTATGACCATATGGGGGACACAAAGTGTAAAATAAAAAATAAAAAAATAATAATTTATTTTTATTATTAATAATAGAGTATTATATAAAAAAATAAAAATCACATATAAAAAAAAATAAATTTCACCCAAATATGTCATAAAAAAAATGTTACAAATAAAAATAAATAAATAAAATAGACATATTTGGTATCACCGCGTCCGAAACGACCGGCTCTATAAAAATATCACATGATCTACCCCATCAAGTGAACTGCATAAAAAAAATCTAATAAAAATTATGCCAAAACAGCTTTTTTTTGTCGCCTCACCTACCAAAAAACATAATATCAAACAATCAAAAAGTCGTATGCATCCCAAAATGATATCAATAAAAATGTCACCTCATCCCGCAAAAAATGAGCCCCCACACAAGATTATAGCCAGAAAAATGAAAAAAATGGCTCTTAAAAAATTGCAACACAAAAACATGATTTTTTTTCTAAAAATGCTCTTATTGTGTAAAACGCAAAAAAAATTAATAAAAATAGACATATTTGTTATTGTTGCGTCCATAACAACTGGCTCTACAAAAATATCACATGGACTACCCCATCAAGTGAACGGTGTAAAAAAAAATATAGAAAAATGCCCCTAAACTGCTTTTTTTTTTTTTTAGTTAACCTCCCAAAAATTAGATTAAAAAGTGATCAGAAAGCCGGATGTACCCCAAAATGGTGCCAATAAAAAGCAGAGCTTGACCCGCAAAAAATAAGCCCTCATGCAGCTCAGTCCACAAAAAAAAATTCCATGTTAGAAAATGCAGATGCTGCTCCTCCCCTTCTGAGCCCTGGCGTATCCCCAAATAACAGTTTACGACCACATGTGGGGTGTTTCTGTAAACTGCAGAATGGGGGTAATAAATATTGAGTTTTGTTTTGTTGTTAACCCTTGATGTGTTACAGGAAAAAAATGATTAAAATGGAAAATCTGCAAAAAAAAGTGAAATTTTGAAATTTCACATCTATTTTGCTTTAATTCCTGTGGAATACTTAAAGGGTTAACAACATTTCTAAAACCAGTTTTGAATAGTTTGAGGGGTGTAGTTTCTAAAATGGGGTAATTTATGGGTGGTTTCTATTATGTAGGCCTCGCAAAGTGACTTCAGAACTGAACTGGTCCTTAAAAAAGTTGATTTTGCAAATTTGCAAAAATTGCGTCTAAAATTCTAAACCTGTCCTAAAAAAATAAAATGACACTACCAAAATGATGCCAACATAAAGTAGACATATGGGGAATGTAAATTAAAAAGGATTTTATGGGGTATCACTATCTGTCTTAAAAGCAGAGAGATTCAAATTTAGAAAACAGTGAATTTTTTTAAATTTTCGTTAACTTTTGGATTTTTTTATAAATAAAATTAAAACTTTTTGACTCAAATTTATCATTAACTTGAAGTACAATGTGTCATGAGAAAACACTCTCAGAATCGCTTGGATAAGTAAGGGCTCGTTCACATCAGCGTTATGCTTTCCGTTTGTGTTTTCCGTTATAACATGGTTATAACGGAAAATAACGGAAACCATAAGACGGAAGTCAAAACGGAAGCCTTTAGAGGCATTCCGTTTTAATCCGTCATAATAGAAGCCTATGAGAATCATAACGGATCCATTTGGTTCCCGTTATGCAAAACGGAAAACAAAGTCCTGTCGACAGGACTTTGTTTTCCGTTCAGCATAACGGAACTCAGACGGATCCGTTATGATTCTCATAGGCTTCTATTATGACGGATCAAAACGGAAGCCTCTAAAGGCTTCCGTTTTGACTTCCGTCTTATGGTTTCCGTTATTTTCCGTTATAACCATGTTATAACGGAAAACACAAACGGAAAGCATAACGCTGATGTGAACCCACCCTAAAAGCGTTCCAAAGTTATTACCACATGAATTGACACATGTCAGATTTGCAAAATTAGGCCTGGTCAGGAAGGGGGTAAATGGCCCGGATGGGAAGTGGTTAAGCAACAATTAAGTTCACATACATGAAGGTACCCTATTTACTTATGTTCCTTACATAATGCTTGTTCATCATTATGAATCATTTCCTACTTATTTCTTGCCTACTTCACCCTAAAATGCTTCAGATTATTGGTCATAATTATAAATGTGCAACACCCTATAATGAATAGATATCATAAAGTGTGCAGTATTTTTGTGTTTATCTGAAAAATAACACCATCACATCACGTCATGTCTTTGAAAACTTCAAGAATTGGTGAAGTTTGTACAATATCGACACAATTTACTAGTATTAGACTAGTATTCTTTAAACTCATCTAAGGAAGTAGTTGGGGTGATTGGTAGCAATTGTATTAAAGCACACACCTTTACATTTTGACCTGTCAACCTGGCAGAAAACTAAATACCTGCTATTAAATTACATCTCCTTGGAGACTATTCCCACCTTTCTTGTTCCTTTTCAAATTTGACAAGTGACAAGAAAAGTTGCTAATTTTACAGCAAATGTGATGTACGTCCCATTTACGACTGACATAAATTGCATGTTAAATGTACCCATTGTGACTTCGTTGTGTTGTTTTTGGTCTGTTTTTATGGCACAATAAAACTAAAACTTTGCAAAAATTCATCATGTCTTAGGTTTGACACTTTTCCACCTATAGGCTTTATAAATTGCTCACATGGTTTGAAATGATTTTATGAGTACATTTTAAAATTAGCAGAGTCTCTAGCCCTGTGTTCCCACAATTTAGTTTAGGTGAAGTAAAAGGACACTTTCGTCATTTTTATTACATATTAACAACCAGTATGTGACTATTTTATGCATTTTTGAAAATAAAAAGGCTGGATGGTTTTCTGAAAATTATTTTTTTAAACCATTCCATGAATTCTACTTCCTGTCCAGGCTCCTTAACTTCCTTTTTGCTTGGACTTTTAGCACGGCAAACTGCTTCAATTAACTTTTTCAGTCAGACCATTCACTGTGACCAGAGAGAGCTCCCCCTATGATGACTCAATAAGAGCATCCAACATTACACTGAGCAATGCAGTACTCTTCTGTGGGAATCTTTATCTAGGCCTATCAGGATAAAAATAGAATTTCCTTGCTGCTATCCAAATTCTACACATACTGTTATAATGAGGATTACTTTACAGATAACATCTTCCGCTCAGATGACAAAAACTGACAATGGATTACTATTACAGAGGAGTGAAGTTTTGAAAAATTTGATTTGTCAACTTCGCTGAAGTTAGCCAAGAACTAATTTGTCACAAATCGCTATAAATCAGGTATAGCCAGGCCAACCAGGCCCTTTAAGGGATCCAATTTCAGGTTCAGTTTTATTCTAAAATTGGATTATGTAAAGGCAACAAAACTGTCATTCTTCATGACACTCTCATATCTACCTAGCCATGGGATCCAAAAGTAAATTGGTTAACTGCGTGTTTATTATATTCTCATCAAAACGATAGGTTCTTCTAGTCTCGTGAACTTTATATAATACATGGGGCTTATTAAAAAAAAAAAAAAAAAAACTAATGACATTCCCTAAAACTCATTCTGCTGTTACCATCATGAAGACTAAGCATGCCCATACCCGAAGCCATAGCAATTACAGGTGAAGTACAGCAATTAGCAGTTACTGCGGATAGGCCGCAACATATACGGGCGCCATTAAACATACCTTGTTGTGCTTACTAATTTTTGTGCATAACACAGGTGCAGATATGAAAAAAACTAGTTCACAAAAGAGCAAGAAGCTCTGCATAATTATATAACTCCTTGTTAACTGCCTTCAGATTATCTATTCAAATTATAGTTCTTTTTTCTGGTTAGAAAATGATAAGAGAACTCACGTCTGACCCCTGGTATTTGATCATTCTACAGAAGCTGGTATTTAAAATCAGTTCCATTGTTCAGGTATGTACTGTACCATACAGGCTATTATATGGAGCATAAAGGATTCATCACTGCCCCGTGCTTTGATTTTCAACTCTGCTTGCCCTTGCAACGTAGTCTCACTTGTTTGCTCTGCTAACATAAAAATTACATAATATTCAAAATTATCTCAGACATACTGGAGCTAAGAAGAAGCCTTTTTACAATATTAATCAAGACCGAGGGATATTCATAAAAGAGATGCACTTAAGACGTCCATATACTGTATATTCAATAGCTGTCTTCTTGTTTGGTCAACAGCTGTCTCTTATGACTCCGCCATACATGTGCACAGTATGGATGAGCATCCATGTGTTCTGAATGTAACATAACCTAACTAGCCTAAGTGGTGTTTTTTCTCTCCAAGAACAATACGATTGGGCATGTTGAGATGCAACAGCCAAATACCGTATTTTCCCATTATAGGACACACATTTTATACCCCAAAAGTGGGAGAAAATGACAGTGTGTCTTAAAAAGCGAATAGAGCACTCTTACTGGCAGCAACATGGCCACCACATCGCAGTTACATTGCAGGCCTTGCTCCATAGGGAGGGCGACCTGCTATGTACATACATGTGATATAACGGTACACACATTTGTTGTAGACCTATCCTGTCCTCTGTCCCCCATGCGTCATACCAGCAGAGCATGTTAGTGACCATAAACGGGCAATCGTCGATTACAGGGTGTGGGAGGGAAAACCAGGCTTCTGGTTTGAGGAAAGAGATGGTGGGTGGTACATTGTTGGAAGGAGATGATGGTTGGGTTACCAGTGCTCTTGTGTAGGCTTTCCTTCAGCCGCCCCACCTGGACATGGAAGTTTGTTCTCCACACCTCCACAGATCCCCTATTAAAGTGTATCAGCAATTATGTCAGCATCAGTTCCCCATAACAGTGTCATCCGCAGGTCATCTGCAGATCCTCCCATAACAGTGTGTCAGCAGCAGACCCCCATAACTGTGTCATCTGCAGATTACCCCATAAAAGTGTGTTAGCGACTTCTTAATATCCTCTTCTAAAACCTAGGTGCATTTTACGGTCATGTGCATATCGTGTGCTTACATGTGCTTACAGAGCTATTTTTTCCCCCCTGACATCTGCAATTAGGAATGAGTTTGGCCGCCATACACATTAAATGGTTGAATGGCCCTGCTGAAATCTGTAGGTCTGCCAACATTAATCTATTATCCATGTCCCAATACAGAGTGTCCTAACACCTTGGTGTGTTTAGTATGCTATGCAGTAAAAGTTATCCATAAACATCAGTCATACACCAAAAGGACATTTTTTTGGCTCATGCTTGTCCCATAGAATGATATCGATGTTGTACAGTATACAACTAGATCCTTCTGTTCAGTACTTTATTGTCAGATGTGTAGTGCCAACCGTATGGCCAGATGTGGTGTGAATAGAGCACATTGTTGTTACACGGTTTAAAGATCCAATGTAAAATATAAAATCTTTGAACTTAGCATTTTATGCCAATTTAAAGTCATTTTAAAATGTAATGTGATGCTGTAGTTCTTTCTCAGGAAATAGGATATTGGCTGCTTTCTAAATAACTGTGACGCTAGAGATATCACAATAAAACCGCTGAGTAATTTTGCTCATAGCAGTCAATCCCATAGAATCACTAAAAGGATCACTAAAAATTAATGGCATCGCATTCTGTGAAAAATGACAAATGTATTCACAAACTCCCACAGTCCCTATAATATACAGATAGACTATGCCATAAAAGTAAAATAGTACACGGTGGTTTCAGGCCTACTCTTGATACCTGTAATATTGCACTAAATATAAAATAACCCCCATACTGTTGAAGTGACAACCAAAAGAGTAAAGCGAATGTGTCACCTATATTTTTTTCTTTCAGTTATAACCAGATATGGACACATAGGTGCAGTACCCCAGAGCAGGAGGTATCTGCAAACGTTTTGTTATATATTGTTATGTATTATTATATTATGTATTGTACCCAGTATGGCCATGTATAGATGGCACAGCCAAGGTTAACAATCCTGGCTCAGCCCTTGTAGGAGGCTAGGTGGTAGTTGGCTCCACCCCGAGATTAAGGGTGTAGAGGACAAGTTTAGGAGAAAGGAAGCTGTTGCCTCATGCTTTCTCTCCTTAGGCCCAAAAAGTTTCAGAGACCAACAGATCTCTACAAGTTTTATAAAAAGAGAAGAAGAGGAAGAGAGGAAGATAAGGGAGAACTGAGAATTTGCATGGCCAAGCATAGAGGTCAGCAAGGTAACCTGGTACCTAGAGCAGTTCTAACTTTGTTTCTGTGAGGGACACCATTAAGCCATCCTTCACACCTGGATACATCCTGTGCCCTCAAGACCATGTATCCCACAGTGCAGGGGTGCACCTAGCCTTTCTGCTGCCTGAGGCGAAAAATGAAACGGCGCCCCCGCCACCCCAATGCCAATTTCTCAACCTAAACCCTTCCTTTCAGTCCATGGCCCTTTGGCTGCCCCTCTATTGCCCCTACCTGGTGCTGCCTGAGGCGATCGCCTCACCTGGCCTCATTGGTGGTGCACCCCTACCACAGTGGACACTACAGCCATTATTGCCAAGGTACTGTTCTCCGCCATAGATTCTACCGAGAGATACTTTATCAGTATAGAGATGAAAGAGGGCTATAACTCCCATCCTTGCCTAAATCCATACATCGCTATCTGAGAAAGAGTTAAACTGTGTATAATTGGAACTGGGTCTGCTATAATTGGATATCCTACAACACCCATTTTGCACTTGAGTAAAGAGAGATTATTTATTTTTCTACCTTTGGTTTTCTGGCTCTTAGACCATACACTGGCCATTGCACTCTACACACCCTCCCTTGCACTAATAGAGACACTTACCATCAAGGGGACCCGAACTACAATTACGCAGCTCAGTACCCCCTCAGTAATTTTTGTTGGCAGTGGCTGACTAACTAATGGTTGTAGAACGCCAATTCACAGTACTAAGTTAAAGTATGTGCTGTTATCACCATGTTCAGTGGACATTTACATTTTATACAACAGTCAATATACATAAAGTAAATTCTTTCACTTTTGTTTCAGTCATTTTTTTACAGGACCTACAGGACAAGACGTTAACAGTCTTTATTTATTTTAACATTCTGTAAGGCAGCATGTTTTTCTTGTTACCTGTTACAGTATAAGGATAGTAGTTCCAAGCCTTTTCTGTAATGTAGAATATCTTTGGAACAAATCCTCTCACCCATGTTGGCAGTTTGCTGAAAAACATGAAATGATAATGTAACACACTAATGAGATCTCTTATATATTAGCAAATATTAGCAAAAAGGTGTGAAACTTTTGTTATCGTGTCAGAGTTTGCACATGGCAGAAAAAGTATGGTGCTGTAAAACCGTCATAAATACACTGAGTGACTTCCCCTAGTGAACTTCATATCCCACTGTAAATAAGAAATCTTTGGCTGGCCACAGCCACCACTAGAGGGAGCTCAGTACATATTAATCTGTAAGCTACAATAGAACTCATACAATAGAACTCAATAGGTGTTGTATAACTCTATGCGGTGAGCTCCCCTGGTGGTGGCTTCAGGAAATTCATTTTGACTGTTAAGAAGCAGCGATACAGCTCATTGCTGGCCCTTCTTCCCCCACCAGCCCCATAGCAGTCACATGGTCTGCTTCCATGGAAGGTATGCCACCAAACACAAATTGGCACATCAATCATATGCATATAGTGAAGTTTGTAAGTTTCTATATGAATATTTATTAGAAAGTATTGGTTGGATTATGCTCATCTGGTCTCAGCTTTCTCTTCACACTGCCCTTGTACTGGATGCTGCTGGAGCTGGCTTACAAGCCAGGACTGCACAATTATTTCTGAAACCGGTGTCAGCCACATGACGCTACTTAATAAGTTTATTCTTTTTTACTTTTATGCTTTCCTTCATGCTTAAAGTGACATTTTAGTCAAGTAACATCTTTACAAATGTATTACCATGCTGTACAGTGCTGTGATAGCTGTTTAAATGATTCATATGTGATCACAGGTTCTTTTAATAGCAAAATATAACCAAGCAATATTTTACTTTTGTACCATTGCAGTTTTTAATATTATACCACCATATAAAACAAAACTAGTAAAAATTTAATGAATAGCTAAGTAAAATGTACATTCTTAAATGAATGACAATACAGTGTTCAAAGTTCAATATTTAAAGGGCATCTGTCAGCAGATTTGTACCTCTGACACTGTCTGACCTGTTACATGTGCGCTTGCCAGCTGAAGACATCTGTATTGGTTCCATGTTCATATGTGCCCCCATTGCTGAGAAAAATGATGTTTTAATATATGCAAATGAGCCTCTAGGAGCAATAGGGTTATTGCTGTTACTCCTAGAAGCTGAGCTCTCTCTGAAACTGTCACGCCCTCTGCACTTTGATTGACAGGGTGCGGGTTTGACTCTGGGCATCCCCGCCAATGAGTTGTTTGAAGAGAAGTCCGTGCACCATTCTAGCACAGCCTTCCCTTTATTGTTTATCTGCTCGCGGTCGCATCGTAGCAGTGAGCAAGTGTAATTATAAGAAGTTGTCCAATTCACTTCAATGGGACGGCTCATTCCTATACACTTGAATAAGAACGAGCCTTCCCATTGAAGTGAATGTGAGGGGTTCTTGTAATTACACTTGCTCACTGCTGCGGTTGTGATGGCGAGCAGGTAAGCAATAAAGGGAAGGCTGCACTGGCACTGAGCAAAGCCTTCTCTTCAAACAGCTGATCAGTGGTGGGGCCAGATGTCGGACCCTCTCCGATCTGATATTGATGACCTATCCTGAGGATAAGTCATCAATAATAATAATGTGGACAAAATGTAAAATCTTTACACCAATGCAGAAATAATTGCACTCAACTAGACTTCCCAAAAGTTTCTCATGAGAAAACGTGATTTTTTCAGTAGTCCCGATGGTTTACTTGTACGTAAAGTGCAAGTAGTAGCACGCCCTTGCCCCGAATGTTTTACACGGTCAGCTCAGCAGCAGGCACTCGCCCCTAATGTTTTAGACGGTAAGATCAGCAGCAGACCCTCACTCCAAATGTTTTTGAGTGTCAGCAGCACTGAACGTCAACTTGTCAGGATGAGGACCAGAGTGAAGAAGTAACATAGTAACATAGTTTATAAGGCCGAAAAAAGACATCTGTCCAATCCATCCAGTTCGGCCTGTTATCCTGCAAGTTGATCCAGAAGAAGGCAAAAAACCCTGTGAGGTAGAAGCCAATATTCCTCACTTTAAGGGAAAAAATTCCTTCCCGAAGAGGAAGAGGAAGTAGTGGATGATGAAATCACTGGCCCAACATGGGAAGGAGGCAAGCTGAGCGAGGACAGCAGTACAGAGGGGGAGGGATGTACAGCACCGCAACAGGCTGGAAGAGGTGGGGTGGCAAAAGGGAGAAGACAGGCCACACCAACAAGTGTGGACGATAAAAGAATTGTCATTTGCAACCTGTGCCGTACCAAAATGAGCAGGGGCATGAACACTAGCAACCTGACCACCACCAGCATGATTCATGGCAATAAAGCACCCTAATAGGTGGGCCAAACGCCTGGATCAATTGGTGTCTGCAGGTCACATAACTGCCTCCTCTTCCCTGTGTTACGTGCTAGCCAAGACGCAGGCCCAGATGCCTCCCCCCCTGCACCTGGACCCTCGCAAGCATCATCAGTGAGCACATCCACTCCTGTATCCCAGCGCAGCGTACAGATGTCCATACCGCAGGCCTTTGAATGAAAGTGCAAATACCCAGCCACCCACCCACAGGCCATAGCACTAAATGCACACCTTTACAAATTGCTGGCGCTGAAAATGTTGCTTGTGGACACTGAGGCTTTTCACAGTCTGATGGCGGAGGCTGTCCCTCGTTACTCAGTACCTAGCCGCCACTATTTTCACAGGTGTGCCCTCACTGCCTTACACCAGCATGTGTCCGTAACATAACCTGTGCCCTGACCAATGCAGTTACTGGGAAGGTCCACTTAACGATTAACACATGGACAAGTGCTTCTGGCCAGGGACGCTACATTTCCCTTACGGAACACTGGGTGAATGTTGTGGAGGCTGGGAGCGAGTCGAACCCTGGGATGGCACAGGTGCTACCGACACCAAGGATTGCGGTCCAACTTCCATCATGACTTCCGCCACCACCCACATTAGCGGCTGCAACCCCTCCTTCTCCTCCACCACTTCCATCTAGGAATTCTCATCTTGCAGCACCAGTCAGACTTCAGTCAGTAGCTGGAAGCAGTTTAGCACAGTGGTGGGGAAGCGGCAACAGGCCGCGCTGAAACTTATTTGCTTAGGTGACAAACAACACACCGCCACAGTGCTGTGGCAGGATATAAGGGACCGGGCTGAGCTGTGGCTCTTGCCACTCAACCTACAACCAGGCGTGGTTGTGTCTGATAAGGGCCGCAACTTGGTGGCGGCTTTGGAGCTCGGCAAGCTCACACACATACTGTCACGCTCAGGTGTGGGGGGGAAACCACACAGAGTGTAGGAGGGAAAGGAGATTAGGCCTGGGAACTAAGGAAGGAAGATGGACACCTCCTAAAGGAAACCGCGACTCTAATCCTGACTGACTACCAGTATGAACAGACCTCAAATGTAGGCGAGTTCCTACACAGGAAACTAAACCAAACTGACCCTATAGGACCCTGGAACTAATGACAGGAATGAGTCTACCTGTTCCTCCAACAGGAAGGACGAACAGCAGTCAGCACTCAGGCCAAACAACTGCTTCAACTTAGTGGTTCAGCGGTTTCTCAAAACCTACACCAATTTGCCTGAGCTGCTGGTGAAGGTGCCCATTTCTGAAAGTCACCTACAGCTTCCGCCGGTCTGGCAACACTGCAGCAGCGCTTACACTTGCCAGCTCACTGACTGCTGTGCGACCTGAGCACGCGCTGGAACTCTACCTGCTCACAATAAAGACGGACAGCACTGCATGTGGAAAAGGTTCTGATAAGCGGCCTAGTGTCACAACTAGGAGGGAAAAGTTTTGTAAAATGGTAAAGGAGTACCTAGCTGACAATGTCAACATCCTCAGCGATCCCTCTGTGCCTTATAATTATTGGGTGTCTAAGCTGGACACGTGGCGCGAACTCTACGCCTTGGAGGTGCTGGCCTGCCCTGCCGCCAGTGTTTTGTCGTAGCGGTTATATAGTGCTGCTGGGGGCATAATATAATAACTGCTAAGCGCATCCGCCTGTCAACTGAAAATACTGACGCTAATCAAAATGAACAAGGCCTGGATTGCCCCTGACTTCGCTACCCCACCAGAAGAAAGCGACTGAACATAAAGGAACTTTAAATGTAGCTTTTAAGGTGTATTGAATAAACTGTATTTCCATTAACCTCTTCCTCTTCTCGTCCTCTTCCTCCATCATATCAAACTGCTTATTAGGCTGCCTCGCCTTTAAATATTTAAGAGGTTTACCAGCAGGCCCTCACCCCTAATTTTTTAACCTAAAAAATTAACCTCATGTCCTCATCCTGACATGTTGACCTAACAAGAACCTGTCTTACACCACCCTCCAAACTGAGACTTGAAGCTAGGAGTTTTGGGTGACTTTGTTTTTTGTGCTCTGACAGCAGACACTGTTTCACCGTGCCCACCGTGCACCATCAGCAGCACGCCCACTTCCCTGTCCCTTACTGCTCGCCTTGTGTATACTAAATGGTATATATGCAAGTTTGTCAAAAGTACAGTTGCACAGATTTTTTTTTGTGTATGAGCAGAAAAATTTCACCGAATGAGCAAACGTTATGCAGCAGACGTAGTGCAGGTAATGTCACATACCTGTGCTGCATGTGCAGTATAACCTTTATGTATCCTAAATACCTGACATCCAGTGTATTTTTTTCTGCTGTTATTCATATAATGTATAACGTTTGCACAATCAGCCACAGATAGTGTAGGAATAGGATTTGGCTACGCAGGGCTAGTTGTTCTGTTGAAAAGACCCCAAAGTCCTTTTAAGGACTAATATTGTTATTCTTGATGGTCAAAATTTGCGCAAGTTTGCCTAATCTTAACACCAGCTGCACAGCGTGTGCAGGACAATGTATGTTTCTCCTATATACCTGACATTTATTGCGTTTCTTTCTGACGCTAATCACGGCGACATTAGTAATGTCACCTTCAATAGCTGCAGAAAAAAATACACCGGATTTCTGTTATTTTGGATACAAAAATGTTAGACAGCAGATGCTGAAAAGGTGGTGTTAAGGTCAGGCAACCTTGCGCAATTTTTAACCCACCACAAAAATAATATATTGCAGCCAGATATAACAATGGACTTTTGTGTCTTTTTAACAGAAAAACTAGCCCTGCCTAGCCAAATCATATCCCTCCTTGCGCAAATGTTATATAACAGACGCGAATGAGGAACTGCAGCCTAAATTATTGGTATTAAATGTAGCAACAGATGTCAGCTACATAGACTTTTGAACGGTTGTAATACGCTGTGCACCTAGCGTTACTGACAGGGCACACTTGGGTTTTTTTTGCCACCCCAAAAAAAGCAGACGTATTTCACAATGGACTTTGGTCTTTTTGGAAAAGAAACAACCTTTCTACCTACCCAAATCCTATCCCTATAGTTTAATTCCCTCCTTGGGCAAATGAAACTGCAGACGCAAATGAGGAACTGCGGCCTAAATTATCAGTATTAAGTGTAACAACGGATGTCAGCTACATAGACTTTTGAACTGTTGTAATACGCTGTGCACCTAGCGTTACTGACAGGGTACACTTGGGTTTTTTTTGCCACCCCAAAAAAAAAGCAGACGTATTTCACAATGGACTTTGGTCTTTTTTGGAACAGAAACAATCTTTCTACCTACCCAAATCCTATCCCTATAGTTTAATTCCCTCCTTGGGCAAATTAAACTGCAGACGCAAATGAGGAACTGCGGCCTAAATTATCGGTATTAAATGTAACAACGGATCTCAGCTACATAGACTTTTGAACTGTTATGTTACGCTGTGCACCTAATGTTACTGATAGGGCACACTTGGGTTCTTTTTTCCACCAAAAAAAAAAATGCAGAAGGATTTAACAATGGACTTTTGTGTCTTTTGAACAATGATACTAACCCTGCCTAAATAAATTCTATCCCTACACAAGTCCCTCCTTGCGCAAATGTTATACAGCAAGACGCAAAAGAAGTACTGCGGGCTTCACAGCAGAAATTATAGTAAAGTATGTCAGGTATATAGTATACAGAGAGTATCCTACAGCATGCAGCAGCAGCACATGTGGTATTAATGGCAGGCCACCTAGTGCTATTTTCACCACCTTTAAACACCCCAAAAATTATAAAATATCGCCTTGTGCCAGATATAATAGCCCTTAAAAGGGCTTTTGGGTCTTTTTTGAGCGATTTTTATCCCTGCCTAGCGTGCTTCTCTCCCTACAGTGTATGTCCCTCCTTGCTGCAGCAGAGCATGTGGCGTTCATGGCAGGCCACCTAGCGCTATTTTCGCCACCTTTAAAGTCCTCAAAATAAAAAAAAATAATTGGTTTGTGACAGATATAATAGCCCTTTAAAGGGCTTTTGGGTCTTTGGTTAGCGATTTCTATCCCTGCCTTGCGTGATTCTCTCCCTACACTGTCTGTCCCTGCATGCAGCAGCTCTCCCTGTCTAACACTGGCCGGGTCTCATTTCACCGGGTGCTTTATAGCTCAGAACGAGTCAGGGAGAGCTGCTGCAAGGAGGGACAAATAGTGTAGGGAGAGAAATTGGCTAGGCAGGGCTAGTATTTCTTCTTAAAAGACCCAAAAGCCCTTTTAAGAGCTATAGTGATATCTGGCCACAATATATATATTTTTTTTTTTTTGGGGGGGGGTTAAAGATTGCGTAAGGTGGCCTGATCTTAGCGCCACCTCCGCAGCTGGTGCATTCTAATACTTTCTGTATCCTATATACCTGATATCCGTTGCTATTTTTTCTGCCGCTAATCAAGCCGACAGTACCTCATCTGCCTCTGCTGGATAGCGTTTGCGCAAGGAGGCACAGATAGTGTAGGGATAGGATTTGGCTAGGCAGGGCTAGTTGTTCTGTTAAAAAGACACAAAAGTCTATTGTTATATCTGGCTACAATTTATTTTTTTCTCTTGGGGCAAAAAGAACGTAAGTTTGCCTGACGCTAACACCACCTGCACAGCGCGTGCATTATAACGTGTCTGTAGTCTATATACCTGACATCCGTTGCTATTTTTTTCTGCCGCTAATCAAGCCGACAGTACCTCATCTGCGTCTGCTGTATAACGTTTGCGCATTTTAAATATGTGACATTCGGTGAAATTTTTCTGATCACACACTTAATAAAAAACTGCACTACTGTACTTGTGACAAAGTTGCATATATACTATTTAATATACGCAAGGCGAACAGTAAGGGATGGGGAAGTGGGCGTGCTGCTGATGCTGAACGCAGAGGTCATGGCTCTGGGCGTGGTGAAACTTTGCCTGCTGGCAGGGCCCAAGAAACAAAGTCATCCAAAACTCCTAGCTTCATGTCACAGTTTGCAGGGCGGAGCAAGACACAACTCTTGTCGCCGCACCAGTGCAAGCAGGTAGTCGGTTGGATTTCAGCTGATAATGCTTCCAGTCGGTTAAGCACCACCCTCTCTTCCACAAAGTCCAATCTCAGTAGCCAAGAGTCTGGGCAACAAAATCCTCACCGTGATCCTCCTTCCTCCCACCATGCAGAGTCTGGGCAAACAAGTGATCCCACAGTCGGATATTCCGAGGAGCTTTTTTCATCGCCGGAACCATAATCACCAGCAGGCCCGGAACCATAATGTTTTAGACGGTCAGCTCATCAGTAGGCCCGGAACCATAATGTTTTAGACGGTCAGCTCACCAGCAGTCCCTCAACCATAACGTTGTAGACGGTCAGCTCACCAGCAGGCCCGGAACCATAATGTTTTAGACGGTCAGCTCACCAGCAGGCCCTCAACCATAATGTTTTAGACGGTCAGCTCACCAGCAGGCCCAGAACCATAATGTTTTAGACGGTCAGCTCACCAGCAGGCCCGGAACCATAATATTTTAGATGGTCAGCTCACCAGCAGGCCCTCAACCATAATATTTTAGACGGTCAGCTCAGCAGCAGTATGTCACCCATAATTTTTTGGACGGTCAGCACAGCAGCAGCACCTCACCCATAATGTTTAAAACAGTCAGCTCAGCAGCAGCACGTCACCCCTATTGTTTTTGAGTGTCAGCAGCAGGCCATCAATCATAATTTTTCAAGGGTGTGTCTGATGCCCTCCTTTATGTGTAATAAAGGGTGTATTTGAGTGCCTATTCCTTGTAAATTTTGTCAGCCCTTTCCCTTTGTGCATAGGCTTTATGAGTGTAGGAGTCCCACGACATGAACAATTGTACCACAATGTGAATGAGGCCCTCCTTTATGTGATATACCGGTTGTATCGGAGTGCCTGTTCCTTGTAATTTTTGGCAGCACTTGTGCTTTACGTACAAGTAAATATATGTTTCCTAACAATATTTCCTTCGAAATCTATGATATTTTTGGTTTTGGGGGGTATTCTTGTCATTCCTTAAAAGTGGCGTAATACTCGGGCAACATCGTTAACATAAGCGACTTTGGAGTCCAAGATGTATCCAGACATCCTCCCCATGCTGTTCCCAAACCATTTCAGTGGTGTTTCCAACATTTTCTCACCTTTCCCTATGAACCAGACACCCTCCCCTCTGCAGAGCAGGGGGTGCCTGGTTTAGTGCTCGGGTTCTCCCATTGACTTCCATTATACTCGGGTGCTCGATCAACACTAATGATGACTTGTGTGAGAAAACAAAAAAAAGGTGTTATGCTCTGCATGTAGTTTGCTTTGATGCTAGCTTGAGGTGGCAGATGATCTCTTGAGCTTTGTTGTATTTAATACCTGTTATCAAGTCAGAATCTGATCCTCTTCAAAGCCTGTCTTGTGACTTCATACCATAATCTCTCTGCGTGTGTAAAATAACTAAATATATATATATATATATATATATATATATATATATATATATATCTTAATAATATAAAAATGAGTTTCTGTCTGTCTGTCTGTTCTCTATGCGCGGCCAAACTACTGGACCGATTTTCACCAAATTCGGCACACAGGTACATCAGGTGTCCGGGAAGGTTTTAGACCAGGTCTCATCTCTCTAGGACGTACCGTTCCCGAGATATTCCCAAAATATGATCTCCATTAGCCAACATTACAACTGGGAACTTTGGTTTTAAACTCCAACTGCCATTCTCTGCAAAGACACAAACAGGGAGGGCAGGTTTCCATAACAACCAGGTAATTATCAGCAGCTGAGGATCTCATCCATTTCTATTTACTGACACTGTTAAAGGTATTCCGGTTACCATAAATATAACTTATGTGTTTTTCTATTACTACAGTTCAGTAGTAATAAAAGATGTTTTCCTCCACTGCTGCCTATTGTGTGGCCTCATAAATAAGCATGGTATTGACCTTTAATTCAGGCCACCCTAAAAGAAGTACTTAAAACCCCCGCCCCAGGTCTCACTAAGCCACACCCCCAACTCTGTCAGGCCACACCCCCTTTCACTCCGCAGCTAACAGAGATTGAAAAAATAAAGGTAAAAATCAACTTCTGTCAGCTGCAGGGATAGGTGGGAGGTTGACTTTCTTTCTGCAACAACACACACAAACATTAAATAAAATAGATTAAATCCACCCATGCGAAGCGTCTTGCTAATCCACGCCCCCGACTCTGTCAGGTCACGCCCCCTCCCACTCCGCAGCCAATGGGAATTTAAAAAATGAAGGTAAAAATAAACTTCTGTTTGCTGCAGGGGTGGGAGGGTGAATTTCTCTCTGCAACGACACATAAAAATTTTAGATGAAATAGACTGATTATAGACTACAACCGTTCGAAGCCTTTTGCTAAGCCACGCCCCGTCTCTGTCAGGCCACGCCCCCTCTCACTCTGCAGCCATTCTGCAACGACACACAGAAACATTCAATGAAATAGATTAAATACACCTATGCGAAGCGCTTTGCTAAGCCACGCCCCGACTCTGTAAGGCCACGCCCCCTCCCACTCCGCAGCCAACAGGGATTGAAAACATAAAGGTAAAAATCAACTTCTGTCAGCTGCAGGGATGGGTGGGAGGTTGACCTTCTTTCTGCAACGACACACAGAAACATTAAATGAAATAGATTAAATACATCCATGTGAAGCGTCTTGCTAATCCACGCCCCCGACTCTGTCAGGTTACGCCCCCTCCCACTCCGCAGCCAACGTAGATTGAAAAAATAAAGGTAAAAATAAACTTCTGTTTGCTGCAGGGGTGGGAGGGTGAATTTCTCTCTGCAACGACACAGAAAATTTTTTAGATAAAATAGACTAATTATAGACTACAACTGTTCGAATCGTCTTGCTAAGCCACGCCCCCCAACTCTGTCAGACCACGCCCCCTCCCACTCTGCAGCCATTCTGCAACGACACACAGAAACATTAAATGAAATAGATTAAATCACCTATGCAAAGCGCTTTGCTAAGCCACACCCCCAACTCTGTCAGGTCATGCCCCCTCCCACTCCGCAGCCAACAGGGATTGAAAGAATGAAGGGAAAAATAAACTTCTGTCAGCTGCAGGGGTGGGAGGGTCAATTTCTCTCTGTAATGACACACAAAATTTTAGATGAAATAGACTAATTTCAGACTACAACCGTTCGAAGCATCTTGATAATCCACACCCCCAACTCTGCCAGGCCACGCCCCCTCCCACTCCGCAGGCAACGGGGATTGAAAAAAATCAGCTGCAGGGGTGGGAGGGTGAATTTCTCTCTGCAACGACACACAAAAATCGTAGATGAAATTGACTAATTTTAGACTACGACCATTCAGTACTAATAAAAGATGTTTTTTTCCACTGCTACCCATTGCGGGTCCCCATAAATTACCATGTCATCGCCCTGTAATTCATGCCACTCTGACCCCCGCCCCAGATCTCGCGAAACCACGCTCCGACTCTGTCAGGCCACGCCCCCTCCCACTCCGCAGCCAACGGGGATTGAAAAAATGAAGGTAAAAATCAACTTCTGTCAGCTGCAGGGGTGGGAGGGAAGTTGGATTTCTTTCTGCAACAACATACAGAAACATTAAATGAAATAGATTAAATATACCTGTGCAAAGCAATGTTTTCTTCCACTGTTACCCATGGCGTGTCCTCATAAATTACCATGGCATTGACCTGTAATTCTGGCCACCATCAAAAGAAGGACTTAAAACCCCGCCCCAGGTCTTGCAACGTCACACCCCCGACTCAGTCAGGCTGTGACCCCTCCCACTCCGCAGCCAATGGAGATTGAACAATTGAAGGTAAAAATCAACATCTGTCAGCTGCAGGGATGGGAGGGAGGATGACTTTCTCTCTGCAACGACACACAGAAACATTAAATGAAATAGATTAAATATACCCGCGCAAAGCAATGTTTTCTTCCACTGCTACCCATTGTGTTTCCTCAAATTACCATGGCATTAACCTATAATTCAGGCCACCCTGAAATGAAGGACTTAACACCCCCCCGTGTCCCATTAAACCACGCCCCCTCCCACTCCGCAGCCAATAGGGATTGAAAAAATGAATGTCAGCTGCATTGACTTTCTCTCTGCAACGACACACAGAAACATTAAATAAATAGCACTAATAACACTAATGATGACTTGTGTGAGAAAACAAAAAAAAGGTGTTATGCTCTGCATGTAGTCTGCTTTGATGCTAGCTTGAGGTGGCAGATGATCTCTTGAGCTTTGTTGTATTTAATACCTGTTATCAAGTCAGAATCTGATCCTCTTCAAAGCCTGTCTTGTGACTTCATACCATAATCTCTCTGCGTGTGTAAAATAACTATATATATATATAAATCGCAAAAAGGTACAGCAGCACAGGCCAATTACGGGTGCAATCCCTCCAGGCTTCAGGATATTCAGCCAGACGATATCAAAGATGCAAAAAACAAGGCAGCACTCCAAATAGTGATCAAAATGGTGGACCCTTTATTCCGGATAGCAACGTTTCGGCCCTCTCTATGGAGCCTTTCTCAAGCCTTGAGAAAGGCTCCATAGAGAGGGCCGAAACGTTGCTATCCGGAATAAAGGGTCCACCATTTTGATCACTATTTGGAGTGCTGCCTTGTTTTTTGCATCATATATATATATATATATATATATATATATATATATATATATATTAGCGCATTATCTACTTCACTGCTACCTATACATTGGGGTTGTCTAATCCCTGATATAGTCTTAAAGGGCATCAGATCTGTACCTATGAAACTGGCTGACTTGTTGCATGTGGGCTTGGCACCTGAAGCCATCTATGTTGGTACATGTCATGTTCATATGTTCCTCACTGCTGAGAAAAATGATGTTTTGATCTATGTAAATGAGCCTCTAGGAGCACCGAGGGTGTTGCCGTTACTCCTAGAGGCTCAGCTCTTTTTGCAACTGCTGTGCCCTCTGCACTTTGATTTATAGGGCCAGGCAGTGTACATTGTGGCTAAACTATGGGGGGAATTTATCATTAGGAAAATATTTGAAGTCAGTTTTGCTTCAGTCTGTGTTGGAGTACTTTCTGCCACATTTATCAAACGTCACAGGTTGTTTGATAAATGTGGCTTGTCCTTAAACCTAACACTTCTGTCTAGAGAAGCTACTCCACTTTTCCTACTCCACCCTCCTCCTGGAGTGAGATTGCGACTATTTTGCGACTTTTTTTAAAAAGTCGCAATGATAAATTTGGAGTGAAACTCATTAACATGGCTAACCACACCCACTTTTCCACCCATATTACAAACTGGAGTGAGTGGTGTACACATGCAAAAAGTCGCAAAAAAATGCGCAAAAAAGTCGCAAAAGCCCTATCGTGCGACTTTTTGAAGACAGAATTCTGGAGTGAAGGTGTGATAAATCAGGGCCTATGGCCCTGATTTATCACACCTTCACTCCAGAATTCTGTCTTCAAAAAGTCGCACGATAGGGCTTTTGCGACTTTTTTGCGCATTTTTTTGCGACTTTTTGCATGTGTACACCACTCACTCCAGTTTGTAATATGGGTGGAAAAGTGGGTGTGGTTAGCCATGTTAATGAGTTTCACTCCAAATTTATCATTGCGACTTTTTAAAAAAAGTCGCAAAATAGTCGCAATCTCACTCCAGGAGGAGGGTGGAGTAGGAAAAGTGGAGTAGCTTCTCTAGACAGAAGTGTTAGGTTTAAGGACAAGCCACATTTATCAAACAACCTGTGACGTTTGATAAATGTGGCAGAAAGTACTCCAACACAGACTGAAGCAAAACTGACTTCAAATATTTTCCTAATGATAAATTCCCCCCTATGAGTCTAAGTTGAAAGGGTTTGGAATGACATACCATAGGAGGATTCCTGCATCTCTAGGTCTGTTGCCATGCCAGAGTGGCGATCTGTATCACAGTAACAGGAGATGCCATTCAGCATTGATATGACTCCTCTTCAACATATACCCTGTTACAGAACTCAGTTAAGGGAGCACTACCTTGCTTATGTGATAATTGACCAAGCTCCACTAGCAGTTTATACTTTGTCAATCTCAGCTATATCCCATTACGTTTCCCAAGAGTCTTTGCTTCTTGAGGGTAGTATGGAACATGACTTCCACACACCTTAGGCTTGGATCTGGCTCACACATTGTGAACTTTTCATTCTTAGGCCTCATGCACATGAACATATTGTCTTTCCGTGCCTGTTACGTTTTTTTGCGGACCGTATACGGAACCATTCATTTCAATGGGTTCGCAAACAAAAGGAAGTTACTCTGTGTGCATTCCACTCCACAAGATCCCAAAGGCATGCCCTGAGGGGAACAGGGGTTGAGCCCCTCCAATAAATGCACACCCAGCCTAGGAGAGAGCTACAGTAGGGTTAAACACTGTGAGAATTACAACCACCCTCATGGCTACTGACACCACCACCATCTTTTCCTCTCTCCACAGTCAGTTGCAGTATTCCTAAGGGTCCATTCACACGAACGTATATTTGCGGGTCCGCATTATTGCGCTGCGGAACACACGCCGGGCGGACCCATTGAAAATGCCTATACTTGTCCGTGCGTATGGACAAGTATAGGACATGCTTCAAATGAGCCGATTCATAGAGGTGAATGGGGCCGCATCTATTCCGCAATTTTGCGGATAGATACGGCCCCATTCAATACGGTCGTGTGAATGGGGCCTAAGAAAACAGGCATTATGTATGCAAATTAGGACTTCAGTCACCAAGCGATGGGGCCTAGCTTCTCTGTGCTCTTCAGCTTTACAATGCTGACCAAGCCCTTTAGTGTACTAAGGCTCTCATTTGCATAAAGAGTACAAATTTCTTTTCTCAGGAAAGTTGCAACGAATGTTCCCCAGATATCATTTTAAACAGCAGTATCAATCTTACCAGAAGGTATGCCTGGCCTAATAGGGCTGATCCTGCTGACATATGCTATTTAAGGCCAAATTTACACTGAGATAGAGACAGAGGGGAGTGTCATGTAGGAAACATAGGGGAGATTTATCAAACAGTTGTACTGTAGAACTGGCTTAGTTGCCCATAGCAGCCAAAGAAGCTGTGAAAAATGAAAGGTGGAATGTGATTGGTTGCTATGGGCAACTAAACCAGTTCTAATTTACACCAGTTTGATAAATCTTCCTCATAGTTTTAGATAAGATTTTTCTCTGTCTCCCACTTCTGTATTGATCAAATTTTTGAAAACATTACATTTATTTGGAGGACCCATTTAAAATTTCTTGAAAAATGTATATAAAAAGGCAAGGCATTACATAAGAGAGAAATAACCATTCTATTTAATGGGAAATTGTAGGACAGGATGCAGCTGAGATTTATACATTCACTCAGTCACCGCAGACTCCCAATTATATTTCAGATAGACAGAAGCACATCTGAGACTTCATCTAAATCATTTCACAGAAACAACAAAAAACTCAAGTAGATTGTCATTGCTTATAAAAACAGTACATTTCCCTTCACAGTTAGGTTAATCCATTGTGTCTTCAATGCTAGGCTGCACACACTGAAGCATAAAATTGATATCTAGCCATGTGTATGGGGATAGATGTCTGCAACATGTCTGCTTCCTTGAGTTATTATTAACATCTTTACATAAAGCATGCGTTCCTCTGTCACAGTAATGTCACATCCAATCTGCTTCCAAAACCTGCTGATTGTTCATCTAGAAAAGTGAACAGATATAAGCAGTCCTGTCCTCACGTGTAGTGTATTTACCTCTGGTCTTGTACCAGCACAACTACAGTAATGTTAGCCACTCATTAACCCCTTCAAACCCGGGCCTGTTTTCACCTTCCTGCCCAGGCCATTTTTTGCAAATCTGACATGTGTCACTTTTTGTGGTAATGACTTTGGACCACTTTTACTTATCCAAGCCATTCTGAGATTGTTTTCTCGTCACATATTGTGCTTCATGACAGTAGTAAATTTGTGGCAAAATATTTCATTTTTATTTATAAAAAATTTCCAAATTTACCAAAAATTTGGAAATATTTTCAAATTTGCAAATTTCAATTTCTCTACTTTCAAAATACATAGTAATACCTCCAAAAATAGTTATTATTTTACATTCCCCATATGTTTACTTTATGTTGGCATCATTTTATAAACGTCATTTAACTTTTTTAGGACGTTAGAAGTTTAGAAGCCATTTTTCAAATTTTCAACAAAATTTCCAAAACCATTTTTTTAAGCACCAATTCAGATATAAAGTGATTTTGAGGAGCTTACTTAATGGAAACCACCCATAAATTACCCCATTTTAGAAACTACACCCCTCAAATTATAAAAAAACGATGAAGAATTAAAGGAAAATGGAGTTGAAATTTCAAAATTTCACTTTTTTGGTAGATTATTCACGTTAATAATTTTTTTTCTTGCAACACAGCAAGGGTTAACAGCATACTAAACCTCAATATACATTGCTCTGATTCTGCAGTTTACAGAAATACCCCATATGTGGTGGTAAACGTCTCTATGGGTTTGAGGCAGTGGTCAGAAGGAGAGGAGCGCCATACGAATTTTGGAGGCAGATTTTGCTAGAATGGTTTTTAGGCACCATTTTGTAATTGAGAGACCCTGACGTAACCCTACAGTTTAAACCCTCAAAAACTGACCCCATTTTGGAAACAACACCCTTCAAAGAATATATTAAGGGGGGCACTGGCAACTTTGACCCCCTAAGTGTTTTACGGAATTTGGAAACACTTGGCTGTGAAAATGAAAAGTTTCATTTCTTCCAATAAAATGTTGCTTTAGCCACAAATTTTTAACTTTCACAAGGGGTAACAGGAGAAAAGCACCCCATAATTTGTTTCCCATTTTCTCCTGAATACGGCAACACCCCATATGTGGTGGTAAACTGCTGTGGGGGCACATGGCAGGACTCAGAACAGAAGGAGCGCCATATGGATTGTGCAGCACATTTTTTGATGGATTGGTTTGCGGGAGCCATTGATTTTTATTTTTTTTTTTAGTTATTCTCTTATGTGGGGGCTCGATTTTTGCGAGATAAGGTGAAGTTTTCATTGGTACCATTTTGGGGTACATAAGACTTTTTGATCGCTTGGTATTACACTTTTTGTGAGTCAAGATGAAGAAAAATAGCTGTTTTGGCATAGTATTTTTTAATTTTTTTTACAGCATTCACCTGAGGGGGCAAATCATATGATATTTTTTATAGAGCAAGTTGTTACTGATGCTGCGATATCCGATATGTCTAATATTTTTACTTGTGTTAAGTTTTACACAGATGCATTTTTGAACAGAATAAAATCTTTTTTTGTGTTGCTATTTTCTGAGAGCCATATTTTTTTTATTTTTTGGGCGATTGTCTCTGGTAGGGTCTAAATTTCTGCGGGACGAGATGACGGTTTGATTGGTACCATTTTGGGGTAAATAAGCCTTTTTGATCGCCTGCTATTACACTTTTTGTGAGGGAAGGTGACCAAAAAATGTCTGTTTTAGCACAGTTTTCTTTTTTGCTTTTTTTTTTTACTGCGTTCACCTGGCGGGGTGGATGATGTGATATTTTTATAGAGCTGGTCAATACGGACACGGCGATACCTAATATGTCTACTTTTCTTTTTTTCCCTTTTTTTTACAATTTTTTTAAACTTTATTTTGGGAAAAGTGCACTGTTTTTTTTTTACTTGAAACTTTTATTTTTGTAAAACTTTATTTTTTTTCACTTTTTTTTCCACTTTTTTTCACTTTTAGGGGTCTGATCCCCTTTATAATGCATTACAATACTTCTGAATCTCACAGGCTCGCAGGGATGCCGAAGGCATTGGGGTGCCATTAAAGCCATCGGGTCCCCGTCACAGCAGCACGGGGACCCGATGGACTCTCCTTCCTGCAGCCCGCATTGCATGTGCCACGGTCAGCGCTGACCGCGGCACATTGAGGGTTAATACGCCCGCATTCCGCAGCAGGGGTCCGGCTACTGGGAACAGCCGGCCCCCTGCAGCTGATTGGGCGGGCGCACCCGCCAGATCAGTGCGCCATTGTACTACGGTGCTGGGCGGCAAGTCCCTTCCCGCAGCGCCGTACATGTACGGCGCTGGGCGGGAAGGGGTTAATTATAGCTCTCTTCAATAATTAATACTGGAGAATGGCAAGTCACTATATGAAATCTGTAGTGACTGTATGGCCCATCCAGATCCGTTTTGTTTACCTACACATAACATCTCTTCTCGTGTCTTGCTTAAGTGAATAATTGAATAATGAGTTAAATTACCTCTAGTTCTATGATCACACTCCCTATAAATGTAGACAGTGTAAAAGGAGGAACTTGCAGGGGTCAAGCATGAGCCAAAAGCACCAGCTCTGCCTAAGTGCCATATTGCCTAAGCACCTGACAGATAATCATTGCAGTTAGACAGGGCAGAAGACAGGGATGCTATGTGAGCTACTCAAACAAATTTACACATAGCTACAGTATTCTTTCAGTCTGTTTACTGTTTCTGTTCTCATTGTCATTGCTGTCTACATTCAAACTCACCCACAACTTCCAGCCTTTGTCCCTTCTTTCCACATCAGTCCCTCCCTCCTTCCCTCACTTATGTTCAGTTCACATACTCTTTTTACCCTGACCCATCTTCCTCCATGGTGTAGCATAAAAACAACCTTACAAATCATTCAACCACTTGCTGTCTTTTTCTGTTCTCCTGCTACTAGCTGCAGGTGACATTTCACAAAACCCTGGACCTTTCTCTATTACTAACTTCAGCTTTTTATCTGCCAGAAAATCTTATTGTATAGTGTACATCTTCACCTGTCACTTTTAACTGTGCTCTCTGGAACGCGTGGTCAGTTTGTAACAAACTCCCCACAACTTCTTCTTCTCAAAATCTCTGAACTTGCTGGCACTTACAGAATCCTGGCTTCAACAGTCTGACACTGCCTCCCCTGCCGCCTTATCCTATTGTGGACTTCACTTCTCCTATACAGCCAGACCTGAAGACAGGCATGGTGGAGGAGTAGGCATACTACTTTCTCCATAATGCATTTTTCATGTCATTCCTGCTGTACCCTCTCTCACATTACCCTCTTCTGAGATCCATACCATCTGACTCTTCCGCCCATTCCCCCTGCGAGTTGCTGCTATCATCTGCCAGGCTCCCCCACCAAGTCCTGGATCACTTTGCTGCCTGGCTTCCTCGCTTCCTATCTTCTGACCCTTATTATGGGTGATATTAATATCCCCATTGATGATCCAGTGCAGGCTGGACCTCGGGGCTGAAAGCCTAGAGGAAGGCCTGACATGACCAGGGCTGGAGGGAGTGTAGCTGCTGGGGGACCGGAAAGGGTTAATTTATAGGTGGGGTAGGAAAGTCAGTTATGGGTGGAGTTTAGGTTTTTTAAGGGTGGGGAGAAGCGGTAAAAGGGGCCATTTTGTTAGTACAGGATCAGCCTCTCACTTTCTTTCTATAACCTCCTGTATTGGCCTCTCACAACTTACTTCCTCTGCCACACATGAAGAGGGCAATATACTTGATCTAGTCTTCTTCTGTCACTGCTCAGTCTCAAACTTATTTAACTCAGCTGTTTTCTAACTAAAGGAAAGAGGATTGTGGTTAGAAAGCAGAAAAGTTGAGTTAATAAAGTTTTTATTAAAGAACTCTCACTCTTCTCATGATATTCCTACTTTTTACACTTATAAAGACATACACACCATTTACTCCCAGCAACTCATTGACACCCAACAGTTAGCTTTTGCCCCTATCTCTTCCCTCTCCTGTCTGGCCCTGGCTGCCAATCATTACAACCATACCCTCAAAAGCACCGTGAATGAAGCAGCTCCAATATCAATCCAACCCTCCTGACACAGAACATGGCAACCCTGGAGCACGGTTTCTCCAGGGATGCTCCAGATGTGCAGAATGCTTATCATGAAAATCACGAATATCAGCAGACTTCCTCCATTATAAATATATGCTTAAAACCTACAATTTAGCCCTCAACATTGCCAAACAGAACTACTTCACCTCGCTCATCTCCTCACTCTCGTATAAACCAAAATGACTCTTTGACACTTTTCATTCACTTCTAAGCCCTATAGTTCACATGCTCATCACTTACTTCTGCACTGATGACCTGGCCACTTACTTCAGAGACAAGATTGGTAACATCTGGTAGGATATAAACTCTCATTCCCAAACAATTTTGATCCTTCTCCCTCCCCCACTTCCTCGTGCTCTCTCTCCTCTTTCGATCCTGTAACAGATGAAGTCTCAAGGCTTCTCTCTTCTTCTCGACCCACCACCTGCAGCAGTGATCCTATTCCCTCACACCTCTTCCAATCCCTCTCTCCAGCTGTCATTACTCACCTTACTACAATATTAAACCTCTTTCTTCTGGTATCTTTCTGTCCTCTTTCCAACATTATGTTATAACTCCACTACTAAAAAAACATTTCTTGACCTGTGCTGCTAACTACTGACCTGCTTCTAACCTCCTCTTCTTCTTTAATCTCCTGGAACATCTACTCTCACAAAATACGCTATATTTCCGAAAAATTTCTTCGTGACAATCTAGCTTTCTCCCTCTCCACTCTACAGAAACTATCCTTACTAAAGTGTCTAATAATCTCCTGACAGCAAAAAGGAATGACAACTATTCTCTACTGATTCTTCTCGATCTCTCTGCAGCATTTGATACAGTAGGCCACAAACTCCTCCTCACCATGCACCAGTAAATTGGCCTTAAGGACACTGCTCTCTCCTTGCTTCTCTTCCTATCTCTCTGGCCGCTTCTTTAGTGTATAATTTGCTGGCTCTACACCTTCCCCTCTTCCTCTTGATGTTGGGTTTCTCAGGATTCAGTCCTCGACCAAGGCTGCCATAAATGTTAAATCACTTTTTGTATAAAACTGTTTAAAGACAATCTTCTCTGTTTACCCCCTTCTACATTACTCCTCAGAAGAACCCAATCTCTTTATCCAACAATAACCCCCACACTATGTACACTCAATTGCGTTTCATTTCTGGGCATACACGGATATTGCCAGGTAAGTAGCTCATGCAACTTCATTTGTACAACCATGTTTTTACAAAAGATATCTGGAACATTGTACAAGACAAGCACTTTTATCTTTTGTGTGACCAATATTTCCTCATAAATTGTAAGCTCTTGTGGGCAGGCCTGGGCTACACTGCGACTTTTTGTAGCACAAATGATTGATTTCAACTATTAAATGACAGCTGCAGTCCACAAGATTGCATTTAACCAAATGCATTCATTTAGACTGTAGCTGTCGTTCAATAGTAAAAAATCACTCAGTTGTGCTACAAAAAGTCACAGTGTAGTCCTAGCCTAGCTCTTATTAGTTCTGGATGTGCATCCAGCAAATGTATAGAAAATAGCTATTTTAGTATTACCCAATGAGTTGAATGGAGTTTCTAGGTAAAATCTCTCTAATACCTTTTTGTGAAAATAATTCTATGTTCACATCATTGTTTATGTATTCCAGTAGTCGGTTCTGGCAGAGAAATGGAATTATCGTATCCGGCATAGCCGGACACTGGCACAAACAGCCGTGCACCTCTGGATCTCTATTGACTATAATGGGAACTGATGGGGAACTAGCAGGTTTTCGTCTTCAAGGCAATCCTTGTTGGCTCCCATTATAGTCAATGTGGATCCAGTGGTGCGCAGTTGTTTGCATCAGTGTCTGTCTATGCCGGATACAGTAATTCGGGTAGTCTGTTCCTCTACAGATAGACTATTGGAATTCCTAAAATGAGATGTGAATGTAGTCTAAACTTTTTCAATGACCTTTGAGTGTCCTCTACACAAACATAGAAAACTTTGGTGACGCTCATGAACTTTAGAATTTACATTGTGATGAGCCACTACATGATACCGTTACTACAAGCAGTCTACCTATATTACACTCTTCTGATAATCTTTTTCTGTTTAAATATGGACACTTCTTTTCTGCCATGTAATGATTGTGACATACATTCATATTGTGCTCTGTGAATGATTGACCTGGGTAAGCATTCATGCATGTCACCAGTTTAGTGGCAGCTGGGCAAATTAATACTTGTCTTTTTTGTAGTTTTAGCAGATTTTCAGCTCTTACTCCCCAACGTCTATACAAAAAGAGTGAGTCAGAGACTTTACAGTATGTTTGTAATTGACTTCTCAGGCACAATGTACTCACAATGAGTTCCTCTCAGCTATTCTGGAACAAACTGTGAGGTGTTGGAGATGTAATATGTTTAATGCTCTCCTACTGTTACAGCTCACTACACTTGCTGCTCTTCTCCTAATATTTTTATAGATTTTTGACATCAAGGATAATTTAAATATGGCCAAACATCATTGTGTGATGTTATTCCTTTAATGATTGATTTGTGCTTGAAAGAAATAGGGCACCAAGCTGTGTCTGCATGTTATAATTTGTATGAATGTCACTGGTGCTCGTAGATTCATTAAGAAGGGCAAATCGAAAAAGTGATACTGCTGAATTAGTGCAACCCCTTGGTGACATCTGCTGTACATGTACAATGGATGTCTGGAGTTCAAAGATGGTCACTGCTCAGGAGCTGAGCTAGTTCCATAGCCGGCAGGTGATGGCTATGTTACACAGCTGACACCCTTGAGTCGTGTCTGTGATCAGAGATAACAACAATCACGACACTTAACCCCTCAAATGCTGCTAAAACCCTGCAGCAAAATTGAGGGGTACCAATTTGTTGTGGAGTTCAGACCAGCCATCATAATCTTTCTATTTAGTCCTTATTAAATGAAAATGCCCAACTCACCCCCAGAAAAAACGGAATAAAAAGTGATCGAAGAGTCATAGGTAACACAAAATACTACCAATATAAACTACAGTTCACCTTGTGAAAATTGAAAACTTACACAGCTCTGTAGATGGAAATATAAAAAAAAGTTATTTGTGTCTGACCAAAATTTTGTCAGTTTTTTTTTTAAACAAATAGATTTGTTTTCACAGCAGCAAGGGGTTAAGATTAATGAGTTTTTTATTCATATCATGCAGAGCTGCAAAATGGTACACATACTGTACATTAATATGCTTCACATGCTTCCGATTCAATACAGTGGTGTAAATATATATTTTTTTGTTTCCGTTGAATTCCATACAAATCCAATAAATAATTGTGGCTTTCTCCATCGGACACTTCAATCTCCCATAGGAGTATTGTTTCTAGAGAAGAATACTTTCATTGTTGATTTCTATATGGAGATGCCATACAGTGGTGCATCCAGCACCTATAGGTCTGTAATACTGATAAGCAGGGACTCTGTACCACTGTTCAGACTCCGAACACATGCTAAAAGTATGGATGTAATGCGAATCATCTTATTGCGTTATGTTTTGTAATTGTCTAAAATAAAAACAATCTGTTGCCCACAGCAACCAGTCACAGTGAATCTTTAATTTCATATTCAGCGCTTGAGAAGACAAAGTTGTGCTGTTATTGGTATCTGTAGATAGCAAGCGTGGTTTTTCTTTTATTCAGTTTTCATAAATCTGCCATGTCTGCTACATGTATGCTACCCTACATCTTTTCACAAGTCCCATAAAGTAGGATGCATGAGCAGAATGGCCCAGAACAACCTAGCCAACATTACTGTAACTCATATAAGGTAAATGAGTTATTACAATATTTGTATGTATTTGCATTAGAAATGAGCAATTTATTTTTGAAATTAGTTTTGTGCCTGATTCAACCAATTAGCAAATAATGTCATATGTGACACTAACATATATAGTTATGGATAACTGCATGGATGACATTGTTAACAAACAGCATGTTTTTAAAAACAAACACTGTGCAGCCACATGTTTTTCATGTTAGAAAGCTTCCAAAAATTGTCAGCGGCAGATCGTGTCTAAAAACACACGGTGTTATAGGGAAAAACACAGTGGATTTTTGGGGGACCAAACATTCAAAAATTATGCAGAACCTTGCCCCTGTTTATACACACATGTTAATGTTATAAGAAATGGTGGCTTGTTCTGCACAAGCACCCAAAAATGCATTAATGGGCACCTGTCAGCAGATTTGTACCTATGAAATTGGCTGACCTGTTACATGTGCGCTTGGCAGCTGAAGACATCTGTGTTCATCCCATTTTCATATGTGACTGCATTGCTGAGAAAAATGTTTTAATATATGCAAATGAGCAACAGGGGTGTTTCCGTTACACCTATAGTCTCTGCTCTCTTTGCAACTGCCTCCCCTCTTCACTTTCATTGACTTGACAGGGCCAGACGTGATTGAGTTTACACTGCTTGGCCCTGTCAATTAAGTGCAGCGGGCAAGGCAGTTGCAGAAAAAACAGAGTCTCTAGGAATAATGGAAATGCCCCCATTGCTCCTAGAGGCTGATTTGTATATGATATGGAATATGATGGTAGGCAGATGACAAAGACAGTGGCATGATGGCAAAAGCAGTAGCTATACGGTATGGAATATTATGGTAGGCAGGCAGACAGATGTAGTGGCATGATGGTGGCAGCAGCAGACATATGGCATGGAACATGATGATAGGCTGGCTAACAGTGGCATGATGGCATCAGCAGCAGTTATATGATAATGAACACGATGGTAGGCAAGCTGATGGCATGATGGAGCACAGTCAGCAAGGGCAGACTCTGATATTGTCCAATCAGTGTTGGCCATATCAGACTGTAAAGGCACATACCCATTTGACAAGGCAAATGCTAACACCCAGTTTTCAATTTACTCATAGGTGTCTAAGAGTAAAAAAGAGTAATGGCACAAAGTAGAGTTCTAAGAAAAGGTGTTGTTTTAGTATGGGAAATACTGAAATATACTGGGAGAGCTGACAGGTCTTCTTTAAGTGACAGAACACTATATTTCCATTTCCCATAAGTAACAATGGGAAACAGAAATATGCCTAAATTAGGCATATTTCTGGCGCTGATTGCGGTGCAGTCTGTGACTTCTCTCTGCTCATGCCAGGTCTAAAAAAGTGGGCGTGGCATAGGTGGGGAAGGGCCATTTTCTATGCCTGTTTTAGGTGTAGAAAATTGTGTAAATGTAAGTCAGCAAAGAAGCTGTCTTACGTTTAGAAGCAGCAGTGGATCCGTTGAAGATATGTAGAGAATTGCACCTCTTGATCCACCGCCAGCTATAGGGGATATTAAGACCGGCGTCTAAAACGCCGGTCTTAATAAATGTGTCCCAATATTTGTGGAACTGGATGAGCCTCCTCTCTGAGCCCCATAACTGCTACTAGGACTGTTACAATTGTAGATAAATCTGGCCATGCACTGCAGATAGCTGTCAGCCAAAAGGTCATTCAGCAGACATCTATTTCTCCCAATCCTCCATCATACATATATATGCACAGTTTAGACACAAGTACATATATTCTCAGTAGGCAGAGAGGAGTAAGCCATTGTCAGATACCTCTGGCAGCGGATTATCTCCCATGAGAGAAAAAGCATCGGGTATGTTGAAATCCAACAAGCTGATCTTTTTTCCCCATGACATCTGCCCCAGGGAAAAATCTGGAACACTATCATACACATATGCACGTCATTGATCAGAAAATATGTCAGTAGATATCACCTATCAGCAGGATTAATCCTATTAAATCAGGACACTCCCTAGTAGGGTTGATCCTGCTAATTAAAATGATACCGGCCCTGTGAGCAGTTTTTGCTTTATGCACATGAGGGCTTGAGTGCACCGAGGGATATAGCCAGCACTGGAAAGCTGAGGAGCTGAGGTGCAGTGAGGGTCTAGCGTCTGTTCCTTGAAGTTCCAGAAGTCTCTTTTCATAAGACAGGTATCATTTTAATCAGCAGGATTAACCTGATAGTATGCCTGGTTTAATACAGTTGATCTTACTGGTGGACCCTACATAGCTGTAATTTGTAATAACCTCTACCCAGGCAACAAAAATTAAAAAAAAAAATAGAAATATCTCAAAATATCCCAGATAATTTATAATTAATAAATTATGTTATGCCTGATATTTTTATTTGATTTGTGACTATGTTGTCCAAATGTTTTATACTCCTTATGCAATTTTTATATCATACCAGTTTAGATAGATTCTCTTCTCCGTGTATTGCCCTTTGCCATGAATGGGATCTTCATAAGGTTCATTGATGATCACCTCCACCCCTTCTCCATCAGAACTCTGTTCATGGCTGTGTTTGCTGATCATGTACAGTTGTCCGATTCTGTACTACAAAGGGAAGAGACATGTGACACTGTAAGCTAGTCATGGTACAATTAGTCTTGTATGTTTTAAAAATGCTCTTTATAACACATGACCTGATTTGACATGTATTAGTGGAAATGCTCCCTTTTCTTATTTCCACATTTTGAAATTACATACTTAAGCTGAAATCAGTGCAGAACTACTTGTTTTAACAGGTGGGAATCTGGGGCATGCTAACTTGTTAGACATTGCATTGCTCATAGGCAGAGAATCACAGGCAGAGGAAAGCGTGGGAAGTACTGACATTGTTTTCCTGTCCAGACAAGCAGCGTTGGTTCCCACTGACTTCAGCAGCGCTAGAAAAGTCAAGCCTCATGGAGGAACAATGGAGCGAGAGAGAGAGAACTAGTTACAGGGCTTCCCTACCATATAATTATGAATATCCTGCAATAATCTAAATCTCCTGAGCTGCGGGAAAATACAGCTTCTGCGCCCACTGCTGATCTGCCTTTTAAAAAGAAAGGTTCATTTATTGTAATGTTAATAAGCTTACCCATTACAAAGAAGGTGGAAAGCACATAATGCATACTTAAAATGAGCTGAATCAAAGCAACACTATTCAAAAAATGACTTGTACATGTGTGGATTTGATTCTTTTTTATGCAAATGGAGCGATCAAAGCTCTGAGGTGCTGGCCTAGTTCCTCGGAGCACCACTTCACCTCCTCCACTCCCCTGTCACCATTCTCCATCATGGCTTGATTGACAGGTGCCTAGCTGTGAAATCTCACCCGCACCAGCAAGACGTCATTGGTGCACGGTTGATCTCAGAATGCTCTCCCACTGAGATCTGCACTGTGCAAGCCCTGACAATGTCGCTTTCCTCCTGGAGCAGAAGATGCTTGGCTTCGCTAATCTGGAAGCGAAGCGAGAGTCTTCTCTTCTGGGAGGAGACTGATGTCATTGACACTCATGCAACGAGTAGAGCTTCCTGTATATCTCAGAATGATCTTTCTGCTCTTCAATCCTCTCTGCCCAAGTGCTGATGCCATCAACGGTGCTTGTCCAGATCTTAGCAGGGAGAGCCTTCTGAAATCAACCCTGCATGTGCCTATGAAGTCTCACGAGCGCAAGAGTGAGATTTAAGGGCCAGGCATCTAATTAGGCCATGATGCCTGGCCCTGTCAATCAGGCCATGAGAGTGGGCTGTGAGGAAGTGGAGGAAGTTAAACGGTGCTCCAAAGGACTAGTGCTCTGATCACCTCACTTGCATTATTTACACTATTTGCAGCAATAGAGGGCTCATTTTATTCACCATGATCGACTCTACCAGGCAGCCAGTCACGGATGCTCTATAAAGAGGTAGAAAAGGGGTTGCACGCAGACCTCAGAGTGTTATACGTGGCTTTTCAGATAAATTGGGAAACTTTCAATTTGGACCTAATTTATTTGGACCAAACTTAATCTGCAGGCTGATGAGACTGAATCTGATCCAAAACAAATTTCTATTCATAATCTCTAAAAGAATCCTAATAAGATCTCTATTCATAACTCCAAAATAACACAGAACAGCACATGAGAAGAGGGAAACATTATTTCAACAACGGGGACAAAATGTGAAAATTGTGCAAACATCAGTACCAATATGGCACTGATATTCATACCAAACAGTCAAAGCTAGATGCCCCCAAACTAGAGATGAGCGAATCTATTCGCTGCTTCGTATATTCGTTACGAATCCTCCTTATTTCCTACTCCGAAGCGAATCCGGATTTTTTCAGATTCGCTTCGTACGATTCTTAAATGTTCTTAAAATTTTGAACGCTAACGCTACATACACTATGTACTATGTACGCATTCTTCTCCCCCCCCCCCGGCCCACTGAAGCGCGAAAATGACAAGATGCCCCCTCAAGAGCGGGAAAGTGAAGATACTCCCCCCCGAGAAGAAGAAAAAACCAGCCCGGCCCACCAGGAACTATCTATTTGCAAGTATAGGGAGTGAAGACTCCTCCCTCATTACTCCACCCTCCACTCCAGCGGTGAACAAGACAGCATGGCGAAACAACTACGCCCAAAGTGGGGAGAGATGGTGTGGGGTACCGAGCCCGTACCACCAGAGAGGCCCGAGGAGATCACAGTGGCACAAGTGACCCTGAGAATCGCACGGGCACCGGAGGTGTCTGCCATGCCGGCTGGTGTGGGGAAGCGGCTGGGGCGTCCACTCTGCCGCACAGGAGAATCAGGCAGAATCCCATTGTGCCTGCATCAGTGATGGCCCACGTCCAGACCCTATGGAACTGTAAGAAAGCGGTGGAGGACTGGGTCATCCAAGTGCTTGACCATCCGAGGCCAGGAGAAGGAGACCCTACACTGGAACGATGTAAAGGAACCATTCTCTGGTTTTCAGTGGAGCGAGGCAGTGGCTTCCTTGCGAACGACGAGGACGGCAAGGAGTACTTTGTGGGCCGCAGGTCTGTGAAACGGTCTTACCTGCCCCAAGCCCATCACAGCCTATACGTGGGGGTTCAGGTAGAATATACCCCGATGGCATCCCTGAAAGGCCCCTTTGCTCCGGGGTAACATTATTGTCAAAGCCCCTGGTATCTGCAGCCCCAGCCTAGACCTGGACGGATGATCCAGCAGCCACAGGACACTGCGCTGCCTACAAGAGTCACAAGATGGCACCCTCCGTTTCAGAGAGAAGCCACAGCTGGAGCCTCTGATCCCTGGATTGCCACCACCACCACCACAGCGCTTTCACCTGGGTCAGCTGACTACATCATCCTTCACTTTCCAGCCCACGGTGATCAAGTACCAGCTACCATGGAAAATGAAGTCAGCAGCAGCCAGGAGAGCTGGTGGTTCTTCCTTGGGTGCAGCCTTGCCTGAACCGCTGCAGTCAGAAGTCCTTACCCCTGCTGTCCCGGCAGGAGTATCCGGAAAGGTGAAGGCTCAAATGGCAGCAGCGCTAACCAGGGTGACCACCACCCAGTCAAGTCCAAATTCTAGCAGCAGAGGGCAGTGGAGCTTAACCACAGCAGCCAGCCTGGCCTACAGGAGGCAGGAGCGTCCTCTTATGTACTTCAGCAGCTGTAGCAATGAGGAGGACTTCAGGTCCCTCATCTGAGGAACCCTTCTACAACTGGCTGTTTCTTTCTGGCTGATTTAAAGGACACCTCATGGTCTGGACCTATGGGAGCCACAACATGGACTGCACCTAACGGATGAGAGCTAGTTGGCACTTGTTTTTAATTTATCTTGTTTTTATTGCCCCCTGTTTGACTCTCACCCAGATGGACATGGCTTGTCAGGACTCCCCCTATTATGCAGAAAATTCCCAGTTGCGCCTAAGCGCACCTATTTTCCTTTTCCCCCCTTCTCAGGTTATGATGCAATCTCGAGTCAATAGTACACTAAGGATTCGTATGGACTTTGTACGCTAATGCTTACATATTCAGTTCAGTAGCATACTTTTAACAACGCTTAGACTGTATGTTCGTAATTTATGCAGGAATGTTCTCAAAACAACGATTATTTTTTAACGCAACTTCGACCGAATAAATTCGTATTAAGAACGAATCTTGTTATAAATTTGTAGATTATTCGCCAAAGCGAACTTTTGAAGATTCGCTCATCTCTGCCCCAAACCCTGAGCCCAGTAGCAGCTTCTGGAGTTATCTCTGTGATGCTTGTATCTTGCTCACTCTGAGAAAGGGTAAGCTCCTAATGGGTTAAATTAAATCCTGTGTTTTCTGTGGGTAATGACTCACTTCCATTGTGTCATGCTTTTTATGCTATGTGCCTCATGTTGTATGTTGCTTTGGTTGTAGCAATTTTCTAATGGAGAACAATATAGTCGCTTAGTAATAATTCATCCATATAGTGGTATTACATCACTGTCTATGTCTTTTTAACCCAAGTTCTTCTGCGTCTGTGACATTTGTCTTCAGCAGACCTTGAAGCACTTATCAGAGCCCTGTTTTGATTTGCTACAGAGAATCCATATAGATTTTCACAAGTCTACATTTTATCATACAGGATTGAAGTTGTGTCTATACACATTGCAATCCATAATGCATCAAGTATCTATTATGTATTTACTATGCATAAAAAAAACTGTTATGAAAAAATATCACCCAAAGCTTTTGCACAACAAAACATCTGTGGTGATATTATTAAAAATTATATAAAATCCAGCAAAATATCTTCTCCTATTAGCCAAAGCCATGCCTGTTAGAGCTGACATCTATGGAGGACCACAGTCACCCACTGAATGGACTTTCATTTAGATCAGCTGGGAAATGGGCATTTTGTTCCCTGCAGATCACATGTACAGTATGTACAGTCCTACACTTCGACCTGAAATCACTTGTCAGATTTGAAGAAATGTTGTTAAATTTCAGATTAAGACCTCTCCATTTAAAATCTAAATTCCAAAAAGTTGCTTACTAAGAGAAAGCAGACAATGTAATATGCCAATTGTTTGCACATAATGTGTAGCTGTATAGAAAAAAAAATGAGTGATAAAACTAAAACAATACAGTTTGGCATGCCACCAAAGCGTTTCAGGCTGCTTTCACATCAACGTTCGCCGTTAAGTTCTTCTGCTCCGTTATAGGAGCAGAGGGACTGAAAGGACGGATTCGGCACATAACGGAGCCAAACGTAGCCATGGACCCCATAGCCTATAATGGGGTCCATTAGGTTTACGCTCAGGGGAAGGTTTTTGAAGCGGAGACAAAAGTCCTGCATGCATGCAGGCTACGTTCGGCTATGTTTTGCGCCAAATCTGTCCTTTCTGTTCTTATGCTCCTATAACAGAGCAAATTAATGTAAAGGTGAACGCTAATGTGAAAACAGCCTCAGCTGGGCGAGTTGATGATGTAAAAAAAAAAAAAAAAAAAAGCAGAGAATGTGTTTAGTCGCTGTGTAAAAGTTAAGGAAAAAGGCATCTTTAAGTCCATCGTTATTTATGTTCCTGAAAGATGCCTTAATTTGGGCAATGAAACAGCTAGTATTTACACAAGGAAGTACCCAGAATATCCCTAATGAACAGAAGAAAATTGCATGTTTGTTATGTAATGCTAAGTGGCACATCTCTGGTAATAATCTTTTTGAAAACCTTCCCAGAAATATAAATGATTTACCAACAAGCCCCATAGTAACAGTGAACATATTTCTGAACAGGTTATTCTTTTTAATAGACATTTGAAAGAGAACAAGTGCTAAATGTAATCCTTATAACCTCATACCTACAGTCATCTCCTGGAAGGTAATATGAGCAAATATTCTATTTTTAAGAAAGCAATACTTTGTTCACATTTCCATTTTTTGCTCCCCCCAGGCCTGTTTTTATTTGCTGAACACACAGAGGCATGTGGATTAAAATATATCACAGTGTTAATGCGTGTTTGTAGTCAGTTTGATTAAAGATTCGACACAGTGTAGACTTGTCTCCTTTAATCGATGACAAACCATTGGATTGGATTGATTCTTCAGTTCAATGAGTCATCGCTTGCACCTACAGGATGTCCACATAACACAAAACATTTAGAACAATGCCCATAGGGTTTAGTTTTGGGCTCTCCACCGGTAAACTAATATAGGAGTGCTGGAGAAGATACAGAGGCAAGGGAATAGATACATGAATTGGATGGAATGTAATGATAGGCTGGAACAAGTGGAATTGTTCATTACAGCATCAAGTGCTCTCACGATGTTGCCGGGCACTGGTCGGTCACATCATCCCCAGCCCAGGGACCAATTAGAGCCGGCGCTTGTAACCCGGGTGCGATGATGTCAGCGCTGGGTCACGTGGCATCCACCGCAGTGGCCCGGGTGTGATGAGATCAACACCAGGTCATGTGACACGCTGGACCAACCAGATTCTGCGCCAGAGCTGCTCATCCAGGAAGCAGAGTATTTAAAGAGGCTTCTGCCTTGAGCAGTTGCCTGTGTTTGGTGTTTTCTCTGACTCTCACTAGTGTTGATACGACTGATATTTCTGACTCTGACCTGGCTAGTATTCCTGACTACATTTGTGGATTCTGATTTGGCTTCTGACATGTTCTCCTGGTAAGCAGGGACTGCCGTCCAGTTGTGGTCAGCCATTTAGTGTGGTCGTGCAAGTAGGTACAGGAAATTCTAGGGCTCACTGCTCCCTCCTCATGAATTATAAAATGGTTGCGTCCAAAAAAAAAATACTAGAGACTGTATAGTGTTTAGTGATGAGCCAATTTTTTAAAATCCTATTAGATTCGGACAGATTAGTGCTCCAATTGCCCCTAAAAGTTGTGGATGGCATTCTGGGATCTCTTAGGAGTGTATGTAGCTCATATTAAGTTTTTAACACCAAGCCAGCATAGTAATGTTAAAGTGATAGCGATATAGATAGAAGCGGATCTCAGAAGTGGGACACCTATCCAACTTTGATAACCATTTCACTATCAATATCCCATGAACGCCCCCAAAGTAAATTAATATGGGCAATGCTCTCTTTAATTATGTCTGCTTTATGCTACAATAGGCTTACAGTATCACACTAAACTATAAATTATATACTGATGTACAGTACAGACCAAAAGTTTGGCCACATCTACTCATTCAAAGAGTTTTCTGTATTTTCATGACTATGAAAATTGTAGATTCACACTGAAGGCATCAAAACTATGAATTAACACATGTGGAATTATATACTTCACAAAAAAGTGTGAAACAACTGAAAATATGTCTTATATTTTAGGTTCTTCAAAGTAGCCACCTTTTGCTTTGATTACTGCTTTGCACACTCTTGGCATTCTCTTGATGAGCTTCAAGAGGTAGTCACCGGAAATGGTTTTCACTTCACAGGTGTGCCCTGTTTGGTTTAATAAGTGGGATTTCTTGCCTTATAAATGGGGTTTGGACCATGAGTTGTGTTGGGCAGACGTCAGGTGGATACACAGCTGATATTCCTACTGAATAGACTGTTAGAATTTGTATTATGGCAAGAAAAAAAGCAGCTAAGTAAAGAAAAACAAGTGGCCATCATTACTTTAAGAAATGAAGGTCCGTCAAAAATTGGGAAAACTTTGAAAGTGTCCCCAAGTGCAGTCGCAAAAACCATCAAGCACTACAAAGAAACTGGCTCACATGAGGACCGCCTCAGGAAAGGAAGACCAAGAGTCACCTCTGCTGTGGAGGATAAGCTCATCCGAGTCACCAGCCTCAGAAATCGCAGTTTAACAGCAGCTCAGATTAGAGACCAGGTCAATGCCACACAGAGTTCTAGCAGCAGACACATCTCTACAACAACTGTTAAGAGGAGACTGTGTGCAGCAGGCCTTCATGGTAAAATAGCTGCTAGGAAACCACTGCTAAGGACAGGCAACAAGCAGAAGAGACTTGTTTGGGCTAAAGAACACAAGGAATGGACATTAGACCAGTGGAAATCTGTGCTTTGGTCTGATGAGTCCAAATTTGAGATCTTTGGTTCCAACCACCGTGTCTTTGTGCGACGCAGAAAAGGTGAACGGATGGACTCTACATGCCTGGTTCCCACCGTGAAGCATGGAGGAGGAGTTGCTATGGTGTGGGGGTGGTTTGCTGGTGACTCTGTTGAGGATTTATTCCAAATTGAAGGCATACTGAACCAGCATGGCTACCACAGCATCTTGAAGCTGAAGATGAAGCTGGACCGCAGAGTGAAGGCAAAAGGGCCAATAAGTGCTAAGCATCTCTGGGAACTCCTTCAAGACTGTTGGAATACCATTTCAGGTGACTACCTCTTGAAGTTCATCAAGAGAATGCCAAGAGTGTGCAAAGCAGTAATCAAAGCAAGAGGTGGCTGCTTTGAAGAACCTAGAATATAAGAATATAAGACATATTTTCAGTTGTTTCACACTTTTTTTAAGTATATAATTCCACATGTGTTAATTCATAATTTTGATGCCTTCAGTGTGAATCTACAATTTTCATGAAAATACAGAAAACTCTTTGAATGAGAAGGTGTGTCTAAACTTTTGGTCTGCACTGTATATCTTGTAGTACTTTACGGATAATTAAGTTATATAAATCAATAACAGTACTTGCAAAGGGATTATCAAATTGCATAGTGAAAAATCAGGTGGAATGATTTTCAATGACCCATATTGGCCTTGGTTTGTGACTACTTTTTCTGACATAATTGATATGAGAACACTCAGTCTGAGGGATAAAATACAGAAATAGCAGTAGCAGGGAAGTTAATTCAGGGGCAGGCATACCATGTGTGCTGCCTGTGGGGATCACATTATATTTCACTAAAAGAGGGTATTCAAGAGGTATGATTCATGGTATATCAATATAGGGGTTGGAGTTCAGTTTTTCTGGTATGAAGCTAGGAAAACCCTGTATCACACAGACATAGGGGCACATTTTAGCTGTCAGTAATTTATACAGATTTATTGAGCTCTCATTGAAATCAATACTAGACATAGAAATCTGCATGCAGTGAATGCCCCATAGTGGCAACTACAGATAACCAAAATGTTATCACCCGTCAGGTCTCATAGCACATCTTTTTTAGGAGATAATTGTATTCTCCATAAAATAATAATTCTGGAACATCTTTTCATAGCACTCTTTATTGTGCCATTCTTATTCCTACTAAAGTTTATGAATAAATTGGCAACAGGCAGGATATTAACAATTGGGGGCATGTTCCTACACCCTGACAGTGTCCAAGCAGAGCTGACTATAACACAATGTGTCGAAAACTACCCATTTGACAAAGAAAATAGTAACACCCAGTTGTCAGCTGATTTATCTGTACATTTCCAGGAGAAACTACAGAAAACCAAGTTGCCAGAAAACACAAAGTTGTGGGAAAAGATGCTTCAGAATTGTTATTTCATGTACAATGCAAGTATTAAATAAAATAAACAAGTAAGTACACTGCGTTCCAAATTATTTGTGCAAATTATATTTTTCTCTGATTTTCCTAAATGGACAATGCAAAGTCAGTGTAATTTTATTACAACTATTCTGAAGCAATTATGCTCCAAACCCAAGAAGAGGAGGGTAGTCAAAGAGACAAAGATATGTTGCATGTAGTGAGATCATATAGTAATTTATATGCTTGTGCCTATAATGGTCATATAAGGGGACAGAGCTATAAAACACTGTATAAACAGTACCTTCCACCACAGCCTCTCTAACATAATGAGAAAACAGTATATACAGTGAGTAGGCAGTCAGGGGTATAAAACCAACACAGCATTATTTATGTAACCAACCACGTGTGTGATACACATTTGAGATTGGCATTTATGAGCCTATTGAATCTAGAACATTCCTCTGCACTGAAAGTTCAACATATACTGTATATTGTTCCCAATCCTTGGATTGTAAAGGCTCCTGGAAGGACACCCAATCAGATGCAAGAGATAGCAAAAATCACAGGCTCTGAAACCCTTGTAGCACCAGGTGAATATTTTGGGTTCTCAGGACACTTTCATCGAGGCTTTACTAGTTAAAAAAAATACTTAATTTGAAGGTATTACCTTATAATTTACCTTTCCAGGATAAACAACAGAAAACCAAGTTGCCAGAAAACACAAAGTTGTGGGAAAAGATGCTTCAGAATTGTTATTTCATGTGCAATGCAAGTATTAAATAAAATAAACAAGTAAGTACACCGCGTTCCAAATTATTTGTGCAAATTATATTTTTCTCTGATTTTCCTAAATGGACAATGCAAAGTCAGTGTAATTTTCAAATCATCAACCATTAGCGTATAAATCAAATTTTATCAAACAAACCTCCCAATGATAACAGTATTTTTTTTCACAAAATAAAAAACTCAAAATTTACTGTTTCAAATCATTGGACAACAGAGTTTCAAAACATTTTATAGGTTTTAAAGAATTGAAAATGGTCATTTGTGGAATTTGCAACATTAAAAGGTCACATTTACTGAAATCAAAAGCTATTTCAATCAAAAACATCTTAACAGGCCAAGTTACATGTTAACATAGGACCCTTCTTTGATATCATCCTCACAATTCTTGCATCTGTTGAACTTCAGTATTTGGTGAGTTTCTGCTGCTGTTTTGATGTGAACTGCCTCCCACCCTCATAGATCTATTTCTTGAGGATACTCCAAAGGTTCTTAATAGGGTTGATGTCTGGGGAGAATGGTCGCCACACAATGAGTTTCTCTCCTTTTATGCTAATGGCAGCTAATGAGGTATTCTTTGCAGCATGAGATGGTACATTGTTATGCATGAAGATGAATTTGCTATGGAAGTTATGGTTCTTCTTTTTGTACCATGGACAAAACTGGTCAGTCAGAAACTCTATATACTTTGCCCGAGGTAATTTTCACACCTTCAGGGACCCAGCTCTCTGTCCATGATTCAGGCCCAAAACATGTCTCCACCACCTGACGTTGCAGCCTTGGAACATGGTGGCCATCCATCAACCATCTACTACTCCATCCATCAGGACCATCCAGGGTTGCACTGCACTAATCAGTAAACAAGACTGTTTGAAAATTAGTCTTCATGTATATCTGGGCCCACTGCAACCAATTCTGCTTATGAACACTGGTTAGGGGTGGCAGAATAGTAGGTTTAAGCACAACTGCAAGCTTCTGGAGGATCCAACACCTTGAGGTTTGCAGGAGTCCAGAGAACCAGCACCTTCAAATACTTGTTTGCTGTTTTGTTGTGAGATTTTAGCAGCTGCTCTCTTAAACCAATGAATTTGGCAGAAACCTTCCTCATCATGCCTTTATCTGCACAAACCCGCCAGTGCTTTTAATCAACCACAAATCTCTTCATAATACAATGATCATGCTTATGTTTTCGTGAAATATCCAATGTTTTCATACCTTGTCCAAGGCATTGCACTTTGGTGCTTTTTTATAGCAGAGAGACCCTTTTTCTTTCCCATATTGCTTGAAACTTGTAGCCTTCTTAATAATGTGGAACGTCCTTCTTAAGTAGTTTTCCTTTAATTGTGCTCACCTGGCAAACTAATTATCAGAGTTTTTGAGATTGAATTTAGTGACCAAAGAGCCCTGAGACACAATATCATCCATGAGTTTAATTGAAAAACAAAAAAATACATCATTATTACCTTTAAATCCAATTTGCATAATAATTTGGAATGCAGTGTAGAGATACCACTTCTTCTCTAACCCCCAAAAGGCCCCTTTTCATTTTATTTTTTTCCCACCTGTCTTCCAAGGGCCATAACTTTTTAAATATTTAGTAAACTAACACTGGCAGTAATGACTGGATGATGTCAGACTGTGCTGGGACACATCCCCAACTGATAACAACCAACTGGTGTTGGACTTTATAGCACGAATATTAATGGCATGGTACAACATAGAGTCCTCATAATAGATACTCCAGGATTGTTATTGCATGGGCGATACAAGTAATTGGTACAACAACCATGTCAAGAGAGGTTACAGGTCCTCTTTATGTGAAACCAAATGAAACAAACTATGCTTAGCTTATTTTGAAAATTGTCTGCAAGAAAAGATCTTTATATTACCTTGTGGTGGTTATACACAGTAGATAAATGCCACCTGAACCCAACTTGATATAACCTTCTAATGTACATATTGCGATTCCAAATCTCTCCCTATTCCAGATGAAATCCAACATTCTGAATCCTTTTGTTCTCAAGGGGGATGTCACGTTACAGGGGTATGTGTAGCCCTGAACTCAACCCCACCTCTGACCCTGCCTACTTGCTCGGCCCGTCCTAGGCAATGGCATACAACTAGTCGACAGTCCCTAGCCTAGGTAAGTGCTGGGGCGTACAGGGAGGGGGAACAAACAGGAGAAAGCAATAAACAAAGACAGAACCCACAACATATGATAAGGTTGCCGAGCCGAGGTCAATACCAGGAAGTAACGACAAACACTAGAGGAACAAACGGAAGCAAGGCCAAACACACGAGCCGAGGTCAAAGCCGAGAGGTAATGAGGTACAGAAGGAAGAGACGGGGAAGAGGTCAAATATACAAGCCAAAGTCGAAGCACAATGTCACAGTAGTTCAATCGCAAGTTCAGGTATTAAAGGGGTTGTCCGAGTTATGAAAAAAAAAATATACTACTTTAAATCTGATGGGCAGCAATATATAACTAAGTTAAGCAAGTTTTAGGCAAAAAAAATCTGTATTTCCTCATTTCCCTGGTTCTCTTCTGGCCTTTGTTTACATGCAGTAATAACAATCTCTGCCCCTCCCCCCTCTCTGTAAAGGGAGTGAATACAAGTGCTGAGTGACATGTCTGTCTGCTGGGATACTCAGCAGCATGTTGTATGTGTAGGACTACAAGTCCCAGCTGTACAATGACACTGTTGATACACACAGGGTCTTCTCCCTACCTGTTCTTGTACAATACAAGACTTTGCATCTCCTTTAGATCAGCTCCAGTATCAGCTTTGTGTCTGTAGGGTGAGGAGGACAGATCCTGTGTCTCTTTACATCTGCAGCTGCTGTTGTAAAGCCTTTAGTGTGTTCTGGCTGAAGGGGTTAATGTTTTATCTGAAGGAATCCAGGGAGAGAGCAGATAGCAGGAGCCCGGCAAAGCAGGGGGGCGTGGCCAGTGACGTCTCGTGTACAGGCTCTTATCTGATCTCTGAGGCTTGTGCACGAAACATCACACAGCAGAGAGATAAGCTGACATCACAGGTCATGTGACCCTGAGTTAAATCTAAGAAACCAGCAGCTTTAGAAGCAGAAAGTGTATGGAAAAGCTGTTGTATTTGACTAGTTAGAAACATACAAAGGACAAAAAAATAACTCGGACAACCCCTTTAAGACCAATCACAGGCAACCTGTGGCCTGTTTAAATAGGCCCAGCAGATGGGTCACGTGACGTGGCCAGCATCACGTTACCCAATTCAAAAACCTCAATACACCTGAGCGCTGACTCATGGGCATCGGTGCTCAGCTCCTCTGCTGCTTGTTGTCCAGGGGATGAAGGACGCCGGCCGCGCTTTTGAAGAGTGCGTAGCTGGGTCCTCCCCTCCCCTGGGTTGCTATGGATACGAGGACGCCGGCCGCGTCCGTGGCCGACTCCTCCTCTCTCCTTATCGCCATGGAGACGAGGACGCAGGCGAGATGAGCGAATCTTCCTAGATTTGCTTCGGCAAATTTTTTAAAAGATTTGCCTTGGATAAGATTCGATTCGGTTCAAGTTGCGTTAAAAAAAATTTGTTTTCTGCAAACATTCCCGCAAATATGTACGCATGAGTGTACAAAGTGCATACAAAGCTTTAGTTTTTTAATGTCTACGCCCGCACAAATAGCAAACATACAGTAAAAGTACTTTACTTAAGTGAATGCCTACGCATTAGTATACAAATTATTAGATGCATAGCATTAGCGTAGAAATTATATTATGCGTACGTAGCGTTAGCGTACAAAGATTTAAGAAGAATCTTCCGAAGTGAATCTGAAAAGATTCTTCGGTGTAAAAAAACCCCCGAAGATTCGTATCGAATCTACGAAGCAGCAAATAGATTTGCTCATCTCTAGACTGGAGTAAGATGCTCCAAATGTATTAGGCACAGGCCTCTTAATACATTTGGTGCATCTTCTGGCTTTACCTTCAGTTTCTGGCATAAATTATAGTAAATATGACCCACCCCATTTTATTACAACTATTCTGAAGCAATTATGCTCCAAACCCAAGAAGAGGAGGGTAGTCAAAGAGACAAAGATATGTTGCATGTAGTGAGATCATATAGTAGTTTATATGCTAGTGCCTATAATGGTCATATAAGGGGACAGAGCTATAAAACACTGTATAAAGAGTACCTTCCACCACAGCCTCTCTAACATAATGAGAAAACAGTATATACAGTGAGTAGGCAGTCAGGGGTATAAAACCAATGCAGCATTGTTTATTTAACCAACCCCGTGTGTGATGCACATTTATGAGCCTATTGACTCTATAATAATACACACAATGGGCTAAAGTGCTTGAACGTTGCTGAACCTGTAAAAACATTATTGCTAAAATACAGCAAAAACATAATTATGCAAACATTTCAGTGCAATCAATTTCACATTTGCAAGCATAATAGGCTCAGATATACGTTTGAGTCTCTCCTCGTGGCTGCTTGGCATGATAAAACAAAATTCAATTGTAATCCACGTGAGGTAATTTTGTAATGCAAACAGGTAATGTGTAATCCACATGGATAATATAAAATAGCAGCAAATAGAGAACCCTTTTTGCAAAGGGGGCTCCCAAATAACCTGAGAAGGGGGAAAAAGGAAAATAGGCGAGCTTAGGCGCAACTGGGAATTTTCTGCAGAATGGGGGGGAGTCCTGACAAGCCATGTCCATCTGGGTGAGAGTCAGACTGGGGGAAATACAAACTAAACAAACAAAACAAGTGCCAACCAGCTCTCACCCATCAGGTGCAGTCCATGTTATGGCTCCCATAGGTCCTCCAGAGGTGTCCTTTAAATCACTCTGGCAGTAGAAGGGTTCCTCAGATGGGGGACCTGAAGTCCTTCTCACCGGAACTGCTGCTGAATGACATCAGAGGATGCCCCTGCCTCCTGTAGGCTAAGCTGGCTGCCGTGGTGGAGCTCCACTGCCCTCTTCTGCCAGAAGTTGGACTTGACCACACTGGTGAGTGCTGCAGCCACTTGCACCTTCACTTTTCTGGATACTCCTGCCGGGACAGCAGGGATAAGGACTTCTGGCTGCAGCGGTTGAGGCAAGGTTGCACTCAGGGAAGAAGCGCCAGCTCCCCGGGCTGCTGCTGACTTCATTTTACATGGTAGTTGGTACTGGTGGATCACTGTGGACTGGAAAGTAAACGATGATGTCATCAGCTGACCCAGCTGAAAAGACTGTGGTGGTGGTGGAAATCCAGGGATCAGAGGCTCCGGCTGTGGCTTCTCCCTGAAACGGAGGGTGCCATCTGGTGACTCTTGTAGGCAGCACATGCATCCTTCGCCTGGTGGTTCCTCCGGCCAAACTTCTGGTGGTGATGCAAGTACCAGGGGCTTTGATAATAACGTTACCAGGGACGGATTGGCCATAGACCTTACAGGGAAATTTCCCGGTGGGCCGATGCCCAGGGGGCCGTCTGGGCCCTCCTAATTGCCAGCAAGTAGAAAATTTTTGGGATGTATTTTGTACTGCTGGCAGTATTTTGTGATGGACTGTGGTATTTGGCTCTGTTGGGGTGTTATAATGTGCCACGATATGGTTTTGCTGGCCCCGCCTTCCATCAATTTGGACCCAACTTCAAAATGGGGCCACTTTTAGTATTTTTTCCAGGACCACTTTAAGTTCCCAGTCCGTCCCTGAACGTTACCCTGGTAGCAAAGAGGCTTTTCAGGGATGCCATGGGGGTATATTCTACCTGATCCCCCACATACAGGCTGTGACAGGGTTGGGGTTGGGGCAGGTACGGCCATTTCACTGACCTCACTTCACTGAAAACCACAGTACGGTTCCCTTATGCCACTCCAGTGTAGGGTCTCCCGGCCTCGGATGGTCCAGTACTTGGATGACCCATTTCTCCACCGCATTCTTGTAGTCCCATAGGGTCTGGGCGTGGGCCTTCACTGATGCAGGCACAATGGGATTCTGCCGCATGGAAGGTGTTGTTGTTCTCTACCTGGGCGGCGGAGTGGACGCCCCAGCCGCTTCCGCCGCACCAGCCAGCATGGCGAACATCGAGTCAGGAGCCAGTGGGATTCTCTTTGCCAATTGTGACACTGTGATCTCCTCTGGACTGGCTGGTGGTTCGGAGTCGCTACCCCACACCATCTCTCCCCACTTTGGTCACAGTTCTTTTGCCATGCTGTGGTATCTTGTTAATCGCTGGCTTTAACTGGAGAGGAGGGCGGAGTAATGAGGGAGGAGTCTTCACTCCCTATACGTGCAAAAAGTTAGTTCCCGGTGGGCCGGGCTGGTTTTTCCCGCTTCTGAGGGGAGCGTATCTTCACTTTCCCGCTCTTGAGGGGGCGTATGGTCATTTTCCCGCTCCGGGGGAGGGTGGGGGGCAAGAAGAATGCGTACGTTGCGTATGTAGCGTATGTAGCGTATGTAGGGTACGTAGCGTATGTAATGTTAGCGTTCAAAATTTACGAATAATACCAAGCGAATCTAAAAAAATCTGAATTCGCTTTGGAGTAGGAAATTTGTAAGATTTGTAACGAATCTATGAAGCGGTGAACAGATTCGCTCATCTCTAATGTAATTACATACATTGCTACTGAGTACATAAACATAATAAATCTCAACATTTAACTTAAATGGAATGTGTTATCAAAAAATGATCTATTGTTTTACATCACATTTTTATGTTTAACATATTTTAAAATAATTTTTGGTGATGTTATTATTAATTTTCCTTGTTAATATCTATAGTTAAATAAACACTATAAAATCCTGCTCTTTTCGCACTGACGACTAAGCCACATAATAGGCATCACTTCTTGGTTTGTACAGATCAATTTACTGCAGTTACCTGCATATCTGTCATTCTAATCCTGCGTGTAATGATATCACCTCTGTGTATAGATAATACAGGATCCACCATTCACAATGGATGATTGTCAGAGCTTATCTACTGTGTCCTTGTACAATGAACTCTGCACAAGTCACATAGCATGCCTAGAAAACCCATAGAATCCAATGAGGTCCCCTCCTGACCATTGTGTCTATGGCCCATGAATGCTGCTAAGAATAGCTCAGACAAGATGGCCACCCTCATTATCATGTTCAGGAAACAGAATAAATCTGCAATCAGAAAATAAAAACAAATTAGAAAAAAAAGGAGATTTGTTGTTATCTGGTTTTAACTGGTAGATGACATTTTTGGTGACACATTTCCATTCATAACATTGCAATAATTAACCCTTTTCAGTAGTCCTACTGGGGTACTGCACCAGAAATAGAGGTCAGTATAGCGATAACAGTATTGGATAATAGAGCAGCCAGCCTAGTGTTGCTGAGCACGTACGCATACCTTACACCAGGCAGATACTGCATAAATCTTCAGGCAACATATGGTGGAGTTGTACGTAATTGACATAAAAAAACTGCTTAATTAAAAAAAAATCATGTAATTACTGTATTGAAGGGTTTTACCAGCCTGCTCCAGTCATTTTTTTCACCAGAGAACTTATTTAAGAATGCTTGATTGCGAATTGAGGAAAAATACATAACATATGGCACGCTAGCTATCTGCATTGGCTTTGATGCACTCTTTTGCTAGCCAACCTGAATATTTCTGAGATACTTTTTATAAGGAATATTAAAATGAACAGACATCTGGAAAGTGAGTCAGAGATATTTTGTTCTACTGGATGTAGCTCCAGATCCAGAAACCTTTTCTCTACCTTAGGATTTTATGTGTTTATTTTGGCTCTCTCTACATAGGAGAGTGAAGTCTATGTAACTGCTAGAGCAAGCCATTATAAAAAAAATGGGTCACATAAAAAAAAATCTATTGGTTATGGCTGCAAATATTATATGTTTTAGTACTTTTGAACGGTGAAATAGCACTTTGCCCTATTTTCAGGGCAGAAGGACATGCAGTCCTATTCCATTCTAGTAATAGTTATTGTCTGAATACCCAGAACGATTGAAATTCATTTGCCTGTGTTCTCTGGAGTTCTTCAGCCACTGCTTTGCTAGCATAAAAGAAAAACAGGATTAGTTCCTTATATGCTAGAGGGCATTTAGTACATTGCAGTACATTCCAAGCCTTTTGGCTCAGACTGAAATTGGATGAGTGAAGCAGATTAACAATCTGTCAGTATTACCAACTACAAGTGTGACCCATCATGGGGGTAACAGAAAAAAATGCGCCCAGGGAGCTGTAAAGTGATGAAGATATTTAGTTAAAAAAATACTCTTTACATGCATGGAATTCCAGATTTTAATTCCATATTCTCAGTTTTTATTATATGGAATAATTCTATAAAGTGAGTTTCCACTGCTTGTTCCATTATGTCAAAGTTGTAGCCAAGCACTATACTATACTTTCTGTAAACTTCTGATATGTCGTGGGAAGCTTATGAACATATCAAAACTTTAGATCAGTGGGGGTCTGAGCGCTGAGACCCCCACGGTCTCTAGAATAAGTAGAGAGAAGCACCCGCTTAGTGCCCTCTCTCTCCTTGCTGTATGAGACATGGCCGAGACAGGCCCATAGACTTTTTATTGAGTCTTTCTCACTTGCTGTCCTACAGCGAAGAGAGAGATTGTGCCCCAAGGATCAAAACTTTTGATATGTCCCTGTAAAATATCAAAGTTTACTGAAAGTACAGTGCCACTTTAACGTGTCCTTGTATTAAAAAAAAACATCAACACACTTTTGATATGTCATAAGGCTTTTATCAATGGAGGTCTGAGTGCTGAGACCCCCTTTGATAACTAGAATGAGGAAAGAAAAGTTCTCACACAGAGCGTAGTCCAGGGATCTCAAACTCGTGGCCCTCCAGCTGTTACAGAACTACAATTCCCATCATGCCTGGACATTCTTCGGCTACCAGGACATGCTGGGAGTTGTAGTTTTGCAAAATCTGGAGGGCCACGAGTTTGAGATCCCTGGCGTAGTCTCTTCTCTTTATAGTAGAAAAGTCTATGAGCCCTCCTCCAGTCTCCTGTAGCAAGAAGAGAGCATTCTCTGTGTAACTGCTTCTTTCTTTAATCCTATTGATTGGTGGGGGTCTCAGCACTCAGACCTCCACCAAACAAAACCTTTGATATGTCATTATGACATATCCAAAGTTTTTATAAAGTGTGAGTACTCTTCAAGAATCCTCTACAGACGCTGTCCCATGAAGACAACTTATCACCTGTCCACAGGATAGAGGATAAGTGTCTGATCAACAGTGGTCCAACCACTGGGACCTCTGCCAAATCACAAAAATGGGGACCTATGTTCCTCATTTGAATAGAGCGGTAGATAGGCATACATGTCCGTTGCTCCTTTCAACTCTTTGGGACTGCAGAAAATAGCCAAGTACAAATGCTCAGCTCTCTCCAGCAGAACCATAGATCTGAAGAGAGCGGCAGCATGCATGTGTTATGTAACAGATCTTTTGGATAGAGGATAACTTTTTACAACTGGAATACCCTTTAAATATGTTGTCCACTGTAATACTTCTGGTTCCTGTCCCATCTGGCTTTGTGTCCTTGTACACTCTTGCTCACACCACTAGCTCCCGATATGCTTCTGGTATCATCTGTCATTCCTTACCTGCAGATTCAAGTCCTGCTGCTGTGTTCAGCTATCAGCCTTCATTTTGCTACCAGCTTATGTCTTATCACTAAAGGGGTATTCCCATCACAGACAATGGGGGCATATCGCTAGAGGTGGGACCCACACCTATGCTGAGAACTGAGCAAGGAGAGTGGTGGCTGGAGGACCCTGGGTTTTCTGGGGTTTTGCCACCACCAAGCGCTCTCCCCATACAAGTGAATGGGAGTGCACTGCGCTTGAGCGGCTACTGCTCCCATTCATTTTGTTGGCCCCATATAAATGAATGGAGGGCAACTGCGCATGCGCAATGCACCCTTCACAACTTTTAGGGCTCCATTTTCCATTCTTGTCTGTGATAGGAATACAGAATAATAAAGATATTGTATATGTGTGAAAAGCAGACCACTTCTAGTTGTATCTAAAAGCTCTGTCCAAATCATTGCATTCCCATTAGTCACAGAACTGGAACATCAACAATTCAAGTGCACAGCACAAGGGGTCAGTTCAAGTGCACCATTCTGCAAGGGGTGCTGGAGAGTGTGTGGTATCCTCAAAGCCATTTCAAAGCACTGAAAATGTCAATGTCACAATATTTCATGCATTATATTTACATAGTACAAGTTCCAACAAGGATATATAGGGAGTGGGAGGTCCCAAGTGCCTAGGCAGGGCTGGCTCCACCCTTCCTCTCCAGAAGGAAGTATTTGGGAGTCTAGTGTTGGCTGAAGACAAGTAAACACTTCAGAGCAGCTAGGAGCAGAACTTTTCAGAAAAACTGTAACCAAAATACAGAATGTTTACACAAAAGGACTGTAGACTATTTTGGTATAGCAGGTCTACAACCTGGCTGTAAGCTACAACCTATAAGCTACAGGCTGCTCATCATCGCTAAAGAACAGACAGAGCCCTCTGTTCAGAGACTGTATTACCTTGAGGATATTTTGCATATATCTGGAGATAAGGTGCACCCCTGTAGGCTGTGAAAAAGAAAGCTTATAAGAGAGAAGCTAGCCTCCATATACAACATTGAGAAGTATTTGTGTCAACGGTAAACACTGCATTTCATGTATAATGTGGTTGTGTGAGTCATCTGGTCACCGACTTCAGTAAAGTACAATAGATTTGTTTCACCAAACCTGGTCTCATCATTGTATTGCACTACATTACAGTTTACTTCATCATTTTCATCACACAACCTCAGGAAATGCTGGGGAAGACAACCCCCGTGACCACTGCAACTCCCATCTGCACTATTACTCCTATCCTCTCCACCACCTCACAAGGCCACTGCAAGTGCTCTACAGAATCACCCCTTTACAAGGAGATTAGCATTAGCGACCATTAACAACAGAGGTGATAAATGCTAGATTTGTGGGGGTACCCACTGACATCCAACATCTCCTGGTCTTAGCCCACACCAAGTTTATGTGGATGATGAGCATGCATAATGCCAGAAACATCTAAGTATTCCTTGGTTCTTTGATACTTCAGTGATGGTGGTGGCTAGGGGGTCTTGGGTTTCCCATTCTACCCATGGGTATCAGTCCCAGCAGTCATACTCTCACTGATTTCACATACTCAGGCACATTCTACATCCACACAGACTCCCATAAAATTTCAACTGCACAGTTCTCTCTGTCTTCCCTTTGCATTCATCTCTATGATCAGTAAAGGGAGTAAACAGGAAGCCTCTTGTTACAGCCAGGGCAATGCTGGAGCTTGGACAGGTGAGTAACCACTGGATACCACATGCGAACCACTCTCCACCAGGGATTTTAAAATTTGGCAGTCCTAGAACATTTGGGATCCTTAAATTAACCTCTTCACTACCCTATACCAGAAGGGATACTGTAATTAACCTCCCTCGCTGCCCAAGACCATCAGGGGTTCTTACATTAAACCCTTCACTACTCAAATCACCAAAGATGTGTGTAATTAACACACTCACTGTCGTAGATCACCAAATATACTGGCATCAAGAAAGGTTAATGCTGACATGAACCTCTTCAGTGGCATATAGTACCAGGACTATTGACATTAACTCTTTATTTTCCTAGATCACCAGGAATATAGACACAAACACCTTTACTACCATAGACTATCAGGCATACATATATTAACCCTTTCACTGCCCTAGACCACCAGGAATACATTCATTAACACCTTTTCTGCCTTAGACCACCAGGGATGTTGAAATGTTGATATAACATTGAATGCACTAAACCTGGATGCTGTTTGACACTATTTGCCTTAATGCTATGCAGATGTGGCTGTCTTCTAGATTATTGATAGGGTGTTATGCACAAATATTTATTTGTTGCAGTTCTGTATTGCTTGGCTTAAAGGGAGCAGCCAAATTCCAAACTACCTTGCTGACTAGCTAAAAAGGCTTACTTTGGAAATTGCCCTTTAAAAAATCTGCATTTGGACTTTAAAGAGAACCTGTCACCATGAAAGGCAGAGCAATGCAAGCAGCACCTTATAGAGCAGGAGATGAGCAGACTGATTGGCGGAAGGCAGGGCCAGCAATACTATATTGTGGCACATTATACCACAGAGCGAAATACCACAGTCCATCACAAAATACTACCAGCAGCACAAAATACATCCCCAAAAACTTCCACTGGCTGGCCATGAGGAGGGCTTAGGTGGCCCCCTGGGCTTTAGCCCACCGGGAAATTTTGGTCTATGGCCAATCTGCCCCTGAGTAAAACCGATTTATACATTTAAACCTCTGCTGTTTCTAATCCTAAGACCCCCCTATTTATAGCTGTCAGTGTCTATGTATACACTCCTATACAGGGAGTGCTATCAATCACTGATCGGACAGCATCTGTGTACAACTGAAGTCAGAAAATTCAGAAGTATAAAATAAATGTATAAATTACAAGTTTTACTGAATCTTTTTCCACTACAGTATATATCAGTTTACCCATCTCCGGCTCTATAACATGCCGTCTGCAGATTGCTCTGCATTTTGTGATGACAGATTCTCTGTATGTGGGACTCTGGTCGTAAGGAAATATTTCCTGTGCACATACTATAATAGCTTTTGTAGTTGCCATGCCAACTTACTTTTCACTGTTATAATCCACTTGCGACTTGAATGTTTAGGAAAGGGACAGGCAAGGCTGCTAGCCTATATAATAGCCGTCTTGTATGCTAGCAGCAGCCAGTGTGTGTAGTTGTAGATGTGTATTGACTGCAAATATTGGGAAACTGTATAAACTAGTCATTATATGGATAGAACATGTCCTCAGTTCATGTGTGGCCAGACACGTCTTCCCCTGGTGGTAACCATTATTCTCCAGGCTGGATATTATTTAAATAAGGAGATGTCGTCATTAATTCTGATGACACACTATGAATTCTCATCGACAATGCAGTGGGAAAGATACACTACAATGTAAAAATTTTAATAATATTTATATTGGTATCAAAAACCAGTTCTCTGGTTCGCAACAGGGGCAGCAGATCACAGGACAGAGACTTTTGCTGAAACACCTAGAAAAAGAACTAACCCTCAAGAAAGATGCATCCAAGAAAAATCTCATTTATGGAAAAGAAAAACCGGTTTTGGATGGTTTGTTCTATTTTTACTGTGCTGTGTTAGCACTTTATGCAATTTGGTGTCACTTTACCCCTTGTTACTTTTGTCTTTTAGATTGCTTCTCTCATAAGTGATCTGTATGATAATGCAGGTTCAGATATTGAGTATTTGTTGCAGGTGAATTTCAAGGCATGCTTCAGAATTTAAAATTTTCAGTCTGCTCTTTATTTTGCTGAATTCTTGTAGACTTTCACAGCCGCTTTTATTCTTTACATTGCACATGGACAAATCAGCTGCAAATTAGGCATGTACACAAGACAATTTGTAGAAAACTTTGCGGTGGAAAAGCTCTCAGTCCAACCCTACTGTATGTGTTTATTATCTTCATTTTGCATTCATACTAAATTGAAATATGTAGCCAATGTGACAGATTTATTCACTAGTCCAGTCTAAAATGTAGCCAACATAAGACCATCTAACAATGCGCCAAATTTATCACAGGCTGGATGATAAATCTGGTGCAGGGATAAACATTTCTCTCTCTATCCTTATGAAAACCATTGGTTGACTTACTTTGTGACAAAATTTTATGTGATAATTTTGGCACAAAACGACCCTACTGCCCTCAAGCACCGTGACCAGGGTGTGCCTCTAAGGCAATGGTCCTCAACTTCATTCCTCAGGGCTCACCTACCGTCATGTTTTCAGGATTTCTTTAGTATTAGGAAGCTGATATAATTAGTGTCCATCGCTGGCTCAGCTATTTCTATCGGGCCCGTAAAAGTGAATGGGAGCAGTGGCCGGTCATGCACGGTGCGCTCCTGTTCACTTCTATGGGGAGAACGCTTGGTGGTGGCCAGACTTGAGTCCTCCAGCCACCACTTTTCAGGGCTCTGTTCCTGATATAGGTGTGGGTCCCAGCGGTGGGACCGCCACCTATGAGACAATGGGGGCATATCTTAGCGATATGGCCCCACTGTCAGAGATGATACAACCCCTTTAATATCTGGGCCCTTCATGAAATTCCATGGGATAGAGCGAGTTGGGTGTATGAGGAACTGTGCATGCTTGAATGAACAGTTTGAAAGGAGCCCAGTTGTACCACCAATGTTGTTAGCATTTGATGCAGTTGGTAATTGGATCACAATGTAGAGTCTGGAAAATGTTTCTACTACCATATGACATACTTCAAAAAAATCACAAAACATGATATACCTCATAAAATCACATAACATTCAGTATAATGTGTGATGAAAGATGAGCGTCTACTTATCACACAAGATCTAGGCATAATGGGGATCTTTAATAAAGACTGGCGTTTCACACACTTGATAAATTAGTTGCATCTTTGTTTTCTGTGCGCCAGTAACATGTTTCTAAATTCCTCTTGCCACCCTTTCCCCATTCATTTTTAGGAAAAGTGGCGTTTTGGAGTATTGGATGAAAAAGTCACATATTTAGTCACAAAATGGCACTGGCGACAAAATGTGTGACTTTTCTAAACCAATAAACTGGCATAGAACATTAGTACATGACCTCTGATGACATCAGTAAATGGGGCCTACTATGGGGCCTACACACATGCACAGCCATTTTTTGTGATTAGCTTATAAGCAAAGCTGCAGATTTAATAAGTAACCATACCGGAGATTACGGGCTCATGCACACGACTAAGTAGCAGCCGTCACACGGCCATTTTTAGCACCAATGAAAGCCTATGGCGCTATTCACATGGCCATTTTTTTAACGGCCAGTGAATAGCGTCCATTCAGAAATAGGACATGTCCTATTTCTGGGCCGTTTCAACGGGCCGACTGCCCCATTGAAATGAATGGGGCCGTTTTTAACGGCCGATTGACAGGCAAAATAGAAATAAAAATAAAGAAATACTGGATGAATATCCATTCGTTACTCCGATATGGTAACACAAGTCTATGTTTCTCAACAATGAATTGATACAAAATCAAGATACCAGGGGAGACACTGGGGTATATTGTGTGGTAGAAGATAAAGGGAAGATATCCCTATTTTGATACCTCACACTACCCCTAACCCAGGGAAGTCACCTGGTGGTGGAGACTCCCTGGTCCCGTGCCTGATCTGTCTCTCCCTCAGTTCTCCCTAAATGCGTTTCCCCTCAAACGAGGTTCATCAGGGGTTAATATGGGAGGATAATAGTATCTATAGCTAGTTAAAGGAAGAGATAATAATGTCTTATGATGCCAGATCAAGTATATATGGTGATAACAACAATAGGAAAGACTGCACCGGCAGTGATTGCCACATATGTTCATCGCTAAATCACCGATAAGAAAAGCAATAAATAAGTATGCTGGAAAATAGATATCACACAGATAACAAGGCCCTACTTACACCAAGCGGTAGATGCGCAAAGTGTACCAATACAGCAAATTAAAGACGGCCTAAAAACAGCAGTGTCATATAATCAATATGGTCAGAAGACCTCTTACGTGACCTAAGCTGCGTCCCCAGGTAGACAGTATAGACCGGTTCTGTAAGGGCGGTGATGTAGAAGGCGATGGTAAGGGCCAGAGTGCAGTATCCAAGCCAATCCAATCCAGTATCCAGTATCAACCACTTGGATCCAGCTTTTAGAATCCAGCTTCTCTGTGATCAGTTTACTTCCTCTAGCTGGTGTTTGATTTTCCAATTTGGACATTGTTGACACTGTGATAAGAGGTTTTTTTTTTTGTTTGTTTTTTTTTAATCTTAAAAAAGCAGCTGTGGGGGCATTTATTTAAACCATGGGGGAAATTATTTAAGATGGGGTCCTACATAGGACATTATTAAACCAGGGGACATTAAAACAAAATAAATACTACACTATGGGGGGCATTATTTAAAATGGGGGGCTTACATTGGGGTCATTATTAAAGGTGGGGGCGGTAAAAAAAATTCCTACACTATGGAGGACATTATTTTACCAGGGGGCCTACATGGGGGACATTATTTTAGCTGGGGCACTATAAAAAATTATTTACACTGTGGGGGACATTATTTTAGTTAGGGGCACTATGGAGGACATTATGGGCATCATGGGGGTCATGATTATAGTTGGGGGCAAGAAATAACTACCAATCCAATTCATCAATTTTTCATGTCCGTTTTTAATGGACATGAAAAACTGATGCAAAACGGATGCAAAACGGACATTAAAAATGGACACACGGCCAGAAAATGGATGCACACACTGATGCAAAATGGCCATGAAAAACTGACAGTGTATCCGTTTTTAACGGACGTTTTTTTTCACTGTCGTGTGCATGTAGCCTAACATATAGGAAAGAGGATTATAATTTTTATGAAACAAGTGTAAATGGGGACTTTCTGTCTGACAAAATGCTGGATCAGATGTGACCACTTAACTGAGAACATCTGAAAACCTGCAGTCATGGATTCTGATGTTTTCTATATTACATGTTTCCAAAAATCAAAGCTTTGATCAGGCTGATAATGGGGTCAGGCCTGGTCACAATCAGAGAAACTACAGATCTTTCATTAGCACTGTACATCACATTTTTGGTAAAATGTCAGTGTTGATATAGTTAGCATTTACACAATCAGTTGAGTTTTGCAACTTTTTACATTTACATCACATCAGATTGTATATTATAGGAGGATATTTTAATCTTGCAAACAAAATAGGAGGTAGAAAATAGACATACATTTACATTTCTATCACATGAATAGGCAAAGATATTCCAAATCTCAGGATAGGTGATTAATATGTGACTGGTGGGCGTGTAACTCCAGGCACCTCTGCTGATCAAGTGTTTGGAGAGGCTGCATTCCCTGGTGAGCACCATGGCATGTTTCTAGGCCAGGAACGTCATGTTCATTGGTGGCATGGCCTACATGCAGCTCAGTCTCAATTAGTAATGAGCGAATCGAGGTCCACAAAGTGGACTTTAATACGAATTTCAGGATAAATTCGATTCGCCACGAAGCAGAATTTCCTTGTGCTTAGCAGGAGTGAATTGGTTTAACCTGAAATTTTGTAAAAAAGCAAAAAAAAAAAATACTTACCTGATCCATTTGCTCATGACTAGCCGGCAGGCGCCATCTTGCTTCAAAAATTCGGCCGAAATTCCGTGCACGGTGACGTATGACCTCACCACAACGGCGTGATGACGTCATCTTGGGCCACGAGAGATTTCACGCAAGACCTTTAAGCAAGATGGCGGCTGCCAGCCCGTCACAAGCAAATGGATCAGGTAAGTATTATTATTTTTTTTTCATTGCACTCTCTGTTATTAATATAAGATGCCACGATCATGTATGAATGCGGAATCTGAGTGGTACAATGATGGAGGGTGGCAAAATCACCGCTCCCTGTCATTGTACCCACTACTAACAAAGAAATGCGCTTTGTGATGAAATAATTCTTCACAAAGAGGATTTTTTTGTAAAATTTGGTGAAGCAGCCAAATCGAATTTTTAAATACTTCTCTCATCACTAGTCCCAATCAAGTGAATGGAGCTGGACTGCGATATTATGCACAGTCACTGTACCATACACAGCGCTGTGCTTGGTATGCTGTGAAGAGTCTTAGTACATTCACCCCTATGTCTATAGCATGTCTACACCAGGCTTTTGAGATCACTCTACCATCATTCTTCAGAAAAATCCAATAGTGGAAATATAGGCAGCACTCCAGCGATTGTCCTATACTATGCAGTTCAGTACGATCCCGAACTTTGCAGTTTGGTACGAACCACAACTTTGCAGTTCAAGTTTCCTCATCCCTGTTTACTATCCATCAGATGACCACTTGATAGCAGTAGATTGGTCAGAGCTTTAGAGTAAGCTGTGGAAGAACAAATTTGAAATACAGGCCCCCCTTTGATAACAGAAATTGACAAATAGTGATACTCCAGTAAACGTTTTCTTTCTGTTGGTTTCTTTCATTTATGTTTTTCAATCAACATTATGCATTGAAATAAATAATAAATGGTGCAAGGTAATTAAGAACTCGATTTCCATCTATTTTTTTTAATGGTTCATTTAAATGCCAGCATGTACAAAATATCCATACAAAATGAAACCAGTGGGTGCTAGGAGCTCCCACTATGCGGCTCCCACCATCAGTGTGTTTGTGTGCGTATCTGTGTATTGGTCCTCACATCCAACTCAAAATGACATCTGAGAGTTGTACCGCGTCTGTCAGTCAGCTTCTCCGAGCAAATGGCGATTAGCTAAGCGCAAGCAGAACTGTCTATTTTATTTATTGAAGCTGTTGGAACCATTACCCTCTCACTAGTTTAAACAAGTACAACATGTCCATATAGGTTCAATTGCTTCTGTCTCATTTAATGTAATATTGCATTAAATTGAATTTTGTGCCTCACAAACAAATGTTCCAAATTGCTTCACCGTGAACTTCCAGTATTTAAGTTTCCAATTTAAATTCTAGACGTCGTCAATGTTTTATTTTATATATGTTTTGTTCAGATTTTAAACTGCTGCATATACAGTCAATGCTATTCAGTATATATGTTGCAAACTGTGCAGCTACTCCTCTGCTGGCTGCATACTTCTTGACCCGGGTGGCTTGTTTACGTAGGTCTGCTCTATGAATTCAACTCTGCTATTCTAGATGCAATCCAACTCTGCTGTGGCACTCTGTTGTGCCTAAACTTCTCCGCCACTTTTCTGAGACTGGATTCAATTGTAATGCAACATAATGCTGATTGTGATGAACTTTGCTGTTTAAGCCGTGTTTGCTATGGCAGTGAGTGACTATGTGTGGATTAATATGTTCTCCATGGTACATGTTCTTCACAGTATGACACCTGGTTCCTGTCCCACCTGGCTCTGTGTCCTTGTAGATTCTGCCTTCTGTCACTTGTTCCTAGTCTCCTTCTTATATTCCTGCCACTGTGTACTACTACCAGCCTTAATCTTGCTACCAGTTACCAACCCGTGTCTTGCTTCCATCTTGCGTTTTGGTACCAGTTATGTTTACCTCCCAGTTCAGCTAAGTAACAAAATGACATTTGCTGCTCCATAGCTACAAACTGAATGTTTCTACTCCACAGTTACTCTGTCACCTCACAGTTACGTACTTGGCTTTGCTGAGCCTTTCTTGTTTGTTCCTGGCCTGCCTGGTTACCTCTCTGTTTGTATTCTCACTTCACCTCATTTTGTTATTGCTACTGCATCCATCTAAGGATCCACAATTCTTGTCTTGTAGTTTACAACTCTTGGCTGCTTACTGTAATGTCTTCCTACAGTAAAGTAATGTTTAAAACGGTTTTCCAATTCCTTTTATATTGATGACCTATACACATTTTAGGCAATTAATATCTGATTGGTGAGGGTCTGACCTCCTGTACCTCCACCAATCAACTTTCTTCAGTAGCTTGGCTCTGGACCTACAGCTCTGTCCATTATGTAGTGGAAATGGAAGTGAATGGGAGCATCACTGAAAATGGATGGATCTTCGTAGCTGGATCCCTGCCGATCAGATATTGATGGCCTATCCTGAGCCTCGGCCATCAATATATAAAACTGTAATGTTTAAGCATTATTGTTTTAGACACTTAGCATGTTTTCTGGTGTTGTTGGAGTCTGTGGCTTATTATTTTCTTCAGAATTCTTTTGAAGGTGTCTGAGTAACCTGTATTGATTCTGATTAACAGTTTAGTCTACTCACCCATGAAAACACAAGGTAAAATGTTCTCTGCATGTTCTCTTTCTGAAACCTTTTTGCTGTTTTGGATTCTTACCATTGAAAATATCATGGCATATATTTTTTCATGTTCAGCTTTGCATGGAAGAGCAGTAAGAACAGACGATTATCTTTATAAATATGTAAAGCTGATGACTTCCAGCCGTGCTCAACTCAAGTGCTAAGTAGACTTCAAAGCGCAAGCTGACATTGAAAGTCTGTTTCCAGCCAGTCTTTTAGCTTTAGAAAAGTAATGTACCTCAGCAAAACACCATCTTCAGGGGGTGGATGTAAGTGAATTGAATAGTGGAAGCCATAATTTCAGGCAGAACATTTACCTTTCTGATCCTACAATGTAAATCACTGGAAAACACCTCACTGAGAATTAAGGAACAGTTGGAATATGATATCACTGAACACAAAGTCTTATCCCGTAATTATCCGTGTCACACAGATTATAATTAAAGTGAGTGCAAAGTGGAAAAGTATTTTAAAAAAACTTGTTTCAACCAAACATTACAGAGTATCAAAATATCTAATGTGATTGAAGGGGACACATTTGTTACCATGTGTCATGCCCAGAATAATTTTGGTGGTTGCACTAAGAATAGCTTACAATGGAAATTAGATCAAAATAGTATATGGACGGAGACACCGTGAATAGTCTCCAAACTCTAGAGGGACGTTATCAGTTATATACAAGTTTGGCCTCATGCATTATGTCTGTTACAATAATTGTTACCCGTTTCATATACACTTATACATTCCTAATATGGAACCCTGCAGGCAAGAAACGGGGAAGGGGCACGGCCATCTTAAAAATAAGAGTGGTCCCTAATGTTATTAGGTCACGCATAAGCGACTATGATACTTCCTTTCCACCAATTATTGTTGGAATGGTGCTGTGATAAGGGTTTTTGTAGGGTGCTATGGATGAGGTTGGCCACCACTATCATCAAGTTAGCATCAAGGAACTTATATACTGTTTTTGTACAGGGGTCATCTGTTGATATCACAAGAGTGGTTCAGGCTGTGACATGAAACTCTTTGTGTGGTAAGCTGCTGTGACATCACACATTTCGTTCTGTTAAGTAAGGCTAGCTTCACACTAGCGCTAAACTGTCCATAGCATAGCCGGAAACTGCCGGAGCACCGCTAGGCTCCATTGGCTATAATGAAACCAAGCCAGGATCCAGCCTGTTTCCTGCATTAGTGTTGAGATTTGGCTGAACAAATATTGCTGGAAGCAGTGTTTTTTGTCCAGCCGAATCACAGCACTAATGTCGGGTCCCTGCCAGGTCCTAGTATAGTCAATGAGATCCAGCGGGGAAAAGTAGTATCCAGCTATGCCGGATACAATGAACTCTGGCAGGCTGTTACTCAACTGGCCTGCCGGAACAGTTTAGTGCTAGTGTGAAACTAGCCTAATGTGTTGTGACATCACAAACGTGTTTCCACGGTACCCTGCATCAAAAAGTGAGTAGATGTGACATCATAAGTGAGTTTCAGTCTCTGTTGTGACATAACCAATTCATTTTCTTTGTTTAGCTTTTGTGACTTCAAAATTCAGTTTCAGGTAAGCTGTGGTGACATCACAAGTGAATTTTAGTGAAGTAAGTTCCTGTGACATCACAAGTGTGCTTAGAAAACCTTTCCACATAGGTTTTTGGGGCTTGTAAAAATGCAATTTGCTTCCATGTATTTTAATGTTTTTTTTTCAAGAGTTTTTGGTGTCATTTTTCAAGTCTAGATAGAAGTATATGGGAAAAGACGGCAGAAATAAATGCCATAACTGGAGCATGCTGAGCTTTAAAAAAAAATGCCAAAACAGCTAAGAATGCTCAACTTCAACATGAAAATGCCTCCAAAACACTTTTCATATAGTGAATTTAATAATGTACTTAAAAGTAACATCTGGCTGTATGAAGAAAAGCTAATGAACGCTGTACACTGCAGAAATAATGAGCTTTTCATAATTTGGCATAAAAACAACCATTTTTTACATTAGAAACTTTAAAAACTGAAAGGAGCATTTTGGTCATCTGAAGTTGTCCCCTATCAACAAGATGAGGGATAACTATTAGATCAGTGGGCGTCCTAGTGCTCGGACCCCCACAGATCACAAGAAACAGGTGCCCCATACCCCACAGGGCCCTCTTCTGCTCCATTCTTCTCTAGGACCTGCTGGAAACAGCCAAGCACTGGACTTGGATATCTTCAACAGACTCATATAGATGGATGGAGCAACAGTATGCATGCTCCACCTTCCGTTCTGTTCATTTTAGGGGTCAGACCTCCACCAATCTAGGTAGTTATTCCCCATCCTATAGATAAGGGATAACTTCAAATTACTGGAATACCCTTTTAAGTTTCAGAGTTAAACCATGCAAACACAGCAAGAACATATACTTTGAATGCAAATATTGTCTTTTTTGGAATTAAACTTTAGACCTCCAGGTTGGGCGTGCTAAAGCTGGCCATACACATTAGCTAATACTAAACACATTAAATACACATTTCCAGTAAACTTTAACTTGAACTTTTCAATGGCTGTTGTGTTAAATGTCAATTTAAAGGGTTTTATCCAAGATTTTACTATTGATGGCCTATCCTCAGGATTATCCATCAATACCTGATCGTAAGCAGTCTGACACCCCAAATTCTCTCCAGTCAACGTAAATTGGCACCTGTACTACACAGCTCTGTCTATTCTGTAGTGGCTGGAGCTGGTTACTGTAGTACTGTTCTCATTCACTTCAACAAATGCTTCAATTACAAGATCTGTTCACTACACAGTGGACGGAGCTGTGTACCAAAAGTGTTGACTTCTGGCACCAACGCTACTGCAGAAAAGCTGATCGGGGGTTTGCTGGGTGTCAAATATTGATGGTCTGTCTTGAGCATAGGCCATCATTAGTAAAACCTTGGACAACGCTTTTAATGTCTGCTGCAACTGGTTATTTAACACGTTAAAGCCACCTTTGCACATAAAATCGGTTTGGCTTTAGAACATCACTTTTTCTCTCTTTTCTCTTGTAAGTGCCTGCAAAAAACTCCATTGCTTCAATATGCTGCCTTAAAATCTGCCCTAGAAACATAAAAATGCTCTTACATTGAAAATAGTGGAAGCAGAAAAAAAACATGCCCTTTGTTCCAAAATTCCCACTAAAACTATGCATGATTCTATCTTAAAATGGTTATCCAGGAATTTGATATTGGTGGCCTATTCTCACAATAGATCATCAGTATCAGATTGGTGGGGATCCTACTCTCAGCCCGTCCCCTGATCAGTTATTTAAAGAGGCCATTGTGTTCACCAGAACTCTGGCAAGTGCCACAGTCTCTTTACAGCTTACTAGTGGGATCACGGGAGTCAGACCCATGCCGATCTGATATTGATGACCATTGATAGACCACCAACATCAAATTCCACGATAACCCTTTAAGTTAGAGTTTGTTACATCTGTATAAATTGATTCAGCCCTGGTGATTGGTACTGAATAGAGATGAGTGAATTTCTTGAAATTCATTTTGGGTCTGATTCTAACAAATTGGTTGGTAGGTTTGATTCTGGCATGAATAAGTTTGACCCAAACTGAAAGTGCTCATATTGACCAGGAAAGTTGTATATGACACTCTGATTTATTCTAGGCCTGTATGCAACCTCTTTCAAGGTCCTTAACACCAAGACAGTATTAAGAGCATCAAAGTGACAGTGGCATATATGGCTATGGGTAAACGGGCGGTGGCTGGTGATACACTGCATTGTCAGTTTTTACTTTCAAATTAAAACATGGTCAACAAATTAACCTTTTTGGTGACAGGTGCCTTCTGGCTTTAAAATGCTGGCTAGCTTTCTGAGAAATGTGTCCAAATTAAATTGAAAATGAATCAGATTTGGCTAAAATCCGAATTGGGAAACTTGAGACACTACTGATCCAATATGGCAGATCTCTCTCCTACTGACCAATGGACACATGTTTATCGACAAGCTCCATTACTTGTTCATACTGGGATTTGCTCATGGTCAAACAGAAAAAAAAATCAGCTATATACCATAAGTTTTTTTTCTGTCTGTACATTGGGGTTAAAATTAATAATATATAAAAATCATGTAATCTTTAAATAGAAAAAACTGTGATAAAAAAACAGTGATAAGAATGTGAGAATGTGCCTTACTGTTACAATGTGACTATTCAGAAATACTATGCAGTATTACTCATACCAGCCTGGTCATTCAGGAAAGACAAGCTGCCAAATGTGATAACCAAATCTCTACCATGCCAAGAGCTGTTGATAGAGCTGGAAACTAACTGTATTGTATTGCAAATTTAGGCTTGATGCACGAGGAAGTGTAGTTTATACTGATTTTCCATGAGGATTTTAGTGCAAACCGTATTGCGTTTCCTCACCAGGAAGCCGATACTGGTGGGACCAGGAAGTGCAGATTTATAACAAAGGTTGATGTTGGAAGACAAATTTGGTGCATCTTTAAAGAGGATAATGTATACAGTGTTCTGAGCCAGAAAAGTGTGATTTTGCCAGTTTTGTTAGTAGAATAGTTATTTGCAGAAAATCTATGACACATTTGCACCACTTTTATGGTGTTTTGTACCGTTTGAAGCCAGATGTTTTCTTGGCAGAGGTACCTTTTTTGCCAGATTTAGAGCTTCAAATGGACTTCAAACCAGACACAAAAAAGAGCAAAAAAAGTAGCATATTGACACATCACCCCCTTCAACTTTTTAGCCTTTTTTTTAATTCTCTGCTTGGTTTGAAAACATTTTTTGTGACAAATTTACAAAATGTTGCATCAATTGTTAAATTTGTTGCACAAAATATCTATGGATTTTATATGCCACTTGGGGACTGAAATACACTTGTGAATATTAGGCAACTTTTTGCAAAAAGTTGCATTGATAAACCTGGCTACAAATGTAGCTCCAACCACAAGAAATCTGGCCGCCCCTTAGTAAGCACAAAGTGCTGATCATGGTGAAAATGCCTATTTCACTGACAATTGATGTGAGTTGGGTCACACTCTTGTAAATACACAGGGAGTAACTGGAGGCGGCCCACCCCCCTGATGACGCGGCTTCCTCCTCGCTGCGTGGCAAGCTTTTTAAAACGGCCATTCCCCATTCTCAAATGAGCGCCATCCTCACAGGGCGAACGCCCATTTACAATTGCACCTGCCAGGGCCACAGTGCCCGGACCTTCATCACCCTACGGGATTTTCTTTTCCCCTGTGGTTTAGGCTCTACTCGTATGCCTTCCTTGCGGCATAGACAGGTAAGGGATATGTTAAGCCCATAGACTCTTTTCCTCACACTGTTATCCCACTGTTTTCTACGCATAATCTCTCTCTGCATAATATTGAGCTTACTATACCTATGTCTGTGACCACTTGAAGCAATTTATGGAGTACAGGAATTTTGTCTTACATTATTCCACTGACAAAACGGGCAAAATTGCTCCCCTTTCTGCAGAGCGCTTGTGATACCTTACCTCGTAAGTTTATGCCACCTATAAATTGGCTTACTTTACACCATAATTTTGCCCTAGATTTTAATTGCATTGTTGACAGTAAAGCCACACCCCTTTTCAGCAAGCCATATATACCTTTACCGCTTAGAAACTCTTGTTGGACAAAGTAAAAAAAACTGTCCAAAACTCACAAGGCATGAACGTCCAGGAGGACATAGTAATACCACATTCTTCCCGGCTGCGGGCCGGCTCAGGCGGCGCGATGACGTCATTGCGCCGCCTGAGCAGTACAGTGCAGGACACAGGCCGGAAGAGGTCTGCATCGCATCGCTGATGTAGGTAAGTATAAGTGTTTATTTTTTTTTATTGTTGCAATTACGGACCGGAGCTCTATTGGGGGCACTGGGGGCATTTTTACTGGCACTGGGGGCATTTCTTACTGGCACATGGGGGCATTTCTTACTGGCACATGGGGGCAATGGGGGCATTTTTACTGGCACATGGGGACACTTGGGGCATTTGTTGCTGGCACATGGGGCATTTGTTACTGGCACATGGGGGCACTGGGGGCATTTCTTACTGGCACTGGGGGCATTTCTTACTGGCACCTGGGGGCATTTCTTACTGGCACGGGAGCATTGGGGGCATTTTTACTGGCACTGGGGGCATTTTTACTGGCACTGGGGGCATTTCTTACTGGCACATGGGGGCACTGGGGGCATTTTTACTGGCACATGGGGGCACTGGGGAATTTGTTACTGGCACATGGGGGCATTGGGGCATTTCTTACTGGCACATAATTTGGGGGGCATTTCTTACTGGCACATAATTTTGGAGGCATCTATGGGGGTGGGACACTTTTTACTGGCACATGATTTTGGGGGGGAATCAATGTGGGGAACTTCTGGTGCATTATTGGGGCGTTTCTTACTGGCACATAATTTGGGGGGCATCTATGGGTGGGGAGCACTTCTTACTGGCACATTATTGGGGTGAATTTTTAGGGGCACTTCTGGCACATTATTGGGGCACTTCGTACTGGCACATTATTGGGGTGAATTTTTAGCGGCACTTCTGGCACATTATTGGGGAACTTCTTACTGGCACATTGGAAATATTATTACTTCTGGGGCACAGTGGGGACTGTTGGGGGCACTATTACTAACAAGTGCACTCTGGCAGAGAATTATTAGTTGGGAGCACTATTACTGTGGGGGGCACCCTCGCACAGTATCAGCTCAGTTATTTCTGGGGACGTTATGTTTACACTATTACTGTCGGGGACATTATTTGCTGGGCACAGTTATTTTAGGACACTGTGTGCCAATAATTATTGAAGGGCACTATCTGTGTGGTACTAGTGGTACAGTACTGGGGGTGGTAGGATGATTTGTCCAGAAGACGGGAGGATGATGGAAAAGTAGTAAACTAAGAGATGAGAAATGGCTGAAAAATGGCGTCTGGTCTGAAAGGAGAAGATGAGGAAAGAGAAGATCTACATCAGAGGAGACGTCACTGGATGTACGAGGTATGGGGCGCTGTATTATACTGGATGTAAGAGGTATGGGGCGCTGTATTATACTGGATGTAAGAGGTATGAGGCGCTGTATTAGGCTACATTCACACGAACATTGTGTTTTGCAGACTGCAAATTGCGGATCCGCAAAAAAAGGATGATGTTCCGTATGGCATCCGTTTTTTTTTTGCAGATCCACTGTAACAATGCCTATCCTTGTCCGCAAAATATGCAGATCGAAGGCCGCAAAAACAACTGTCATGTGAATGTAGCCTTACCCTGTATGTTCTGCAGTGATATACGTAATGTTAGGAGGGAAAAGATTAGGGTGAGAATTTGGCATGGGGGGAGTACAATTTTTGACTTGGCCGGCAGAAAAGCTAGGTGCACCAGAGCTGAGGGAAGGGGGGGGGGTTCCCAAGCTGAACTCCTGCACCAGGGCCCACGAGCCTTTATCTACGCCCCTGCCCATGACCCTAGCTGATCAGCTGTTTGAGAAGGCACCTGTGCTTGCAGTAGCACCGCTATCTTCTTGCAGCTTTGCCTAGGCTATGTGAAGTCACATTGCTTGGTCACATGGCCTAGGTGAAGCACAGCCGCTACACAATATACAGCGCTATGCTTGGTGAGCATGAAGAAGGCCATGGCACTACTGCAAGTGCCTTCTCAAATAGATGATCAGTGGGGGTCCTGGGTGTTAGACCAGCATTGATCAGATACTGATGACCGGGGCGGACTGGAAACATAAAGTGGCCCTGGAAAAAATACTAAAAGTGGCCCTGATTTGTGGTCAGGTCGAAATTGATGGAAGGCAGGGCCAGCAATACCATATTGTGGCACATTATACCACCCAACAGAGCCAAATACCACAGTTCATCACAAAATACTGCTAGCAGCACAAAATACATTCCCAAAAACTTCCACTAGCTGACCATGAGGAGGGCCCAGGCGGCCCTCTGGGTATCGGCCCACCGGGAAATTTCCCTGTAAGGTCTATGGCCAATCCGCCCCTGCTGATGACCTATCCTGAGGTTAGGCCATCAGTTAAAATATTTTGGAAAACCTCTTTAAAAATTCACTCATGATAAATTCCTCCTGTACAGACAAAGAAGCAGCAAATGTATCACTTTGGCTCTAGCTTGATGATAAATCTGGTGCCTGGCTAGTACCAGTGGCGTACATACGATAGAGAAGTAAGGGCCCCATAGCATGGATCAAACCAGGCCCCCCACATAGGACAGAAGGGTTTCTGCTTAAACCCCTTTCAATGACCCCTGGGACATTTTTCCTCCAGTAGAAGAGGAGATGATCCCAACTAAGACTGGGCCCCCTCTTGCCCTGGGCCCCATAGCAGTTGCATGGTCTGCTGCTATAGTAGTAAAGCCCCTGCTTTGTACCACCTGTTGGTAGGCTTACTTTGCACCAAGCCACAACTTTTTGTCAGTTAGGAAAACTCCACTTTGTGCATTTGTTCCATAAATTTGTGATAAATGTTGCCGTATCATACGACAAAGTATAAGGCGCAATCATATTAGTAATTTCCTCCCTAATCAACGATTGGCCTGTGCCCTGTTTATCGTCACATTGATTCTTCTAAAGCTGATCAGTTTGTAGAGCATAAACACTACATTCATCTCCATTGTCCTGACCTTATATGAAACAGCCATCTCCAGCTAACCTTGGATTCAGTGCCGTGACAGTCTAGATAACAGTAAATTAAACTCTAGTCTGGCCAAAAAAAGAAACAATTTCCAGATGTCCTCTTATTACCAAAGAAGTCGGTAGAAATGCTAGATAACTGTCAAAATATGACTCATGGAGGAACCGCAAAGACTTTTTTTGGGGGTTATTTTCGTGTGGAGCTATTGGACAGCGTGGCAAAGCTTCACTTTCCAGACATATGCCTTTGTAGTTCATACAGAAAGTATTCTGTGTGCGGATTATTACCTAGAAAATCATACTTATTATTTGGCATTATTAAAAACACTCCTGACATGCCTCTTGTATTCCTCCAAATAATCATGCAGGAACACCTCTGTTATTCCTCCTGGAAAAGTATAAAGCAATTGACAACCCAACATATTTAGACATAGTACTGATTGGGCAGCGGAAGAATATAGGGACACTACACTGACAAGTGGAATAGTAATGTCAATTTATATATACATGACCAGGTGCATGCAGAGCTCTAAGGAAATATGCTCCAGATTTGTTACTATATGGGGAATTCTAAATAGAAGGATAACTGACAAGGCCTCTTTAATAAAATACATTAGCTAGAAGTCCAATAATGCAACTGTTTATACAATGAAAAATCTACCTTTTCCTCATAAAGTTTTCTACTGTGATCCGGTTGATCAGTTGGCCTGGAGTTTCACAAGTCATTTGATTTCATGTTCCATTGATTTGTAGCTTGGCACAGTCTAAACTTGCAATTTACCGCCTGGTATATGTGTCTTTGTGCAGTGTTGTACTCGGAGCATGATTTCAGTTTACATCAAGGGTGCAGCTACTTAAAGGGGTTATCCCACGAAAAGCAATGAATAGGGCATTTCAAATCAAGCATAATTGCAATATACAATATTTTTTATGTACATTATATTTTCCTCTCTGGTAACGCCCCTGCTGTTTATCCTTCTGGCCCACCTTCTCCTATGGGGGCACTGCATATCATCTGTATCTCTGGTGCTTTATATGAAGGTGCATTGCAGATGCATCTGCTTGATGAGTTGCTACCCACCCATAGAAAGGGAAGCAAGTCCTCCAAATACGTGAGTACATTTGTGGGATAACCCCTTTAAAGAGGACCCGTCACCTCACCTGACATGTCTGTTTCCATGAACACTTGCATTCCTCATAAGTACTAATTCTGGAGCATCTTTTCTCGGAACTCTTCATACCGTTCCTTTGTTATTCCTCCTGGAAATATCTGCTCAGTGCTGACCATATGACACCCCCCAATTAAGAAATAAACTTGCATTGTCCAGTTGTCAATTTAACCATACATTTCCAGGAGGAATAACAATGAACTGCAATGAACTATATTTTAAGATTTGCTATTTCCTGGGGATACAAGGATTTACATCAGGAACGTTGGCAGGTCGTCTTTTATATCTACAGTGAACAACGTGATAAAAGTCTATTCTTCTTTAAATATTTTCCATAGTTTTTTACGCTATTGTTTTTCCCCCTTTATGTACACATTTTATAAGAAGATAGAAAACTAGTTGGTTAGAGGGGGCATTATGTGTTGTGTCGGTGATGATTTAGGGAACATTCTGTAACTTGACAAAGAAAATATGACTAATTGCAGAGTAGATATAATTAATATTGCTCATGACTGCAAATACAGTAATTTCACTTCATGTCATGTGGTTACATGACACATCTGCACAAGGCATAGCTAGTATTCCTCATACCCACTGCCCGGGAGGCATGTTACAACACTGAACGTGGCATGGAAAAGATTACCACAACATACATTGTAACAGAAGGGAAAACCGCAGGGACAAAACCATGAGCCTCTCTTCTAAAGTTCATTCACTGTCTTTAATGTCAGATCAGAGGAGGTCTGACACCTGACACCACCAACACCAATTATACAGTGTATGGAGCTGGAAGCAGAAAGCTCTATATGCTTCCTAGTGGCCATGCCAGGGTACTACAGCTCAGCTCCCATTCAGTTGAATTGGAGCTGCAGTATGTCGCCGCCGGATGATATACAGTATAAGAAGCCTTCTGCTTCCACTCTGTACACCGTATAGTCGTTAGCGCTGCGGCTGCCTGAAACAGATGATTGGTGGGTTGGAAGGGTGTTAAATACTACTGATACTGATGACCCAGCCTGAGGGTAGGTAATCTACAATATCTGTAGCCCAGTAGGAGTCCCACAAAAAATGTTATTCTCTGACCTGCTAGAAAGATGTATCATGCAATCTGTATTGGATGTAATCTTCTCATCAGTGACTGTATTTGTGAGTTATAACCTCCCTTCTGATCCTCAGCTGTGTCATGTGACCAACTCTCTGATCTCCAACTGACACAGGACAGGAAGTCAGTTACTTCTCTATTCATTCCTGTGAGACTGAGGGAGAGAGAGAGAGTGATGCTCCCATAGGAATACATAGAGAAACTGACTTCCTGTCCACACATAAGAAGCTGTGTCATTTGGAGAGTCTGATTGCTGGTCACATGACACAGGTGAGAAGCAGAAGGGAGGGTAACTCAAAAATACAGTCACTGATGAGAAGATTACATTCACTACAGATTACATCATGCACCTTTCCATCAAGTCAGAGAATAAAGATTTGTGCAGGATTTTTTTTTAATCTGTGTCCATCACTTGGGACTTGTTACCCAGGAAAAATACTGAACCAAACATCTTCAGACTAGTAAGGTTATATTACTATATTTCCATTTGTCTCAAGGTCTTTTTTGCCATTTCTCTCAAATTTGACAGGAAAAATAGCACTACATAAAGCATATATTTTCCTTTCAAGATGATGGACACCCTGACAGACCCCAAGTCGGTAAACTCTCTTCATTGGTGATAGTATTCACATTGTGATGAATCCGGCAGTGCATGAAGTTTTCTATTATCAGTGCCAAGTGAAAAGAGCCTAAGTCTACCAGTAATATTCAGTGGGGTAGCGTGAGAAAATCCTGCCATACGTATACCCAAAAGTATTGTATATATATATATATGCCTTTATATCCAATGCATATGTCACAGGTTCACTGCCATGTTTTTTTTTCCTTCAGTTTATACAGTTGTATTGCAAACCATGATACAATACAGTGCACCAGCCAAATGTAGGCCAACAGTTATATCAAGTTGACCCATCTAGCACAGCACACAGTATTTCAAGAAATCGTCTTCAGTCCCTACCGCAGTTTTATAAAGATGACATACAGATATAGCATTCGCCATAAGAACAAGCGAATTGGCACAACCATCCATTCACTTTGCATTGGAACAGCTGGAGTAGGCAGCTAGCTCATGAACAGTTGGCACCCTTCATTACTAACTCAACATTCACTTGGCAGCTACTACATCTGTGCATCAAAACCTAAAGGAATTTCTAATGTTAGAAAAGCAAAAACTTGGCTTCTTTCTCCTAAGATAAGACCCTGTACACACGTTGTGTCTGGTATCGCAGCTCAGCTACATTGAAGTGAAATAGGTTGAACTGCCTACTGTTTTTCTTTAAACTATTTCTGTCTGGTTTACACTGAATCTGTCAGGAGGCAGTAGTCCTTATTTCTGAACTCCTGACAGCTCCTAAACACTAATCAGAGCTACATTCTTATAAAATAAGACAATCCCTTTAAAGGACACAACAATTAATGGCGCTAGTGTCTGGACGTGAGCTTCGGTTTTTATCTACGCAACCATATTCTTCTGGTCAAGAGGTCCAGAGATAGGTTGCACCTGGTAGTCAGTTAATTTTTGATCATCCTGTTGGGGAGGGAGGGTAATTTGAGAAGTTTAGGAAAGAGCTATTCAAAAGAAGACACCTCCACTGCAATCACATCTAGTAGGGTCCCCTTGGTCCCCTTTACAGTGCAATCAGGGAAAACCTAAACTGACCAGTCCTTTAGTCCTTCTAAACACAAACACTCATTGCAGATGCTTGAGAAGGACAATTGGTCCAGGCCTGTACAACAGAGTAAGACGTAACACTAAGGCCCCTTTCACATGGGCGAGATTTTTCGCGCGGGTGCAATGCGTGATGCGAATGCATTGCACCCGCACTGAATCCTGACCCATTCATTTCAATGGGGCTTTTCACATGAGCGATGTTTTTCACGCATCAGTTCGCCGTTGCGTGAAAATCGCAGCATGTTCTATATTCTGCGTTTTTCACGCAGCCCTGGCCCCATTGAAGTGAATGGGGCTGCGTGAATGTAAACATTCAGTTTTTTATCACGCGCGTGAAAAACGCATCAAAACTTTTCGCACCCGCGCAGAAAAAACTGAACGAACGTACGCAATCTTGCGTGCGGATTGGTGCGGATGCGTGCGGATTTTCTGGAACGCATCTGGACTGAATCCGTGACGCCCGTGTGAAAGAGGCCTAAGAGTGTTATACAGAATGTGGTCCGGCAGTGGAATTCGCATGCATATCGCTAATCCCAGGCCGCATCTCTACATGTATGGACAGCCTAGGTCCTTTTACACTTAACTATAATCAGGCTGTTTATAAGGGATGAAAATTTGTAGAAATGCTTGTTCCTGATAATTGACCTGTGTAAAAGGTGCCAGTGATCACCTGATGATCAAGCAAATGCTCATCGATCGGGTGATCATGTCTTACACCCATTTCTGTGCAGCAGATCATGCTGTCTAAACAGTGATCCGCTGCCCATCAAAAATTTCTATGTAGGGAAGCGATCACTGTATTGATTGCTTGTCCCCATACAGTGGAGGTGATCGCCACTCATCGGCACTGACAAGCAGGCAATTATTGGAAAAGTTTTGTTTTGTTCCCAATAATTGCCTGAACATCAGTCCTTTCGATAACTGCAGAAATTTGGACATATATGGGAGTCAAAGAATGAAGGGGTTAAAAAGGAATATAACTATTACTGTGTTGCTCTGGGTACGTTCTTATTAGCTACTATGTGAGACATACATTATATTTGATTAAAATGAGCTAAAATGTTATTATAGGTCCGCATGTGATGGAAAAAATCCTGTCTACGGATATCATGCTATGTAATGCAGAAAGAACTGATATACTGTGGATTTAAAGGTGATGGATACCTTTGGGGGCAATTTTTATTAATTATTATTGCATTTGGACTAAAAACACTTCTTCACTTTTCAATTAGTCTTTTTATTAAAAATTTTAAACCGTTTTTTCTCTACAGCTTTAGATTCAGTGTGTCAGTAGATTACTGAATTCACCTTTAAGCCTTATTCACACGTGAGTGTTTCACGGACGCGTGCTGTACGTGTTGTCCACAGACCGTTCATGTCCCCATTCATTTTAATGTGTCTATTCAGATATCAGTGTTTTAGCACTGTCCGGGGGTCCGTGTTTTTAGCACAGATGCATGCTTTATTTTGTCCGTGTACATGGATCCATCACGCCCATTGTAGTCTATGGGTCCGTGAAAACCACGGATCCCTCACGGACGTCATCTTTCCGTGTTTCACGGATCATTAAGAAGGGATGCTTTGAAAAATATTTTTCAGCTGTACAGTGTCAGTGAAACACGGATGGCACAGAGACAGTAAGAAAATGGACACACGGACCCAACACGGATCCTTCACGGACAGCTTCACGGATGTATCACTTACCACTAGAGATGAGCGAACCCGATCTGCAAAGGTCGGGTTCGTACCGAACTTTGCGAGTTCGGGTACCTGGTCCCAAACCCGGACTTTTTCACTAAAGTTCAGATTCGGGTTTGGTGTTTGGGTGATTTCATTATTTTCTGTTATAACATGGTTATAACGGAAAATAATAGCATAATTAAGACAGAATGCTAAATAAAATGGCCATTCAGGGGTTAAAAATAATAAAAAGAAAACTTACTTCATCCACTTGATCACACAGCCGGTATCCTCTTCTTTCTTTTTTCTGCAGAACCTGCAAAAGGACCTGTGATGACGTCACCGTGCTCACCACGTGGTAAGCACAGTGACGTCATCGCAGGTCCTGCTGAAAGAAGATAGAAGGACCATTGACTTTAATGGGGTCCAGGTTCAGAGTGTTCGGGTCAAGTTCGAGTCCCAAACCCGAACTTTGACCTGACCTGAAGTTTGGCCGAACTCAGGAGTTCGGGTTCACTCATCTCTACTTACCACCTTTTCACGGATTTGAGCACGAACACAGATGTGTGAATGAGGCTTTACATTGAATCTGTCAAGGGGCTGCTCTGATGGCTTGGTATGTAGTTTATATCTGCATGTTCCTGACAGCTCCTAAGCTCTTATTATAGCTGAGTTCTTATTTGATAAGAATGTAGCTCTGATTAGTGTTTAGGAGCTGTCAGGAGTTCAGAAATAAGGACTACCGCCTCCTGACAGATTTAGTGTAAACCAGGCAGAAATAGTCGATAAATGCAATTAAACTAAACATTGTACAGAAAAAGATGTTAAAAAAACAGCAATTGAAAAAATTATTTCAGCCTAAATCAGTATATTTTACCAAAATCAGAAAAATGCAAAGATCTCCATAGCCTTTATAAATTACACTACCTGTCAATTCCCATACACTTTTTTTCTACATTGTGTGGAAGAGATTTCCAAGAATCTCATTACTTTGCTGCTACTATAAAACCCAGCAGATATTCCTCCAACAGATCCTGTACGTGTAAACATACATGTGAATGGTACGTGTGAATTCTCCCTCCCCCCCTACAAAAAAAATAGAATGCCAAGAATCCAATTTGCTGTGCTAAACATGTCTACTATCTTTTATTTGAAATAGGAAAAATGTACTGCTGGCGCTGATGTAAATAACAAATCTGTTATGTCGCAACTCCCGCAAGTTGATTACTTTATCACTGACGGCATGTCTCAGGAAACAATTAGAAATTATTAGAAAATGTTTCATTCTGTCATCTACTATCTTGGTCTGCCATGAAAACTGAGAGAAAATTAGTAAGTAACTGTCAAATTAAGAACAGGGGCCCCATCATATGCCAATTTCTGCTTTTAACAAAGCCACCAGTCATCATCTTCAATTAGTCACACTCACTTCTGATATAATCCTCTTAAGAGAACACAATCTAATATTTAAAGGGAGAAGCTTTGGACAACTGACTGCTTTACAAATCGAATATTTCAGATGTCTATAAGAAATCATTACAAGTTAGGATGAATATGTTACAGGGAACCCGTCACCATGAAAATGCAAGGTAAGCTGCAGGCAGCATGTTATAGAGCAGGAGGAGCTGAGCAGATTGGTATATAGATTTGAGGGAAAAGATTCAGTGAAACTTGTATTTTGTACATATAAATTGCTGCTCATTCTGGGCTTTGAAGTCAAGGAGATGGTCCTATCAGTGATTGACAGCCTTCCCTCTATGACTGTGCATACAGAGATAGCTGTCAATCACTTGCACTGGTTGCATGATGATGACATCATCATCACAGGTCCTTCACCTGCAAAGCACTGCATTCCTGCCCTGATCGCCGGTCTTTCTCTACATCGTTCTTCTCACATCTAGCCATGTAAGTGTAATTAGGGGGCAGGGCCTTTCCTGTACAGCTGGCCCCTTTCCTCCATTGGCTCCATAGCAACTGCGTGGTCTGCCTCTTTTGGAGGCACACCATTGACTACCAGATATTAAAGGATCCAGTCTAATCTCTCCAAATATCAAGCGAAGAGCATACATTTTGACTTATACTCGAACCTGCAGTATTTCCACCAGTACTACATGGTAATATCTGTGCTTTTAGCTATGCTGGCAGTATTGTGACAGTGGGGCAATTTAGTTCACCCCACTTATGATGCCATACTATAGACCACTAGAATAAAGATGCAGTTTCCCATTGACTGGCAACCACATTGCAGTTCACTTTTGGAGGCAGATATGGTACAGCACTTTAAGTAGGACATTTGTGTCTGACAACTGTAACAACTCGGGGTCACTTAGCTCTCTAGGATTGCCGTCTTCTCCTCTTAGACGGTTGGTACACCCAGGGGCGGATGGGAACTTAAAGTGGCCCTGGAAAAAATACTAAAAGTGGCTCCTTTTGTAACTGGGTCCAAACTGATGGAAGGCAGGGCCAGCAATACCATATTGTGGCACATTAAACCACCCCCAACAGAGTCGAATACCACACTCAATCATAAAATACTGCCAGCAGCACAAAATACATCCCCAAAAAATTCCACTGGCCAGCCGTGAGGAGGGCCCAGGCGGCCCCCTTGGCATCGGTCCACCTGGAAATTTCCGTGTAAGGTCTATGGCCAAACCGCCCCTGGGTACACCTCAAGAAGCCACTTCCACGCTGCAGATTTGGAAACTGGACACATCCAGCTTTATTGTCACTTTTACAGCCGTCCAAACAAATCATAAACATAAATCCTAGGCCGTCTGGCCACTGACTACACAGTATTTGTCCTCTCTATTGGGATCTGGGTCCACCACCCAGCTCCCCAAAACGCCACACCGTACTTACCCCACATAGAGTTAGAGGGTCCCAGCTCCCACAGACCTTGGCGCAGCCTGATTCCTCCCCAGACTGGGAGCCCTGATTGAGGAGCTTAGCCCACCTTTACCTGAGCTCCTCAGCTGGCTGCTAGTTACCTCATTACCAGCCTTTCTTTGGGTGAGATACACACTTTTAATGGACCTCATATGGCCCTCTGGCAGCTCCACTGCCACACAGCACAGCCTTGTACAGATGTCTCCTTCCTTATCTTTCCTCCTGGCTTGGCATTTCCCAAAACGAGGGACGTGAGATGACTAGTTTCGAAAGAAAATTTGATTTTGTGGTCTCTGAAGGGTTTAGCTAGTGTGTTACAATAGTGTATTGAATTTGAGTTGTAATTTTTAGATACAAAGATGTTCGGCTAAGCACAATGATTTGCATTTATTATTTTGGCCTGAATTTCTGGCATAATTTGCCCCGAATTTTGGTGCATCTCTGTTGGAATTTGGCACCACTTATTTTAGACATGACATTAGATATGAAGGAAGTAAGACAAACAGAATAATCCACTGTGCCTCACCTACTGAGGGTGTGTGAATTATCAGAGAGGAGGCTTGGTTTAGCGGGAACAGGTGCATGGCTAAAGGTCTTAATTTTTGCACCAAAATGTAGAAACAAAATTATGTTATGAAGGCATCCAACCAAAAAGTGGCCTGCAGTTAGGCCCCTTTCACACGAGCGGGAGACTCGCATGTCTCCCGCAACGCATCTACAGGGCTGGACTCCGCACGGACAGGGATCGCATATAATGCTATGCGATCCCTGTCAGTGCGGAGTCCAGCCCTGTAGATCCGTTGCGGGAGACATGCGAGTCTCCCGCTCGTGTGAAAGGGGCCTTAGACAACTGCTGACATTCAGGCAATTGCCTGCAAAGACAGCCCATGTAAAGGTCCTTTAGTTATTCAAAGGGCAGTATTGCCTGATGGCAGATCTACTTTTAAGCTCAATTTCATTTACAATGTATACAATGTCTACCGAAAAACAATAAAAAAATCTGGCTCCAGGAGTTATAAACACTGAGTCTTCTGACGTCTAAGGTGTCAATTGTCCATGTAACTCAACTGACGTAAATTACAAAATTACAGAGAAAAGGAAACAAAGATAAAAATGCTGAACCAGTTTTGGTGGATTTAGTCTACAATACTGGTTTTAGTTCAGTTGTTTTTCTGTTTGAGGAACTGGTGGAACAGCATTGTTGACAAGGACTCATTTTTTGTCATGACTTTTAATTTCATATAGTATGATGATCAGGCCACCTTGTGAGTGAAATATTCTGATTCACAAAATAAACCAGAAATACCTTATCAATCCTATCACATCAAAGCTTAATGGAAAAGTAATTATGCCTTTAATACTTATCATGTAAACGGAGGCACCAAACCATTTTTATTGAAATATACCTTAACTGATAAGATGATAATCATTAACTGTACTATTGCCTTCAGATAAAATAAAATACATAGAGAACTATTCTGTTGGAAAAAAAATATCAGAAATCTTAGCCATTAGAATAATGGGCCTCCTGTAGCCAAACTATCTAAAATCCCTTTTATACCCGCCAAGGATCAGGCCAATTATCAGGAACTAAGGGTACAGCCATACAGTCAGGTTTCTTGATGCAGTTTTAGAAGCCAAAATCAGGAGTGGATCATAAACGGAGAGAAAGTATAAAGGACAGATATGATTTTTCCTCTTCTTTGAATTTACTCCTGGTTTTGACTTCTAAAACTCCATGCAGAAACCTGATTGTTTGGCTGTACCCTAATGTTCCTATGAATGCTATTTCCCAAAAATTGGCACTGTATAGGTGCTTCCTATCATCCAAAAATGTAGAAAAATGCGGGACTTAAAGGGAACCTGTTACCTGTACTATGCTGACTTCAGTGAGGGCAGCATAGTTTAGTGACGACCCATTAATTTCAGTGGTCTGTCATTTTTGGGCTTTTATAGTACTGACAAGCCAAACCTCACAGTGCGCCCTGCAATGGAGATGTGTCTGATGAGACTCTGGCTCCGCCCTCCACTGCCTCCTGACCAAGACTATACATAACAGGAAAGAAAACTGCCAGTCATGTTTAGGTGGCAGGAAAGGGGGAGGGGGGCACCGAGTATCAGAGGTTCGGCATGTCAGTACTATAAAAGTGCTGACTGTCAGCTCCTGCCACTGACATCAGAAGGTCTGTCACTATACTATGCTGTCCTCATTGAAGGCGGTATAGTAAAGGTGACCGGTCCCCTTTAAAATTGTTCTTTGTTTCTTTATAAACAGGGGATGTGCTGCCAACAATTTACAAAGTGAATTGGGGACAAATGATCACAACAATAGATCGTCCTCCTTTCACTTTGCATGAAGCCATGTGAAAGGTCCTTTAAATGAGTGCTGTTCACCTTGTATAATCTCAATCAATGTTATTTTATTGCCTGGCATCAGCTTATGTAAGAAGACCCTAAGTGTGTATTTATATGAGTTTTACTACTCAGAGAGAGAGAGAGATATTTCCTGTACAGGTTCCAGGCGAGCTCATGACAACTGCTCCTTGGGACCTTGACATGCAGCCGTGAAGATATATGATTCACAAGGATCTTTAGCGCAGCAAAAACTAGAACTTTTAATTATCAAGACCAGTGTGAGCTATGCCAGCCTTCATAGGGCCTGTGCTGCCGGAGGAGGCCTGTAATTTATGATGAGGCGCAGATCTGATCATAAATTAAGTTCCTTCTCGGGTAGTCCTGCTTGTAGCTGGCGTAGATTTCAGTAATCATTTATTTAGTTTCCGGTTCATATGATGAACGTGATGGGGTTGCTGGCCCAACCCACCCCCAGCCCTTACCACATCCCATTTTTGGAAACTTCGAGAGGGCAGCATAAAAACACCAGTTCTGATTATAATTAGTTGTAATGGTGTTCAAACAGACTTTTGTATTCCAAAAACATGCCATAGGGGAAAGATGAGTTTCCCCCTAAGGTCCCAAAAGTGATTTATTCATACAGCATGTAGGTCAGTAAATGACTACAACAGATACATGGATGTATGGCACAACAAGCCTGCAGGAAAGGTCAACAAAGACCAGCAGGGACCCCCAATACATTGGCGCTAGAGCAACTGGGTAATTAAAGGAGTCATCTTGTTTTCCCCACAGGATACGCCATCAATATCAGATTACCAGGGATCCAACTCTCGGAACCCCGCCAATAAGTTGTTTGAAGAGAATGTAGCGATCTTGTGAGCGTTGCATTCTTTTCACTTTTTACCTGCTCGATATCAAGATTGCAGCACCAGAGCAGAGTAAGTACAGCTGCTTCATCCCATTTGGGACAGAGCCACTGTAATTACACTGCTCCATTGCTGCAATGTTGATGGCAAGAAGGTAAACTGAGAAGAGAACCCAGTGCTTGCCTGAGCTATCCCAAGGATAGGTCATCAATATGAAAAAAGCAGACAACCCTTTTAAAAGGAGTAATGTCTGGTTTGTTATTTTATAGCATTTCCTGCAGCCACTTTCTTTTCTCATGCTATCAGAAAACTCGTTTAACAATACTTTTTACATGACTATCATAACCCAACCTTTCAGTAGGGAGTGGAGGAAATCTCAGAGTATAAAGCGGAGCATTTTAATGATACTAGCCTCGTATGTCATGTATCTCTAGGCAGTTACCTGATACTTGGTGTATAGTAGTTCTGAGCTGAAGCTTCCCTCTTAGCCCTTTTCACACAGTCTGGTAATGTATAATTTTTATGCCGGATCTTTGGTTCAGAAAAGCTTGCCCTTGAATAAATTGAGATGTCTATAAAAGAACAGAGCATCCTTGTGCAACATAAATCATGGCCTCTTGATGGATTTGATTGTGCTATTTTGTTTCCAAAACTGAACTATGGCTATGGCTAAAATGTATAGGGATTAAAGCATGGTCAGGACTAGGCCCTCTATCTGTAGTGATGCAAACTACTACTTTTACTTGAAATTGGATAGTAGATAGGAGATAGACAGCACCCTGTTCTTGTCTCCACACAATATGAAACAACGCTTCTGCATCTGAGTGGTCTTCTTCAGCCTTGAACCCTATAGTAACTGATCCAGCTTCTTAATTTTTGCACTGCAGATCTGTTTCAACTAATATCTTATTTAGGCTATGGAAAGATCTCAGAAGGGAGGATGCATTATGCACATTCATATTGCTTCCAACCAGCCTCTATGTTCATTGTCAGCATCATGAGAACATTTCCTCCATGCTCCACTAGACAGATTACTTGAGTCTTTAATTGGTCACTCACATTTACTAAAGGCTGAGGCAGGCTAATAGCTTTCTCTAAGGTTCTACCATACTAAAAACTGCAACGTCAAACTACAGCTAGGTGGGATGCTGCTCCTGTGCTGCAAAGCCAGATCTCCTGGTATGTACTTACTGCCACTTCAAGCCAATGCTAATTTTTCTCTTTCATGCCTATCCACAAAACACCTTGCTTTAAACCATTTTTCAGATACTAAACCAACACCACCCAATTATTGTGCTTCATGGGCATGCTTGTGTATAAAAATTCTGAACAAGGATATTGTAAAAACAAGCTATACCCTGGCACATGCCTTATGCCAATTACTCTAAATCTAGAAAGGGCCAATTCAGAGAATAGTCAAGATGTCATGATGGCATGATTGACATGCCAAAGAGGCGCCAACTACTGGTAACAGTGCAGGGTAGTGGTTTAAAGGGGTTGTGTCACTTCAGCAAATGGCATTTATCATGTCCAGAAAATTAGTACAAGGCACTTACTAATATAATGTTATTTTCCATATTGCTTCCTTTGCTGGCTTGATACATTTTTCCATCACATTACACACCCTCATTTCCATGGTTACGACCACCCTGCAATCCAGTAGCTGTGGCTGTGCTTGGACACTACAGGAAAAAGCACCAGCCTTCCTGGTGGCTGAGACTGTGGGAGCGCACGTAGGACGGTGATTTTTCCTATAATGTCCAAGCACAGCCACAGCTACTGGATTTCAGTGTGGTCATAACCACTGGATACAAGCAGTGTATAAAAAAATGAATCCAGGCAGCAAAGGAGACAATATGGACAATCACAATACATTAGTAAGTGGCTTGTATTAACTTTATCTACATGATAAATGCCACTCGCTGAAGTGACACAACCCCTTTAAAGTGTGACATCCATGTGACTGACACCCTTTAAACAAAATTTTATTTGCTTACAATCTTCTCCAAACAGCAGCAAGATATTGGCCACTTTAATCCACTTCCTGAACATTAGGACATAAAGTGAATGGTTTCATAGCCAGGATTTCTGTTGTTTACTCGCTTGCACAAGATCTACACTTGTAAAAGGGTTCCCTTCCTGCAGCTAATTTGTACCAGGAACTCTCTTTTCACTTACTTTCATAAATTATAAGGACATATCTACTGCTACTGTTGGTTGCTACAGAAGTGGTTACAGAAGTGCAGAATGTGCTAACAGCAAATTCTACTACAAAGTAGAGATATGATTAAAGGGGTTGTCCGAACTCAGAACTGAACCCGGACATAAGCTCTCCTTCACACATTTAGCCTGTATCAGTGGAGCATTGGAGCATTTCCGTTCCCCCTTGCCTTACGCTACATAGTGCAAGACATGGGCTGTTTGTTTACTGCTGATGACGTACCCGGCTTTTTTTCAGTATGCTAGGCAGAAGCTTCCACCTAGCAGTGATCCCGATGACGTCCCCGGCACTAATGGGCGGTCTTTAGTGCTGCTCTAGCCTATAAAACAGCCTTTGGCATCACTAAAGACCGCCCATTTGTGCCGGTGACGTCACTGGGCTCACTGCTAGGCAGAAGCCTCCGCCTAGCATTCCCATGAGAAACCCGGCACACCACCGGCAGTGAAGAAAGGCCCTTGTCCTGCACTATGCAGCACAAGGAATGGGGGAGCATTGGAACAAGGGACATAACTATGATTCATAGGGCCTCATAGCAAAATAAGATGTGACCCCTGCCACCTAGTGTAAGAAAATTTTAAAAAGCAGCATAAGTAGCAATAATAAAGGAACATATAATAGCACCATATATCAGAAAAACAACATTATAGCAAAAAGCTGCCATATTGTCATTCAACACAAAAGGTACAATATTCTTGCACATGATAGGCCCCCTTCTCCTGCAATCTGGGCCACATTACAAGTGTTATGGCTATATTTACACCCATCGAAAAGATCTTGGGAAATGAGTTGCTGAAGTTTCTGACACTAATTGTTACAGAGTACATATTGGCATGTTCTCTGATGTTTGAGTTATTTATATGAAACCATAAAACCCTTTTAAATCCATAACCCAAGAGGTCCATACATTTTATCCTACTTTACTCTAATTCTACTAACATTACTTTGCGGAAAAACACAACCCTCACACAAAATGACATGTAGCCATTCCTTTGTCTAGGCTGCTAATGGATTGACTATAAAGCATATTAAATTGTAGCGGTACGTCAGTCCTTTCGAGAGCGCAGGTCACTCGTCTTCAATACTGCAGCCAATAATGCATTTCGCAACGAGTGCATTAGACTCACTAGGAAAAGCAAGTCCTTGTGTTTACATTGGCCAAATTTTTCACTTCACATGGATACAATGTAAGCAGAAACGATTGACCTATATAAACAAGTCAGAACACAAAGCATACGTAGCACTCTATGCAAGCGCAGGTATGCTGCAAAGTGTATGTAAGCAAATGGTCATGTGCTCTGCTACCAGCATGGCCCACTTGTGGGTCCATTCCTAATCTCCATGGAGGCATGTAAGGAGTGTGTCTGCTGGAGATATAAAATAGAGGATTCTTGAAGAACACCCAACTTACCGCTTAAATGAGTCATTTGTTTTATCTTTTATTACCCGCTTTACCTTGTGAACGGGATAAGAAGTAACGAGTAAAAGATGATGGTAATACCCATAGTGGACTGGTTAATGTCTCCGAAGAACTGAGACGCTCCAAAGATGTAAACACTTTCTGTGAACATTGCTAAGGGCTGTCACAGTTCTTGAAGAGGAGCCATATGAAAATATCAAGTGCTTTTTCCGTCTCAACGAAACGTCTGCGATCCATGAATCATCTTTCTATATCATGAAGTAACATTGTCACCAATTCCAATAGTCAAGATGATATTAACTGTAAACTTACTCATATTATGAAATGTTTTTATTTTGGGAACAAAGCACTTGAAAAAGAATCGCTTGCAGTGCAATATCTGATTTATTAATGAATTATATCCTACTACGTCTTGGAAGTTCATTAAAGTTTGGGGTGTGGACTTTGGGGTCACTAAATCTATACCTGTGATAAGTAAAGATAATTGACCTCTCGTGTTGATAGGTTAAAGGGGTTGTCCAACCTCATCAGTTCTGGGCTGTCACTAGTCCACAGCCCTAAACGCCCTCCTTCTTTTGAGGTTGGTTACTTCTGTGCTAATTGACAGCACAGGCAAGCGGCTCTTTGATGATGCCATTGCGCCTCTTGCCTGTGCCTATATGTTTCTGAAGCTGTTAATGAGGTTTTTTCATTAGCAGTGTTGGCACTAGCTCAGTAGAAGAGCTCCAGGGCTACTGTGCATGCCATGGATCAGTTCTACAGATACTACAGAGTAACAGAGGCTAATGTAAGGTGGCTGGCACACACGCATCTCTGTGTGCACTCCCATGATCCCGGCGACCACATATGGAGGAAGCATTTCCTGCACTGTGCAAGTGCGGCCTGTGCTGAAAGATTGCAGTGAAGGCTGACAACTAGCACTAGCAATTAGGCATATGTCATCGCATGCTAGTAAGTAAAATGGACGGCCACTGTAGACCACCACTTGTCAGCAGAGTCTCATGATATCTGTGGCTTCTCCATATGTGCTAACAATCTAGAGAAAAAAGACTTTTTGTGGAATGCAGATTACCCCCTAGGTGCAACGAGGCACCAACCTTGTTGCACCTAGGAGGTCATTTGCATACCACAAAGAGTCTTTTTTTCTCTGGAATGTAGGCATATATGGAGATGCCACAGATATCATGAGACTCTGCTAACAAACTTGGATCTAGATTCAAGTTACAACATGAAGACCAGCTTTATTCCAACATGACTGCAATTTACCCTCACTTTCCCATGTCACATTCACAGGGTCAAAAGAGCTGAGATATCAATTTTTTTATGCCTTACAGTGAAACTTCTTGCAAGAGAGGGTCCTCATACTGGAGAGCTGATGGCCTGCCACTGTAGAAAAAGTGAAGAAGCCCTCTACAGGATGAGGATCCTGCTCATCATATGTCTGTTTCCGGGACCTTCCTGTATAACATGTATGTTCAGGTTCTGCCTGGTTAGTTATGAAAGATGATGATCCATGCCTGCAAACCACTGACTTCTGCATTTAAAGAACCTGCAGCAACTTATCAAGAGCAGGCATTAAAGACACAATGCTATTCTGTTGAGATTCACTTTCACTAGGATTGAACGGGGATGAACATCAAGTTAATTTGCACAATTTGTGATAGTTCTGTGAAGCAATAGGGACATTGGAGATGACAGGTCATGGAGGTTGTGGTAAAGTGCAGCAATTAGAAGGATCACAAGAGATGTGTCGCATGTTGCTGGACTAACTTGACATGTGCCTACAAGTTAAAGGCAGCGGTGGAATGCGGTTCTCATCGCACATAGAGACGTTTACAATACAGTATTTTCTCCAGGGTGAATGCAGTCTGGCACAGACAGCGAGAAAATGCTTTGACGTAGGCACACTTGCCTTTTTCAAGTGGCATTGGTACCATTCAGCCTGCGTATCAAAGCACTCTGCCTCACCGAGGGAAATGAAAAGCTGATGGTTACAGTATATGTGCTCATGTTTGACCTCTTTACTTGAGGCGCAGGAGTATAAAGGACGAAAAGCAGATGTCTCTTTCAGCTCGTTCATGCAGCCTACCATTCTGTCGGTGTTAATACTGCAATGAATTAAGCAAGCACGTTTGGCTTTTGCTGAAAGAGGAGAATACAGTATAACCCAAAGCATATGCAGTTCTGCAAAAGGAGAAGAGGATTTCCTGGCTTACCTCGTCCACTGTTAATGGCATACAGATCCGGTACTCTTTGACCAGCATCCTGGGCCCAGCACTGGTTCTGTACTCGGGGAAAACTTTGCCAAGCTCTTCGGGTTTCCCCTCACCTTGCAGTATGTGCCTTTTCTCAGAAGGGCTTCAGGCACACCTTTGCATGAAAGTGAAAAACTCCACCTACCACCACACACACAAAAATGTTAACTCATTGCTGACTGAACGGTGGCTGGGGACACTAAAGTCTCCTGCTAACCTCCCATCTACAGCCTCCAGCAGCTCTGTCATCGCAGTGCTCTTGTTTTCTCGCTCTCCTTCTCTTTCCTTCTCGCTCCCTCACACCCCCCTCTCCCCTCTCCATTTCATCATAATGCCTTCTTTTCTCTTTCCTGATTGATTTGTGACTTCTGCTTAAATGTTCATTTTCTCCTGCATTATTTACTAGTATACAGAAGTAGCAGACGTTAAAGTGTAGGAGAGCAGCCCACAGCTGAGGCCATAATACAGCACATTTAGACTGATGGCATTTCTGACAATTAATAGAGTAATGCTTTATATCGACTAGACAGGGACGATGGGAATGTCACTATGTTATCTCCTACACTTGTCAAGATTTAGATCTTGATCATATGTAGTTATTTTTTCTCTCTTGTTATTAATATACAGACAACGTATTCCACAGCACAGTACAATACAATATTCATTCATTCACATTGCTCCCTGATCCCTTGCAATCTGTTCACGATATTAGACAGATCCACAATCAGGGAGTAATCCATAAAAAGCTTACTGATCTCTGAAAGTTTTAGGCCCCTTTCACACAGACAAGATTTGCGCACGGGTGCAATGCGTGATGCGAACACATTGCACCCGCCCTGAATCCTAAATCATTCATTTCAATGGGTCTTTTCACATGAGCGATGTTTTTCACGCATCAATTCGCCGTTGCGTGAAAATCGCAGCATGTTCTATATTCTGCGTTTTTCATGGAGCCCTGGCCCCATTGAAGTGAATGAGTCTGCGTGAATCACGCATTGCATCCGCACGCAAGTCTGGGTGCAATGTGTTTTTCACTGATGGTTGCTAAGAGATGTTGTTTGTAAACATTCAGTTTTTTATCACGCGCATGAAAAACGCATCAAAACGCTTCGCACCCGCGCGGAAAAAACTGAACGAACGTACGCAAACTGACTGCGATTGCGTGCGGATTTTCCTGAACGCACCCTGAACGCATCTGGACTGAATCCGTGACACTCATGTGAAAGAGGCCTTAAGGAGGCTATCAGCGTCAGAGTAGCCCAGCAGAGTACCAGGGGATCATCTGGTGGGCCAAGGCTCTGACCCATAAAGGTCCAAGATAAAAATACTTTTGGAGATGCCTTTGGAGACAATCAATTCCCACTAGGATCTATTTCTTTGTATCAAAACCTATTAGACTTATTTGATGATATGGGGGTTGGGCCACAAGAATAAATTCCTCTGGTGGGCCCAAGGAACCCCAGTCCAACCCTGGAGGCTATACCCATTAAGGGCCAGGACAGTCATTCATATGACCGGTCATTCACAATCATTGTCCAGTGTAGACACCTAAAATAATCCAAGGCTAAATGATAATTCACTCATATGTCATCAGTCACATGTTTTATGCTGACCTAGAAATCATTGTTGGTCAGCAGCAAATACACACATGTTAAAGGGATTATCCCATAACTAATGTAAAAAATGAAAATCAGACATCAAATAGTACATGGCGATCTCTTTCTAAAAATTCTACAACCAGCCCTGTACCTAACATAGGTCCAGAGATTTCCCCATTCATTGCTCTGCTATATTTACATTAAGCTGGCAGCTCAAGGGGAGTGTCTTTTCTGCTGCAGCTAAGGAGGCGTGTCCATGCTCTCCCTATCACAGCTCAGGAGGCGTGTCTCAGCTCTCCCTATCACAGCTCAGGAGGCAGTTAAAGGATAAAACTGAGCATGTGCTGCCATCTCAGTGAGCAGGTCAAAGAAATAAGAAAAACAAACAGGTGACACTATACAGATATATCTTATTGAATAACTGTTAAGTTTAAAATTACATGCAATTACAAAAGTATTCAGATCCAGGAGCTAATTTGACAACTGTAGAATAGTCTGTATGTTTGTAATGTAACTGAGTTGAATATTATGATTCAGTTTGTGAGAAGGGAGGAGAAAAGAGAGAAGAGAGATTTCCACAAAATCAGAGCAAGTACGACCGGAATCAAATCGGATGATCGATTTGTTTCCGAATCAAATTTGAAGAAATTCGCTCATCTCTAGAAACAAACTATCGTAAGTATCGTTGTATATAAGTCTAGGGGCCACATATAAGTCTAGGGACCTGCATAAGGGATCCCTCTGGTTTCCATTAGGCTGGACGGAAAACAAAGTTCTGTCGACAGAACTTTGTTTTCCGTCCAGCATAATGGAAACCAGACGGATCAGTTATGCTTGCCCATATACTTCTATTATGACAGATCAAAACGGAATGCCTCTAAAGGGTTCCGTTTTGATTTCCGTCTTATGGATACTGTTATTCTGCGTTATAGCGATGTTATAACGGAAAGCCATAACGGAATACAGAACGGAGATGTGAACAAGCCCTAAGCCAGCCAAAATAACAATGGCTACATCTGTATATGTATTTTTTCCCTGTTGCTCATTATTATATTCTGCAGCATCGTACCAAACATTCATTCACGTGAATGGGTCAAAGCTCTAATAGCCTGAACTGCCGCTTATACGATGTGTCAGCAACATAAACAACGCGGAGGCTACAGCTCTCACATGAGCCTCCTCCAAACAGCTGATCAGCCGTGGTGCCGGGAAATGGAGCCCTGCCAATCTAATATTGATGGCCTATCCTAAGGAGAAATCATCAATTTTTAAAGGCCTAGATAACTTCTTTAAATTGGTTTTTTAATCAGAAGGATTTTTGGATTGGTTATCTCTGATTATTTTTCTGCTTCTGGTCTTGTGAAATTGCATATTGCATTGCAGTTTTGTGTTGGAAAGAAGTGCTGGATAATCTGATGGCACATTAAAGGAATTCTCCTCTCCTAATAATACTGTTGTTGCTGTTATTATTTTATTATTAGCATTGTTGTTATTATTTATATATATATATATTAGACATGAGCGAATCTATTCGCCGCTTTGTAGATTTGTTACAAATCTTCGTTATTTCCTACTCCGAAGCGAATTCGGATCTTTTCAGATTCACTCTGTATGAATTTTAAATGTTCTTAAATCTTTGTACGCTAACGCTACGTAGGCATCTGATAATTTGTACGCTAATGCTGCGCATCTGATAATTTGTACTCTAATGCGTACGGATTCAGTTAAGTAGCGTACTTTTACTGTATGCTCGTTATTTGTGCCGAAATGTTCGCGATGGATGGGTTAGAGCGGCAAAAAGCCCGGGAAGAACCCGGTCACCTCAACTAGGGGGAAGGGCTTGCTCTGATTGGCCCATAGGCTGAGTAAACAAGTTACTTCACTTGTGCTGCGCCTGCTGAGATGAGCAGGAGCTTGTGAAAGAGAGAACTGTGTTCTGTAACTTCTGTTGTTCTGGGCACCATTACAGATATCAGGTCTAGTGCAGGGCTAGTAATATTAATCTGACAGGGAGAATGAGGGAGGAGACAGGGAGACAAAGACCTGATTGCCTGCCACAGTCAAGTAAAAATGTCTGGCACTGGAAAGCAGAAGGGTTCCACAGAAGGGTGCCATCATAATCCTAGCGGTCCATCACATTGACCATATATTTAAAGGGGTTGTCCGGGTTCAGAGAAGAACCCGGACATACCTGCAATTTCACCCAGGCAGCCTGCCTGAAGAGGACATCGGAGCATCTCATGCTCCGATGCCCCCCCCCCTTGCCCTGCGCTAGATCGCGCAGGGCAAGGTCTCTTGTTTTGAAAATACTCGCTGCCGGGCGGGTACTTCCGCCCGGCAGTGAGTTCGGTGACGTCACCGGCCTTAATGGGCCGGCTTTAGCGCTGCCCTAGCCGTTTTACTGGCTAGGGCAGCGCTGAAGCCTGTCCATCAGCGCCGATGACGTCACCGACTCACTGCCGGGCGGAAGCCTCTGCCCGGCAGGGACCGGTACGTCACCGGAACCCGGCGAAATTCCTTTGCCCTGCGCTAATTAGCGCAGGGCAAAGGAGGGCATCGGAGCATAGGATGCTCCGATGCCCTCTTCAGGCGGGCTGCCTGGGTGAAATTGCAGGTATGTCCGGGTTCTTCTCTGAACCCGGACAACCCCTTTAAGCTCTCCATAGCTAAATGCTGATGAACGCCTGGATGCCATATTGAAAACTTTGCTCTTCCTCTAAGGACTGTACACCACGGCCTAGCGTTGTGCGTGTGTATTACGCAATCGCGAGACAATAGTATGCTAAGGATTCGTACACACTTTGTACGCTCATGCGTACATATTCAGTTAAGTAGCATACCTTTAACAACACTAGACTGTATGTTCGTTATTTGTGCTGGAATGCTCGCAGAACACGACCAGAATAACGAATATTTTTTAACGCAACTTCGACCGAATATATTCATTTTAAGAACAAATCTTTTTATAAATTCGTCGAATATTCGCCAAAGCGAATCTTTGAAGATTCGCTCATCTCTAATATATACAGTGGAGGAAATAAGTATTTGATCCCCCACTGACTTTTAAAGTTTTAATACTAAAAAATAAATGAAACGTCTCATAATTTTATGCCAGCTTTATTTTAACAGTGCCACATAGAATATCAAAAGAAAAACGGAGAAAATTACATGAAATGAGAAATAAAAAATAATTTGCATTTCTTTGAGGGAAATAAGTATTTGATCCCCTAGTAAAACCATGACTAATGTTGGCTCCCACAGACCACTGACACACCCTAATCACAGTGAAGTCGTTACCTGTATGAGAGACACCTGTCCCAAATTGTCACCTGTATAAAAGGCCACCTGCCAACAGTCTCAGTGACACTCCAACATCTCCACCATGGGCAAGACTAAAGAGCTGTCTAAAGATGTCAGGGACAAAATTGTTGACCTACACAAGGCTGGAATGGGCTACAAAGCCATAAGTAAGAAGCTAGATGAGAAGGTGACAACTGTTGGTGCAATTATTCGGAAGTGGAAGAAGTACAACATTACTGTCAATCGACCCAGGCCTGGAGCTCCATGCAAGATATCACCTCGTGGAGTCTCATTGATCATGAGAAAGGCTAAAAATCAGCCAAGAACTACACGAGAGGAGCTGAGTAATGATCTCAAGGCAGCTGGGACCACAGTCTCCAAAAAAACCATTGGTAATACACTGAGACGTAATGGTTTAAAATCCTGCAGTGCACGCAATGTTCGTCTGCTCAAGAAGGCTCACGTCCAGGCCCGCCTCAAGTTTGCCAATGAACATATTAATGACTCCGAGAGAGACTGGGAGAAGGTGCTGTGGTCAGATGAGACCAAAATTGAGATCTTTGGCCTCAACTCAACTCGACGTGTTTGGAGGAAAAAAAATACAGAATATGACCCTAAGAATACCATCCCCACCGCCAAGCATGGTGGTGGAAGTATTATTTTTTCCTAAGGGCACTGGCCAACTTCACCGCATTGACGGGAAGATGAACGGGGCCATGTATCGCTAAATCCTGGGTGACAACCTCCTTGCCTCCGCCAGGGCACTGAAAATGGGTCGTGGATGGGTCTTTCAGCACGACAACGACCCAAAACATACAGCCAAGGAAACCAAGGAGTGGCTCCATAAGAAGCATATCAAGGTCATGGAATGGCCTAGCCAGTCTCCTGACCTCAATCCCATCGAAAATCTATGGAGAGAGGTGAAGCTTCGCGTTTCCAAATGAACGCCTAAAAACCTTAAGGATATGGAGATGATTTGCAGAGAGGAGTGGGCCAAAATTACTCCTGAAGTGTGTGCAAACCTTATAAAAAAAACTATAAGAAACGTCTGACTGCTGTGCTTGCCAACAAGGGTTTTGCCACCAAGTATTAAATGATGTTTCCCTAGGGGATCAAATACTTATTTCCCTCAAAGAAATGAAAATTATTTTTTATTTCTCATTTTGTGTAATTTTCTTTGTTTTTCTTTTGATATTCTATGTGGCACTGTTAAAATAAATCTGGCATAAAATTATGAGACGTTTCATTTATTTTTTAGTATTAAAACTTTAAAAGTCAGTGGGGGATCAAATACTTATTTCCTCCACTGTATATATATATATATATATATATATATATATATATATATATATATATATGAATATAGGACAAAGTGGATTATTGAGATGTAATATTTAATCTTACTAGTTTTCAGTTATCTATTGATTTGTCTGTTTTTCTATATCTATGAATTGTTCGTTGAAGCTTTGTGGTTTGAAGTATCCTCATTTCTGTGTATATGATTATGAAAACATGACCTCGTGCAAATAGAGCTGCCAAGCAATCAAAGAGAAGATCCCACTTGTTTGGATTGTGAATTTTTTCTCTCTTGTCCATTCAATTTATTTTATTGCATTTAAAAAAAAAAAATAAGAAGAGGTTTGTAGAAAGAGATGAGGGATGATTGTGAATGTTAATGGGAATAGCGCTGTGAATGAAGTTCAGAATTTGTACAAATGTGATTTCTCCTTTTCTATATATTATTCCTAGATAAAAACCAAATCGTTGCCCTCATAGTAGCTCAGGCAATCCAGGGCTTTTCAGAGTGTCACAAGTGACATCAACTAATTTCCATACTTATTCCCATGGAGTATTGCCTGAGAATAGATCTCTGTATACTCACTGTGGGGAGATTTATCAAACTGGTGTAAAGTAGAACTGGCTTAGTTGCTCATAGCAACCAATCAGATTCCACATTTAATTTTTCAGAGCTCCTTTGGAAAATGAAAGGTGGAATCTTATTGGTTGCTATGGGCAGCTAAGCCAGTTCTACTTTACACCAGTTTGATAAATCTCCCCCTGTGTCTCTTCAATGAGAACAAGTAACTCCTGAGCTACATCTAAGGCAAGTCATCCAGCCAACCAGAATCCTGCTCTGTAGTGATGGAGAGCAAGAACCATGAAAAAGGTCTCCGCCTTTTGGCTAAGATCAAATGTAGTATCTGTTCTTATAATTTCTGGAGGCAGTACAGGGCCACCAGAATGTGAGGCAGAGAACCAAACGGCTTCCCTAGGGTATACGGCTTGGACCATTAGTGCCCCATGCTAGGTGACCAATGGCCCTGCTGGATGTAAGCCAGGGCCTTAGATGTTTGAAAGCCTGAGGTGCAGAAGTGCCTCAGGAGTGATGACTCTGGGGTGCCTGAACTCACTGGGGGTAAGGGTGCACGCACTTCACTTTCTCACATTTTGAGTGCACTCAACTCTATTCTTTGTCTGGCCATTAGGCCTGGCGTAAGGCGGAGGAATTTTTATAATTCCAGATGGATGTCCGGGCTGAGCTTCAGCACACATTCATTTATTTATTTTTTCTGTTCACTGTGTGTTCAGTTTCCACGTTTGTTTGTCACAAGGATTTCTAGGGGTTACAGCGCCCTTATGGATTACCCCCCTTGAGGTCTAGGGGGGTTCCTCACGTCTGGTTCCTCACCCCCCTGCACAACCCCTTGGGCTAGTATTGTTGAGCTCTGTGCCGACACCTGGGGTGGAAGCCTAGGTGGAACCAGAGCACAGATTGGCGTACTCTCGGCTTTGGCTGAGGGTTGCCAGGGTGTACTCCCAGCCCGGCTGGGGGTTGCCTTTTGTCTCTGTCCCTTGCAGATGCTGTCTGGCCCGGAGGAACTGGGAGAGGTTTATGCAGGGCCCTTCTCTTACGTTTTTTGTGTTGCACGCTGCACAATTTTGTTGCACGCTGCACAATTTTGTTGCACGTATGACGAAAGCACGCTCCTCTGGCTTTTAAAAAGAAAAAAGAAAAAAGGTTTCTATAGTTAGATCACTCTTTATATTCTAAGGGTATGACTAGACGGCGCAGGTGTTTTGCTGTTTCGACATGACCATGGTGCGGTCGTACGGGCACAGCTGCCTCTAATTAAACTAATGAAACTGCACTGTTCAGTGGGTCTGCATTGTTAATGGCCTGCGGTATTGAAGGTGCTGCATGGCCATTAACAATACAGACCCACTGAACACAGGCAGCTGCGGCCCTTTATAATGGTCAACATGTCATATATGGATTTGTGCACTGTATCGCACAATAAACAATGATGTGCAAATACAATTTCCAACAGTAAAACCATAGGGACTTTTATGGTGATCATCATAAATCTTGATGTTATTACAGTATTTACAGCAAACATTACAGATTGCCTACATTTTCTGCAAGAGGTCATCTTCAAATACCAATGTCCTTCTGGCCAAAAATTTGTCATTAATTATGGCTGTGTGTTTTATAATCATTTTATAAATATTATGCATGGCATAATTATTATTATCTAAAGCCAATACCAGATTTTATGTTCTTATCCTTTCTGCTAGATAATGATATCTAAGGGCTCCATTTAACAACACTTCACAGTTATGTCCACCTAAAATATTTCGCAACAGCATGACATACAATCAATGATCAGGGCTACGCACAAGGAATTACAAGTTGTACTGTTCTCAGGGGGCGCCAAATAGGGGCTCTGCCACCCAGTACCACGGAATTAGATGACACACTTATTTCTGCCTCCTGAGGATAGGCTGCATGATGCTGATTTACACAGACAGCATTGATTTCAATGGAAGCTATCTAAATTTGATAATGAGCTCTCCCTAGTTTTGACAGCGAGGAAAAGAAATGCCATCATTTGACTCTATGTGAAGGTAGGCAGATGGTAGGCTCTATATCAGAAAAATGGAGCTCCAACCTCTATAATAATCTATTACATCAGTAGACAATAAGGGCATAGCTAAAGGCTCATGGGCCCTGGTGCAAAAGTTCAGCCTGGGCCCCCTTCCCTCAGTGCTTTGTGGTCAGGGGAAGGGAAGCACATACAGTGCCTACAAGTAGTATTCAACCCCCTGCAGATTTAGCTGGTTTGATAAGATGCAAATAAGTTAGAGCCTTCAAACTTCAAACAAGAGCAGGATTTATTAACAGATGCATAAATCTTACAAACCAAAAAGTTATGTTGCTCAGTTAAATTTTAATAAATTTTAAACATAAAAGTGTGGGTCAATTATTATTAAACCCCTCAAACCACCAGAATTCTGTTTGGTTCCCCTAAAGTATTAAGAAGTAGTTCAGGCACAAAGAACAATGAGCTTAACATGTTTGGATTAATTATCTGTTTTTCCAGCCTTTTCTGACTATTTAAGACACTCCCCAAACTTGTGAACAGCACTCATACATGGTCAACATGGGAAAGACAAAGGAGCATTCCAAGGCCATCAGAGACAAGATCGTGGAGGGTCACAAGGCTGGCAAGGGGTACAAAACCCTTTCCAAGGAGTTGGGTCTACCTGTCTCCACTGTTGGGAGCATCATCCGGAAGTGGAAGGCTTATGGAACTAGTGTTAGCCTTCCACGGCCTGGACAGCCTTTGAAAGTTTCCTCCCGTGCCGAGGCCAGGCTTGTCCGAAGAGTCAAGGCTAACCCGAGGACAACAAGGAAGGAGCTCCAGGAAGATCTCATGGCAGTGGGGACATTGGTTTCAGTCAATACCATAAGTAACGTACTCCACCGCAATGGTCTCCGTTCCAGACGAGCCCGTAAGGTACCTTTACTTTCAAAGCGTCATGTCAAGGCTCGTTTACAGTTTGCTCATGATCACTTGGAGGACTCTGAGACAGACTGGTTCAAGGTTCTCTGGTCTGATGAGACCAAGATCGAGATCTTTGATGCCAACCACACACGTGACGTTTGGAGACTGGATGGCACTGCATACGACCCCAAGAATACCATCCCTACAGTCAAGCATGGTGGTGGCAGCATCATGCTGTGGGGCTGCTTCTCAGCCAAGGGGCCTGGCCATCTGGTCCGCATCCATGGGAAGATGGATAGCACGGCCTACCTGGAGATTTTGGCCAAGAACCTCCGCTCCTCCATCAAGGATCTTAAGATGGGTCGTCATTTCATCTTCCAACAAGACAACGACCCAAAGCACACAGCCAATAAAACCAAGGCCTGGTTCAAGAGGGAAAAAATCAAGGTGTTGCAGTGGCCTAGTCAGTCTCCTGACCTTAACCCAATTGAAAACTTGTGGAAGGAGCTCAAGATTAAAGTCCACATGAGACACCCAAAGAACCTAGATAACTTGGAGAAGATCTGCATGGAGGAGTGGGCCAAGATAACTCCAGAGACCTGTGCCGGCCTGATCAGGTCTTATAAAACACGATTATTAGCTGTAATTGCAAACAAGGGTTATTCCACAAAATATTAAACCTAGGGGTTGAATAATAATTGACCCACACTTTTATGTTTAAAATTTATTAAAATTTAACTGAGCAACATAACTTTTTGGTTTGTAAGATTTATGCATCTGTTAATAAATCCTGCTCTTGTTTGAAGTTTGAAGGCTTTAACTTATTTGCATCTTATCAAACCAGCTAAATCTGCAGGGGGTTGAATACTACTTGTAGGCACTGTAGCCTTCATGCTGCCTGAGGCAAAAATTGAAATGGCACCCCCCATGCCAAATTCTTGACCTAATCCCTGCCCTCCAGGCAAAGGTGTAACTTGACCAGCCTGCACTTTCTATAATACCAGTGTTTTCTTATGCGGCACAAGGGTCTTTGGGCCCCCTCAGGATCCTGGGCCTGGGAATAACTGCTACCTCTGCACCCACTATAGCTACGACCCTGGTAGATATGTAATTTCGGCCAATTTGCAGTAGATAAAAATAAAATTATACAATTTAATGCCCTAGATTACTTTAAAAAATAAACCACCTTAACCACAAGGAATGTGCACATTGAGAGGACTTACCTGTTTTCAGGTGTTCTGAATATGTGGCATCCAACACATTTGTCAAGTTGCACAAGTGACATATGGATTTTGTAATCTATTTTTTCACTTTTCTATTCAGAAGTGCTTTTAGCGGCATCACTTTGCAGCTGCGCATTAACAGATGTGTGCTACATTCTGTAATATGGCACACGCTACTCTTAAATTATAGTGAAGCAGGGTGGCAGTTTTATGTTGCCCTATCTGAGGGCAGCATCTGCAAAAGGCTTGGTCATGCTCTTGAATTGACCCAGATATTTTTCTAAAATGAATATTAAGCAGCTCCAGCATGAACCCAGCGCTGGAGTCACTCATATTCATGAGCTTCTGGCTGTCCCCACACTACTACCACTGATTGACAGCTCTTACCTTATACTAGTCAGCATCGGGGTTAAGTGGGAGCTGAAAACCGGTGATAGATTGTTTTTAGGTCTAAAACATAGATATGATAATCTCTAGAGAGTATTGTTGAAACAGGCCTGTATGGGGAGCAGAAAGAGAGCAGGAGTGGTGGTAGTTCTCATGGTGGCAAATACTCATTTCAGAGTACCTTGGGTCATGTAGTGATGGGCAGGACGCACTCTGTTTTGGTGGCTCCTGCCTGGTGATGGCTGGGGTGCAAAGCAGGCCAGCCTGGTTAAAGCAAAATATAGGGGGTTATTTACTAAGCTGTATTTCAGGCGCAGCGATTAATTGCGTCGCTATCTGCAACTTCGCCCCGCTTGTGCCAGTTGTAAAATTGTGGACGGGGAAGGGGGCTGGCCAGCACTGACTTTCTTGTCCATGAACTCTTTTAATGGTCCGCAACCTTCTATAGAAGTCTGTTCTTCTCTCCCTCATAGGCTGACCATTAATTCTGGCAGCTTTTCGATCACAGGGATGGTGTGATGTGAGTAAGGTTTTTTTTTCCTGCTTTTGCTACAGCTTGTCTGGCTTATACACCAAGAACTACTACATACATCTTCTCTCTTGGCTTACTTACTAACAACTCTCTAAGCAGGAGGGTGGGGTCAGCCCACCACCTGGAAACTGTCTTTAAGGCAGGGGCGTAGCTATAGAGGGTGCAGAGGTAGAAGTCTCTACTGGGCCCAAGAGCCTGAGGGGGCCCAAAGACCATTGTGCCTCATAAGAAGGCACCAGTATTAAAGAAAGTGAATGCTGGTCAAGTTATATCTCTGGCTGGAGGAAAGGGGTTAGGTTAAGAATTTGGCATGGGGGGTGCCGATTCAATTTTTGCCTCAGGCAGCACGAGGCTCTGTGCTTCCCTGCCCCTGGCCACAAAGCACAGAGGGAAGGGGGGCCCAGGATGAACTGTTGCAGCAGGGCCCATGAGCCTTTAGCCTCTGCTCTAAGGGTTGCATGTTAACTACTTTCTTCCCATATACAGTCTTTTAGAATACAAGTGAATAATGTAGTAACTGTCATGTATAGGAGTAGCACAGCCCTGAGCTCAACCCCACCACTGTCCCTGCCTACTTGCACAGTCCGTCCTAAACAACAGTGTACAACTGGATGGCAGTCCCTAGCTTGAATATGTGCTGGGGCTTACAGGGAGGGGAACAACGGGAGAAAACAATAGACAAAGACAGAACACACAGACAAGAGAATATCACCAAGCTGAGGTCAAGAGCCAGGAGGTCACGTCAATACCAAGGCATAATCAGGAGCAGAGTCAAATACGAGCCGAGGTCAGAAGCCAGGAGGTAACGTCAGTACTAGGGAAAATGCAATGACGAGGTCAGATACTAGCCGAGATCAGGAGCCAAGAGGTCACGAATACAAGGGGAGAATCAAAGACGAGGTCAAGTTCAAAGCCGAGGTCAAAACAGAAGTTGCAATAGTAATTCAGAAACGTTGGTGAAGATGATGAGACCAATCACAGGCAACCTGTGGCCAGCAGGTTGCCTGTTTAAATAGGCCCAGGAGATGGGTCACGTGATGTAGCCAGTGTCACATGACCACCATTCAACTTATACAGCTGAGCGACGACTAATAGTTGTCGGCGCTCAGTCCCTCCTACTGCTTGATCAGGGGGTGGGGAACGCCGGCTGCTCTGAGGACGCGAGCGCGGCCGGGTCCTCCCTGCCACCTAGTTGCCATAGAGACGAGGACGCCAGCCACGTCCTCGCTCCAGCGAATGAACGGGAGAGAGGAAGTGCGCCGCCGGCTCCCCCTTACAGTAACATTAGCCATTTGTTCTACTGGAAGTACATAGTTAACAAAGATTAACCCTTTTAGCAGTGAACCAGATTACAGTATTGCATTAACTCGTAACGGTGAACCACATTACAGTATAGCATTAACCCCTTTGGAAGTGAACCACTGGGTCTCATGAGTCCCATGATTCCCATTCCACCTTTCAAAGTGGTAGTATCCAGCAGCAGACTAAATGGAAAAGTGGGCTCACAGGAGCCAGCTACCCCTAGGCCTGCAATGATTTAGGACCAGTTCTATCTGATTGTGTTGCAGCTCTCCACTACCCAAAAATGCTACCCCCCTCCCTATGACAGTAAAGAATATTTAAATGTTAGTCTGTTTCCAAAAGCAACCAATTATGGCGCTGTATGAATGCAACTAGAGATAGCTGGGAAACAATCCTCCCATCCTTTTCATGTAGCATTTAATGTTGTGTCCATTTTTTTTATTATTCCCCTTGGATTCTGTCACTTGAAATTTTATGATCAGAACGCTATCTGATGAAGGTTCTGTTTGCAGAACTGACACATAGATACTGACCTCAGTGGTCACTGTATAGGGAAGGAAATGTGATAAACTGTATTATTAAGCAATTCTTGAGAAAACACTTAAATGTCAATTAAATGAAAACACTAAGAATGAATGTCTTAAAATAATGATTAAACCGTCATTGCCTTTGCAGATGGTGCATCCTGTCATCTTAACGGCATGTTCCCGTAATTTGGGGCATTGTGATGTGAACTCAAAAGATAATTAATAGTGACATACAATTACAGAGCTGAATTCATCATTTAACTCTTTGATACCTGTTCGCTTGGGCATTATAATAATGCAGTACCAATCAGGTCTGGACTGATAAGGAAATGCATCACCTATAATTTTTTCCTGCCAGTTAAAACCAGGTGGTGACACATATCTTTTTTTTTAATCTGTTTTTATTTTCTGATCATAGATTTAATATTCTGGTCCTTGAACATGATTATGGGGGCTGTTAACAGCATTCAGAGATATCCTTCACCGCAGCCTCATGAGCCATAGACACAATTGGGAGAAGTGGACCTCAACTTCTGCGGGAGAGCTTTCTAGACATGCTGTCTGGAGTGAGCAGAGGTCATTGTACAGGAAGGGAGTAGATAAGCTTTGACAATCCCCTATTGTGAATGGTGGATCGTGTGTTATCGATAAAGAGATGTTATCTGTTATTGTAATCCTGCCTATAATGATAAAACAACTGCCGAAAAGTGATCTCCACAGAACAAGAAGGGGTGCCTATTATTAGTGGCCAGTGAGAAAACTGCAAGATTTTTTTTTTAAAGAATACAGATATGGAAAAGTAATACAACATCATCAAAAATTCTTTAAAAATATTTTAGCACAAAATTTCTAATGACACATTCCCTTTAAAAAGCAGCCATGGAACATAAACCCTGCTAACCTACAAAGGTCCTCCCACAGTATATTGTGGATTAAAATGGCAAACATTGCACTCGGAAGCGCCAAATAGCACAATGCAAGGCAAAGTACCTTCCAGGTAGCAACAAACAAATAAGACTACTTTCACACTTGCGTTGTAAGGATCCGTTTGTGAGATCCGTCACATGCTCTCATAAATGGTCCAAAACTGATCAGTTTTGTCCTAATGCATTCTGAATGGAAAAGGATCCGTTCAGAATGCATCAGTTTGCTTCAGTTCAGTCAGCATTCCGTTTTGGAGGCGGACACTAAAACGCTGCTTGCTGCATTTTGGTGTCTGCATGAAGAAAGTGATCCAAACTGATCCGTCATGACTCACAATGTAAGTCAATGGGGACGGATCCGTTTTCTCAGACACAATAGAAAACGGATCCGTCCCCCATTGACTTTCAATGGGGTTCATGACGGATTAGTTTGGATCAGTTTGGCTATTTAAAAGATAATACAACCAGATCCGTCCAGAACGGATGCAGACGGTTGTATTATCATGACGGAAGCGTTTTTGCTGATCCATGATGGATCCAGCAAAAACGCTGGTGTGAAAGTAGCCTAACACAGTGCTGCAGAATTTAAAGGGAATCTGTCAATTTTGCTCTAAATGTTTGTATTGACACATAGCTGTGGTTCACCTGATTAAAATGCTGCTTTTCTTTTGTTGATCCGAGGGGCCATTTCCAAGTTATGATACTTTTTCTTAATATGCAAATTAGACCTTTGATGCAATTCGGCACCATCACTCTTGTTGCACCCAAGCTCCCCTCCTTTCTGTGGCCAGACCCTCCCTGGCTGCTTTGCTTCTGCCTTGTCCTGTTAATCAAAGCACCGAGGGAGGGGCTGGCCACAGAAAGGAGGGGAGCTTGGGTGCAACAAGAGCAATGGATTGGAGATGCCATAATTGCACCAAAGGTCTAATTTGCATAATAAAAAAAAGTATCATAACTTGGAAATGGAGCCTCAGGTCAACAAAAGAAAAACAGTGTTTTAATCGGGTGAACTTCAGCTATGTGTCTATTGAAAGAGTTGGAAAGGGAGACTGCTGGTGACAGATTCCCTTTTACTTTCTCAGCAGCACCAGATACCACCGTGTAGCACCAAATACCTCCCCAGCAGTGATTAAAAAACCCAACAATAAAACACCATTGGCAGCAGCATTACCCAATTTACCACTTGTTGTTTACTACTTTTTATCACTGGCAACAGAATTGTATTCCTTCCCACCTTTCTCACGCTGGCTATAATTTGTCCCCATATTCACTCCAACCCCACTAGCAGAAGCATTGTTTACATTCTTTACTTTCCAACTGGTTGCAGCTTTAGTGTTCTACCACCTTTTGTCAGCAGCCTTAAATCCGTTCCCAAAATAACCCTACTGGCAGCAACACTTTCCCAATTCCCACCCTTCCTAGATTGGCAGGAGCACAGGTGTTATTGAAGGTGGGAGACATAGAGTCAGAAGAGCTCTCCAGCTGTCTTACCTCCTTTGCAGTCTAGCTTCCAAACTCCATATTGCCTCTGCCATGGTGGGCAGCCCACTGACCAACCGGCTCACTGGGAATCTGGTAGGACAAACTACCAGTCGGGCCTGTTACTTGCAGCCAAATGTAGAATCCACAGATAATATATCCCAACTCACCTGTCCTGGTTCCCAGCACGTAGCAGTGATCTTATTCCAGCAATGGATTTTAACATAGCTTGGGAATTCTAGCAATGGAACCATTCCTGACTATTCAGGAAGTTTAGTGTCCCCCTGATCCACATATCCATAGTTTGGCTCTTCCATCCTGTGTTCAACTCAGTAACAACTTCAAATCTACGATGTTATCAACTCTACAACTCCCTCAGCATTGCTGCACAACCAGATCTGCAACTTCTTCAGCTTTGCTACACCACCAACTCTGCAACATCTGACTCTGCATCGCCCTTGACTGTGCTACATCATCAACCCTGCTACATCAACAGTTTTGCTATATTAATGGCCTTGCTGCATCTGTTTTTCTGCTCTTCCTCATCAGTGCCACCTGTCTGTACTGCATAAGACCAGCTCATCCAGAATAATTACTTAGCGGATCCACTTCATCAGGTAAGATATAACATCTTTATAATCTTGTCCCATAACCTCAGTCTGTAGACATCTATGAATAAGTTAGGCTAGCAAAAAAGTCAGGGGCATTTCATAGTGTAAACGGTGAACACGCACTGCTATATCTGTAGTGCCAGGGGTGGATTGACCATAGACCGTACAGGGAAATTTCCAGATCGCAGCAGTAATTAATTCTTTGAGAACCGTGTACCCGGCCAGCGACCACACATGCTCCTGAATTCAACTGCTATAATTGGCATCTTACCTCCTATGCCTTCTGCTCCATATCTTAATCAGAGACAGCTGGAGGAGGAAGACAGCATAGAGTGTGTATTGATGGCCACCAAAGATGGACATCTTCTTAGGCAATATATTGTGCTGCACTGTGATATGTGGTTATGATGGGATAGTATTTTGTGCTATTGCTGACCCCACCTTCTTGTGTTGTCTCGCTACAACATGGAACCATTTTTCCAGGGCCAGTCTGCCCCTCCACTCAAACCTTTCATTATGGTTTGTATTCAGATTACGTCTGCTATCGAGTGTGTAAAACCAAGTGAGTGACAGCTGTTTCCTTTCCCCTATTTTAGTATTCATTTTAATGCTTCATATTTCTAAATGTTTGATGTAAGGGATGTGGAATAAAGAGCACCTATGTAGCTACATTTTCTAATTTATATTGTAGTCATGCACATCCTTAGGTCAGTTTGAACTCTACATACAGCAGAGTCAGTATCTACATAGCGTGTAGGCTTCTTTCTAGAATTCTAATCTATCAACACAAGGTGAAGAAACCTCAAGGATCTTATTCACAAAAGGGAAACAAATAAAGGCCCAACATTTCTCTATTCCAGGAGCATATCAATTGTTGCATCTAAAACCAGTACTTCGAGTATGTATATGTATTTTGCTACTGGCATTATCCAGCTTTCATCAGAGGAGTAACATGAAACTCATGGGTTCCAATCTTGTATTACCCATGTGTATATAGTCCTCCCATGATGTGCGCAATTGACAGCAGTCCTTCAGCCAGCCTGTGAAAGGGTTGAAAAATGCTCTTGTCCCCACTTACAAAAAGAATGTATCCTTTCACAGTTATTGTTCAATTACTATGGATTACTGTATCTTGTTACGGTGGCAATACCACCCATGCCGAGTTGTTGGACAGTTATGCTCATAATTAGAGATGAGCGAGTAGTGTTCGATCGAGCTGGTATTCGATCGAATACTACGATATTCGGCGTGCTCGATTTCTTTCGAGTATAACGGCGATGGCGCACTTAGAATTCGTTTCCCCTCCCACCTTCCCTGGCGCTCTTTTTCCACCAATCACCATGCAGGGGGGGTATGACAGGCACGCTGAGCACGCTGGCAGCGCGAAAACAGCGTCTACATGCATTGGCTGGAAAAACCATGTGACCTCGAATATTAAAAACTCAGCTCTTCCTGCTCGTACGCATATGCTGCGTGAACTTAGTCAGGGACAGAGGCTGGAGAAGGGAGAGACAGATTTTAGCTGTTGGACAGGCAGGAGCGTGATTAAAAGCCCTTATCAGGGCTACTACAGTGGACTTCAGTGATAGCTTACTACAATATAGACTTTACAGAGAACGGCTGCTGTATTCAGGGATAGCTGCTGGAGTAGGGACAGAGAGAGGCATTAGTGGTGTATTAGGTGCTCTGCTACATACCAAACTATATTTGGCACTACTGCTGTGTACCTTGAAAAATACAATATATAGGCCTTATAACTGGCAACTGTACTGTGCGTTCTCTTGCAAAGTAATTTCTCATAACTGGTGTTCATACACACCGTCTGATCACTTAATACACGGCTGTGTACCTTGAAAAATACAATATATAGGCCTTATAACTGGCAACTGTACTGTGCGTTCTCTTGCAAAGTAATTTCTCATAACTGGTGTTCATACACACCGTCTGATCACTTAGTAACGGCTGTGTACCTTGAAAAATACAATATATAGGCCTTATAACTGGCAACTGTACTGTGCGTTCTCTTGCAAAGTAATTTCTCATAACTGGTGTTCATACACACCGTCTGATCACTTAATAAAAGGCCTGTGTACCTTGAAAAATACAATATATAGGCCTTATAACTGGCAACTGTACTGTGCGTTCTCTTGCAAAGTAATTTCTCATAACTGGTGTTCATACACACCGTCTGATCACTTAATAAAAGGCCTGTGTACCTTGAAAAATACAATATATAGGCCTTATAACTGGCAACTGTACTGTGCGTTCTCTTGCAAAGTAATTTCTCATAACTGGTGTTCATACACACCGTCTGATCACTTAATAAAAGGCCTGTGTACCTTGAAAAATACAATATATAGGCCTTATAACTGGCAACTGTACTGTGCGTTCTCTTGCAAAGTAATTTCTCATAACTGGTGTTCATACACACCGTCTGATCACTTAATAAAAGGCCTGTGTACCTTGAAAAATACAATATATAGGCCTTATAACTGGCAACTGTACTGTGCGTTCTCTTGCAAAGTAATTTCTCATAACTGGTGTTCATACACACCGTCTGATCACTTAATAAAGGCCTGTGTACCTTGAAAAATACAATATATAGGCCTTATAACTGGCAACTGTACTGTGCGTTCTCTTGCAAAGTAATTTCTCATAACTGGTGTTCATACACACCGTCTGATCACTTAATAAAGGCCTGTGTACCTTGAAAAATACAATATATAGGCCTTATAACTGGCAACTGTACTGTGCGTTCTCTTGCAAAGTAATTTCTCATAACTGGTGTTCATACACACCGTCTGATCACTTAATAAAAGGCCTGTGTACCTTGAAAAATACAATATATAGGCCTTATAACTGGCAACTGTACTGTGCGTTCTCTTGCAAAGTAATTTCTCATAACTGTTGTTCATACACACCGTCTGATCACTTAGTACACTGCTGTGTACCTTGAAAAATACAATATATAGGCCTTATAACTGGCAACTGTACTGTGCGTTCTCTTGCAAAGTAATTTCTCATAACTGGTGTTCATACACACCGTCTGATCACTTAATAAAAGGCCTGTGTACCTTGAAAAATACAATATATAGGCCTTATAACTGGCAACTGTACTGTGCGTTCTCTTGCAAAGTAATTTCTCATAACTGGTGTTCATACACACCGTCTGATCACTTAATAAAAGGCCTGTGTACCTTGAAAAATACAATATATAGGCCTTATAACTGGCAACTGTACTGTGCGTTCTCTTGCAAAGTAATTTCTCATAACTGGTGTTCATACACACCGTCTGATCACTTAATAAAAGGCCTGTGTACCTTGAAAAATACAATATATAGGCCTTATAACTGGCAACTGTACTGTGCGTTCTCTTGCAAAGTAATTTCTCATAACTGGTGTTCATACACACCGTCTGATCACTTAATAAAAGGCCTGTGTACCTTGAAAAATACAATATATAGGCCTTATAACTGGCAACTGTACTGTGCGTTCTCTTGCAAAGTAATTTCTCATAACTGGTGTTCATACACACCGTCTGATCACTTAATAAAAGGCCTGTGTACCTTGAAAAATACAATATATAGGCCTTATAACTGGCAACTGTACTGTGCGTTCTCTTGCAAAGTAATTTCTCATAACTGGTGTTCATACACACCGTCTGATCACTTAATAAAAGGCCTGTGTACCTTGAAAAATACAATATATAGGCCTTATAACTGGCAACTGTACTGTGCGTTCTCTTGCAAAGTAATTTCTCATAACTGTTGTTCATACACACCGTCTGATCACTTAGTACACTGCTGTGTACCTTGAAAAATACAATATATAGGCCTTATAACTGGCAACTGTACTGTGCGTTCTCTTGCAAAGTAATTTCTCATAACTGGTGTTCATACACACCGTCTGATCACTTAATAAAAGGCCTGTGTACCTTGAAAAATACAATATATAGGCCTTATAACTGGCAACTGTACTGTGCGTTCTCTTGCAAAGTAATTTCTCATAACTGGTGTTCATACACACCGTCTGATCACTTAATAAAAGGCCTGTGTACCTTGAAAAATACAATATATAGGCCTTATAACTGGCAACTGTACTGTGCGTTCTCTTGCAAAGTAATTTCTCATAACTGGTGTTCATACACACCGTCTGATCACTTAATAAAAGGCCTGTGTACCTTGAAAAATACAATATATAGGCCTTATAACTGGCAACTGTACTGTGCGTTCTCTTGCAAAGTAATTTCTCATAACTGGTGTTCATACACACCGTCTGATCACTTAATACACGGCTGTGTACCTTGAAAAATACAATATATAGGCCTTATAACTGGCAACTGTACTGTGCGTTCTCTTGCAAAGTAATTTCTCATAACTGGTGTTCATACACACCGTCTGATCACTTAATAAAAGGCCTGTGTACCTTGAAAAATACAATATATAGGCCTTATAACTGGCAACTGTACTGTGCGTTCTCTTGCAAAGTAATTTCTCATAACTGGTGTTCATACACACCGTCTGATCACTTAATAAAAGGCCTGTGTACCTTGAAAAATACAATATATAGGCCTTATAACTGGCAACTGTACTGTGCGTTCTCTTGCAAAGTAATTTCTCATAACTGGTGTTCATACACACCGTCTGATCACTTAATAAAAGGCCTGTGTACCTTGAAAAATACAATATATAGGCCTTATAACTGGCAACTGTACTGTGCGTTCTCTTGCAAAGTAATTTCTCATAACTGTTGTTCATACACACCGTCTGATCACTTAGTACACTGCTGTGTACCTTGAAAAATACAATATATAGGCCTTATAACTGGCAACTGTACTGTGCGTTCTCTTGCAAAGTAATTTCTCATAACTGGTGTTCATACACACCGTCTGATCACTTAATAAAGGCCTGTGTACCTTGAAAAATACAATATATAGGCCTTATAACTGGCAACTGTACTGTGCGTTCTCTTGCAAAGTAATTTCTCATAACTGGTGTTCATACACACCGTCTGATCACTTAATAAAAGGCCTGTGTACCTTGAAAAATACAATATATAGGCCTTATAACTGGCAACTGTACTGTGCGTTCTCTTGCAAAGTAATTTCTCATAACTGTTGTTCATACACACCGTCTGATCACTTAGTACACTGCTGTGTACCTTGAAAAATACAATATATAGGCCTTATAACTGGCAACTGTACTGTGCGTTCTCTTGCAAAGTAATTTCTCATAACTGGTGTTCATACACACCGTCTGATCACTTAATAAAAGGCCTGTGTACCTTGAAAAATACAATATATAGGCCTTATAACTGGCAACTGTACTGTGCGTTCTCTTGCAAAGTAATTTCTCATAACTGGTGTTCATACACACCGTCTGATCACTTAATAAAAGGCCTGTGTACCTTGAAAAATACAATATATAGGCCTTATAACTGGCAACTGTACTGTGCGTTCTCTTGCAAAGTAATTTCTCATAACTGGTGTTCATACACACCGTCTGATCACTTAATAAAAGGCCTGTGTACCTTGAAAAATACAATATATAGGCCTTATAACTGGCAACTGTACTGTGCGTTCTCTTGCAAAGTAATTTCTCATAACTGGTGTTCATACACACCGTCTGATCACTTAATAAAAGGCCTGTGTACCTTGAAAAATACAATATATAGGCCTTATAACTGGCAACTGTACTGTGCGTTCTCTTGCAAAGTAATTTCTCATAACTGGTGTTCATACACACCGTCTGATCACTTAATAAAGGCTGTGTACCTTGAAAAATACAATATATAGGCCTTATAACTGGCAACTGTACTGTGCGTTCTCTTGCAAAGTAATTTCTCATAACTGGTGTTCATACACACCGTCTGATCACTTAATAAAAGGCCTGTGTACCTTGAAAAATACAATATATAGGCCTTATAACTGGCAACTGTACTGTGCGTTCTCTTGCAAAGTAATTTCTCATAACTGGTGTTCATACACACCGTCTGATCACTTAATACACTGCTGTGTACCTTGAAAAATACAATATATAGGCCTTATAACTGGCAACTGTACTGTGCGTTCTCTTGCAAAGTAATTTCTCATAACTGGTGTTCATACACACCGTCTGATCACTTAGTACACTGCTGTGTACCTTGAAAAATACAATATATAGGCCTTATAACTGGCAACTGTACTGTGCGTTCTCTTGCAAAGTAATTTCTCATAACTGGTGTTCATACACACCGTCTGATCACTTAATAAAAGGCCTGTGTACCTTGAAAAATACAATATATAGGCCTTATAACTGGCAACTGTACTGTGCGTTCTCTTGCAAAGTAATTTCTCATAACTGGTGTTCATACACACCGTCTGATCACTTAATAAAAGGCCTGTGTACCTTGAAAAATACAATATATAGGCCTTATAACTGGCAACTGTACTGTGCGTTCTCTTGCAAAGTAATTTCTCATAACTGGTGTTCATACACACCGTCTGATCACTTAATAAAAGGCCTGTGTACCTTGAAAAATACAATATATAGGCCTTATAACTGGCAACTGTACTGTGCGTTCTCTTGCAAAGTAATTTCTCATAACTGGTGTTCATACACACCGTCTGATCACTTAATAAAAGGCCTGTGTACCTTGAAAAATACAATATATAGGCCTTATAACTGGCAACTGTACTGTGCGTTCTCTTGCAAAGTAATTTCTCATAACTGGTGTTCATACACACCGTCTGATCACTTAATAAAAGGCCTGTGTACCTTGAAAAATACAATATATAGGCCTTATAACTGGCAACTGTACTGTGCGTTCTCTTGCAAAGTAATTTCTCATAACTGGTGTTCATACACACCGTCTGATCACTTAATAAAAGGCCTGTGTACCTTGAAAAATACAATATATAGGCCTTATAACTGGCAACTGTACTGTGCGTTCTCTTGCAAAGTAATTTCTCATAACTGGTGTTCATACACACCGTCTGATCACTTAATACACGGCTGTGTACCTTGAAAAATACAATATATAGGCCTTATAACTGGCAACTGTACTGTGCGTTCTCTTGCAAAGTAATTTCTCATAACTGTTGTTCATACACACCGTCTGATCACTTAGTACACTGCTGTGTACCTTGAAAAATACAATATATAGGCCTTAACTGGCAACTGTACTGTGCGTTCTCTTGCAAACTAATTTCACGGCTGTGAAGGCAAAATATTGTAAAAAAAAAACAAAATGCGGCGGGGGGCTAGCGGAATAGGACGTGGACGAGGACGGGGGCGCGGAAATGCTGTTGGGGGCCTTGTTGAAGCCAGTGGGGATACAATGCGTGCTGGTGAGGGTCAGCCAGGATCCCGCTCATCCAGAATCCCTGCTTTTATGGGACAGTTAAGCAGGGGGCGGGTTACACCGCTGTTGAGGCCTGAGCAGGTTGAACAGGTGGTGCAATGGATAGCCGATAGCGCTTCCACACAGTTGTCCACCAGCCAGTCATCCACACAGTCTCACTCTGACCCTCCTTCCTCCACACCTGGCCAACAGAGTCATCCCACCATTGACCCCTCCCAGGAGCTCTTTTCGGGTCCTTTTTCAGATGTGCCGGAAGAATCCCAGGAGCTAGCAGAGGAATTTGTTTGTAGTGATGCCCAAACACTGGAGTTTTCGCCATCTCCTGCTGATGTGGACCCTGAGCCAGCATCTGTTATCATGAGCGATGATGATGATGAGACGCAGTTGCCATCAAGGGAGGCTGTTGGAATGTCCAGTGGGCAGGAGGAGGAGCAGAGTGAGGAAGTGGAAGAGGAGCTGGTGGATGACGAAATGACCGACCCCACTTGGCCAGGGGTGATGTCCAGCGAGGAAAGCAGTGGAGAGGTGGTGGTCTGCGCAGCACCGAAAAAGGCAGCAAGAGGCAGAGGGATGTCCACAGGCAGAGGGATGTCCACAGGCAGAGGGATGTCCACAGGCAGAGGGATGTCCACAGGCAGAGGCATGTCCACAGGCAGAGGCATGTCCACAGGCAGAGGGATGTCCACAGGCAGAGGGATGGCCACAGGCAGAGGACAGTTCAGACAGAGAAGTGAGGCCACAGCCAGCAGGGCCGAAGCTGTTCCCGGCAGCGGCCAGTCGCGCGAAGCTCCCCCATCGAGGCCTCGTACTTCTGTGGTGTGGAGATATTTTAATGTTTGTGCGGATGACAAACTGAGCGCGGTTTGCACACTCTGCCACTCAAAACTGAGTAGGGGCTCTGAGAAGAGCAATCTGACCACCTCAGGCATGCGGCGTCACTTGGAATTCAAGCACTGGGCTGAGTGGGAGAGAGCAAACGCAATACAAACTGCGCCCGGTCTTGCTGCCACTGCCTCTTCCCCTTTGTTGTGTGCTGCCACTGCGGTCCAGACCTCCAGCCAGGACACCTCCACATCTGCCTCTGCCTCTGCTACTTTGGGGCCTTCTCCTTCAGCCTCCCCTTCCCCCGCCCCTTCCCCCGCCTCTTCGCCTGCACCTTCACACTCCTCGTCCCAACAACTGTCCATCTCGCAGGCGTTCGACCGCAGGCGGAAGTACGCCTCGAGTCACCCCCAAGCCCAAGCCTTAAACTGCCACATCTCCAAACTGCTGGCCCTGGAGATGTTGCCGTTTAGGCTTGTGGAGACGCAGGCCTTCCGCGACCTGATGGCGGCTGCCGCACCTCGCTATTCCGTCCCCAGCCGCCACTACTTTTCCCGGAGTGCCGTCCCCGCCCTGCACCAGCACGTGTCGCGTAACATCAGGCGGGCCCTGAGGTACGCAGTCAGCGCAAAGGTCCACTTGACCACCGACGCGTGGACAAGCGCTTGTGGCCAGGGACGATACATTTCTTTGACGGCACACTGGGTGAATGTAGTGGAGGCGGGGACGGGGTCGCAAACAGAGACGGCCTACCTACCACCCCCGCCCAAGATTGCCAGCATGGGTTCTGATAAACCCCCCTCCTCCTCCTCCTCCTCCTCCTCCTCCTGTGCCTTAACATCGCCCTCAGCCGCTAGCTGGAAGCGTTGCAGCACTGGCGCGGGGAGACGTCAGCAGGCGGTGCTTAAGCTCATCAGCTTGGGCGACAGGAAGCACAGCGCCCCAGAGGTGAGGGACGCCATACTGCAGCAGACGGAGATGTGGCTGTCGCCGCTGCAGCTAGGACCAGGCATGGTCGTGTGCGATAACGGCCGTAACCTGGTGGCGGCTCTGGAGCTTGCCGAACTCAATCACGTACCATGCCTGGCCCACGTTTTTAATCTGGTAGTCCAAAAATTTCTAAAGACTTACCCCAACCTGGCAGAGCTACTGGTGAAAGTGCGGCGCTTGTGCGCACACTTTCGGAAGTCAACTGTAGCTGCTGCTAGCTTAAAAAAACTCCAGCAACGCCTCCATTTGCCTGAACATCGGCTGTTGTGCGACCTGCCGACTCGCTGGAATTCCACCTATTCCATGTTGGCCAGGGTGTGTGAGCAGCAGAGAGCATTGATGGAGTACCAGATTAATAATCCACGCGTGCCTCCAACTCAGCTCCCTCAGTTTGCCAACCACGAGTGGCCATGGATGGCAGACGTATGCGATGTACTGCGTATCTTTGAGGAGTCCACCAAGAAGGTCAGCAGCGAGGACGCTATAGTGAGCGTAACCATCCCGCTCCTATGCGTCCTTAAAGAATCCCTCATCGCAATAAGGGAGAACGCATTGCACGCAGAGGAGACGGGGGTAGGAGGAGACGCAACGGAGCTACACAGTCAGACCACACTTTTGTCTGCTTCACGGTGGCAGTTGCAGGAGGAGGAGGATGAGGAGGAGGAGGACGACGTGGAGGTGGCTGTGGAAGAGGAGGAGGATGCTGGCGGCGAGGGTAGCAGTCAGGCTGTGCGCGTCCCATTGGTTCAGCGCGGATGGGGCGGAGAGGAGGCGGAAGAGGAAGAGGAGGAAATGGCAAGTGATCCTTCTGGTGGGGGCAGTGACGTCATGCCTATTCAGAGTCTGGCACACATGGCTGACTTCATGCTGGGCTGCTTTTCCCGGGACACACGTGTTGTCCGGATAGTGGAGAACAAACTGTACTGGGTCTTCGCAATCCTGGACCCCCGGTATAAAGATAACGTCTCCTCTTTTATTCCGGTAGAGGAGAGGACGAATCGATTGCTGGAATACCAGAGGGAACTCGTGCAGAACATGATGGAGATTTTCCCACCCAGCATCGCTGGCGGCAGAGAGGAGAGGGTCTCCCAGAGTCCCTCAACATCGATCAGGCCCACAGCCACCAGGGGAACACTCTCCAAGGTGTGGGACACGTTCATGGCACCCCCTCGTGCAACTTCCATCACTGCGGGGCCCGCTATCAGCAGGAGGGACAAGTATCGGCGGATGTTGCGGGAGTACCTGGCAGACCGTAACCCTGTCCTCCCCGATCCCTCGGCGTCCTACACTTACTGGGTCTCCAAGTTGGACACGTGGCTGGAACTGTCCCTGTACGCCTTGGAGGTGCTTGCCTGCCCTGCCGCCAGCGTGCTATCAGAAAGGGTGTTCAGCGCTGCCGGGGGCATTATCACCGATAAGCGCAGCCGCCTGTCAACCGACAGTGCCGACAGGCTGACGCTAATCAAAATGAACAGCAAGTGGATTGACCCGGACTTTGCTTCTCCAACCGTGGAAAGCAGCCAAAAGTAAAGTGCCATATGTATGAAGTGCCATTTCCTCCTCCTCCTCCTCCTTAACCGCCGTAGAATTGCTCCGTAAATAAGAACAATTTATATATTTATGGCTCACCTCTTGGGCCTGCGCTAAATGTTTAAGAGGTCTCACCTCTTGGGCCTCCACATAATTTTTAACGGGTCTCCCCTCTTGGGCCTCCACATAATTTTTAAGAGGTCTCACCTCTTGGGCCTCCACAAAATGTTTAACACGTCTCACCTCTTGGGCCTCCACAAAATGTTTAACAGGTCTCACCTCTTGGGCCTCCACATAATTTTTAACGGGTCTCCCCTCTTGGGCCACCACATAATTTTTAAGAGGTCTCACCTCTTGGGCCACCACATAATTTTTAAGAGGTCTCACCTCTTGGGCCTCCACAAAAGGTAAATAAATTATAAATTATAATTTTGGTAACATTCTCATTTTAATGTGTTCAGTCTTTACATACAAAATCTGGTACAAAATAGCATTCTCAGTATTCAAAAAAACAAAACAAGACTTAAAACGTTTTAAGTGGCTGCAGTAGCATCATGAAATCAACTCTCATATACTGAAGGCAACAGCATATACATATAAAAAAAAGGAAAAAAAATAAAAAGAATACTCCTTCCTCTGTAGAAATACTCTGTGCTGCCCTCAATACATTTAAACTGATTTTTCATGATAGTTGCCTTTATAAAATGAGTGTAACCATTTTACATTGCATGCAAATCTGTGGATAACTGCAGCCTTTAAAAGGTGTCACCTCTTGGGCCTCCACATAATTTTTAAGAGGTGTCACCTCTTGGGCCTCCACATAATTTTTAAGAGGTGTCACCTCTTGGGCCTCCACATAATTTTTAAGAGGTGTCACCTCTTGGGCCTCCACAAAACGTTTTCGAGGTCTCACCTCTCGGGCCTCCACATAATTTTTAAGAGGTGTCACCTCTCGGGCCTCCACATAATTTTTAAGAGGTGTCACCTCTTGGGCCTCCACATAATTTTTAACACGTCTCACCTCTTTAGCCTCCACACAATTTTTAAGACGTCTCACCTCTTGGGCCTCCACAAAATTTTCCATGAGCCTCTGGCCAGCCCACGGCCTCTTCCTGCCTTTTGCGGTCCTACGCATCCCTCAACATCCCCACTGCTTTACCTGCTAGACATGACACTGGGCCAGGTCGGGTCACTGACATCTCAAGCGCCAACAATTTGGGCATTTTAAGGCTTCTGCATGTGTTTGAGTTGTTTTTACATTTTAAAGAAGACATGTCTGACCACATCTCACACACACACACAATGACAATTAGGGGTGGGGTCTATTTGCTTTCCCCCTTGCCTATGCCATCTGTGGTTGTCATAGGCAACGTGATTTTAAGGGGTGCAGAATTTTATCTTCTTTTTTGTCTAGTTTGGCTTGGGGTCCATGGCAATGTAGAGGAAAGAAGGTTTCCTTGTATGGTCTCACTTTACAGAGAGGTTAGATTGTGTTTGGAGTGTATTGTTGAGAGGCTGTGATAGTGGCGTAATAGTGCGACTTGGGTGCGTTATATGCACCCAGACATGCTTCCCCTGCTGTCCCAGTTGCATTCCAGCAGTGTTGGCATCCTTTTCTGAGGTTCCAGGGTGGACTTGGTGACCTCCAAGTGGTCGAATTGAGATTTCCAAGTGGCGAGCATTTTTTTCCCATAGACTTTAATGGGATTCGATATCCGGTCGAATAGTCGAATTTCGCGGTCTATTCGAATCGAATTTCGAACTTTCGAATATTTCACTACTCGCTCATCTCTACTCATAATTACTGTGCAAAAAGCCAGTAGTGTGTCTATTATGTGACATGCTACTTCAAGTATATCTGAGGTATTTGTGATACACTGTGTATGATTATTCTAATACCACTGAGGCACCAGTATCAGATTTATGTACAGTATACGTCATGGGCGATTTTCCATTTTTGCATTTTCCTTTTTCACTTCCTGGAGCCATACTTTTTTTTAGGTTTTCATTCAAATAGCTGTATGAAGGCTTGTTTTTTTGCAGGACAAATTGTACTTTCTAATGGCACCATTTAATATTCCATACAATGTAGTGGGAAGCTGGAAAAAATCCAAATGGGGTGCAGTTGAAAAAAAATGCAATTCCACTATAGTTTTATGGGTTTTGTTTTTACAACATTACCAATGCAGTAAAAGTGACCCACCCTGTTCATTCTCGGAGTCAGTACAATTATGTCAATACCATATTTACCGTATAACCCTATAAGAATCACATATGCATAAAAAACACCTAGTTTTAGAAAAGAAAAATAAGAAAAAAAATATTTTTCAACAGACCCCAGCTCCGACCACCAAAGTTAATCATTTGTTTTGAGCAAATGGAAGCATCTTAAGTGGAATTCAATCTGAAGTTTAGTAAAAATTCAATTTGTAGCAAATCCGAATTTCCTCACGCTTTTCAATAACAAATCTTTTTTTTTTCTTTAAATGGCTACTGCACATGTTACAAAATGAAAGTAAGAAACGGAACGCAAAATCACCCATAATGCTGTGCAGACAGTCAATCAGCAGCTATCCAGCCCCTGTGAAGTCACAGCCCTTTAAAAGCCTCATTCTGCGTGATCTCCGCCATTTCACTGAGCATAGGGAGCTGAGCATAGGGAGAGACGTGACAAGTGCTAGGGACAGTGTTGCTAAAAGCTTTTAATTTTGGAATATTGGATAGGGAGAGGGCAGAAACAGTGTAGGGGCAGTGTAGGGAGATAATAGGGAGAGCATAGGGAGAATGCAGGGACAGTGCAGGGACTGTAATCTGAAGCTGAAGGGATCCATATGAGACAACCCACTTTGCATCAATCCCTGTATAAGACACAGAGCTATCTAATTGAACTGTGTCCATCTTGTTTAACAGATAAGCAGCTCTATTAGGCCTTGATTTTGAAATTGGGGTGTCTTCCTTGTTTAATAGCTGAAAAATTAAATTATGCCTTGATCTAGTTCTATTGTTATTGGGGCGTCCACCTTGTTTAATAGATAAGCAATTCAAACTGGTGTGAATAACTTGTCTTGTTCTACTGTTAGTGGGATGTCCACATTGACATTGAATAACTTATTTTAGATATACAGTTACTGTTACTTTACAGTATGTCCAACAGTCAGTTACCAGGGCCCTCCAAAGGAACGCACAGTGGCAAAAATGATGCTGGAGCTGGCAGAAGTAACAGCAGAAGAAGGGGAAGTGGTAGCAACAGCTACAGCAACAGGCCAGAGCTGCTTCTGCATCTAGCGTCCGTGTTCTGATGACAAATCCACCTGTCCTGGAATGTTGACTTGGTCTTCAACATAATCTCAACTGACATTAGACACTCACAGCCAGGAGTCAGTGGGTTTCTCTGACATCACACTTAGTTGGCATGGCCCAGGAACAAAATCTGTGCCCTCACCTGTTCTGAACCTGCCTCTTTCCTTTGCTGCTCCTTCTTCCAGACAAGTAATGTATGCCCCATGCTGTGCTCCACTTTTCAGCAAGGAAGATATTATTGAGGACAGTCAGAATCTATAGGCCACCCCAGATTTGCAGGAGAGGTCCACTGCTTACTCCTGTAAGTGCAAGTAGCAACAATGACAGTCACGTGGGAGCAGGTGATGCCAGTAGTCAGGGATGCGGCTATGAGACTAGTGAGGGTGACATAAGTGATGAACAGACAGTAGTGGATGATAATGTACCACGAGGGAGCTGGGTGAAGAGGGGGCTTCATCATCATTGTCAGGGAGTTAAGGTGGCAGCTTGCCCGTCAGACAGGGGCAGGGTAGTAGCGTGCAGCTGAGCCAGCAGGGTGCAAGCATGGCTGTGAGCCAGCGGTATGAGATTTGGAGCCAAACATGTCTGGGGTAGACCATCTGCTACTCTGGAAACAACTAGTTGTGCACTGCTTCATAGCGACAGTGACAGTCAGCATAAAGTCTTAGGGGTAAAATGCCATTTGTTGTGTGGGAATTTTTAATCAAGTTGCTTGAGGACATCAGCATAGCCATATGTAGAATCTGTGGGCAGAAGGTGAAGTGTGGCCAGGATGTCAATGTTGGCACCAAAGCCCTGTGTCAAGACTCCACCACCCTCAACAAGAGGGAACTGTGTTTCCTTCTCATTTCCTTCCAATTGTCTACTCGTCCTGATGCTCCTCCTCCTCCAATTTCCTTGTCACACGTTTCACCAGCAATTGATCACCGATGTGATTGCAAACAAACAACAGTATGTGTACAGTCATCCAATGGCACAGAAGGTGAACATGCTCCTGACCAAGTTGCTAGTACTACAGTCCTTCCCTTTCCATGTTGTTGACGCACATCTCAGAGAACTGATGGCTTGTACCAAGGTGGAGAGTCCCAAGCAGTCACTACTTCTCTAAAAAGCTGCATACGTGCATATAGCAGAAGTTGGGCCAGTCCTTGAGCCATTTGGTGTCTGGTAAGTTCATGGCAGCGCCAACATGTGGAGCTGTAATCCTACTCTCAGATAAGGTATCATGAAAAGATCTGCACCTGTTCTGTGTTTTTGACCCATTAATGACTAAATAAATGAAGTGTGAACAGAGCCTAATAGTAATGCACTGTCATTTTACAGCTAACAGAAGTGCTTCAAAAGCATGTGTTTGCTCTGCTATAACAGGGCTTAAAATAACCTTTTTTTTTCTCCCCTACTTTATTGGTACTGCCACAGAGCCTGCACAGGGAGTGCTGCATTCACAGCTCCCAGGTTCTCCTGTACTAGTGCCATTTTCCCTGTGCAGCTTTGAGTTTATCTAATAGCAGGATCTGTATTTTCTCTCTGTGAGTCAGGCAGAGAGCTGACGGGCTTCTCTGACCTTATAAACATTCATTAAAGCTCAATTCTTATCTTACTGATAAGAATGTGGTTTAAATAAGGCCTCTTTCACATTAGCGGCAGCACGGATCCGGCAGGTGAAGGTCACACAGTACATACACACAGACACACACACAGACATAATCAATACACATACATACTTACATGCTCCCGGCAGGTCTCCACAGAGCAGGAGGAGCAGGACGGCGCGCACATAGGACGATTCCCCACAGCGCCCTCTGCTGGGCGCCGGGTGGAATCGTCCTATTGTTGCGCCGTCCTGCTCCTCCTTCGCTGTGGAGACCTGCCGGGAGCATGTAAGTGTGTATGTGTATTTGTATGTGTATATGTCTGTGTATGTTTATGTGTATGTCTGTATGTGTGTATGTATGTATGTGTGCAGGTGATGGATCCGTCATGAACTCCATTGAAAGTCAATGGAGGACGGATGAATTCACCATTGTGGCACACCAAACGGCTCTGTCCCCATTGACTTTCATTGGGGGTCATGACGGATCCATCTTGGTGCGGATGCCTGGACTGGAGAGCAAAGCGTTTTATTCCGGTATTGAGCCCATATGACGGAACTCAATACCGGAATTATAAAACGCTAGTGTGAAAGTAGCCTTAGTGTTAATGACCTTTCAGTAATTTAGAGATAAAGGTTATTAGATGAACAGCACAAAGTGAAAGTACCATTCACACAGCTAGAAAAAGAAATTTAAAGAGAACCTTTCATTGTTTTAACTTACACTATCTAAATACCTTTATTGGTAGGGCACCCCCCGCTGATGCCGGCACCCGTTCAGGTTTTTCAAAATATTGCTCCTGCTCCCCGCTGTGGCCCCCTGTATATTTTCATATCCAATCCCTTCGGAGAGCGTCACAGCCAGGGAGAAAAAAAACTCTTTGGCTGTGATGCTCTCCGATGTGATTGGATCACGGCACAGCCAGGGAGAAGGAGACGCCCATTGAGAAAGCCTGGCGTCTCCTCCTCCCTGTTCCGATGCTCAGTATTAGCATACTGAGCGGGAAATATACAGGGGGCCACAGCATAGTAACATAGTAACATAGTTTATAAGGTCGAAAAAAGACATCTATCCATTCAGTTCGGCCTGTTATCCTATAAGTTGTTCCAGAGGAAGGAAAAAAACCCCTGTGAGGTAGAAGCCAATTTTCCCCACTTTAGGGGAAAAAATTTCCTTCCCAACTTCAATCAGGCAATCAGAATAACTCCCTGGATCAACAACCCATCTCTAGTGGCTATAACCTGTAATATTGTTACCCTCCAGAAATACATCCAGGCCCCTCTTGAACTCTTTTAGTGAACTTACTAACACCACCTCCTCAGGCAGAGAGTTCCATAGTCTCACTGCTCTTACCGTAAAGAATCCTCTTCTATGTTTATGTACAAACCTTTCCTCCAGACACAGAGGATGTCCCCTCTTTACAGTCACAGTCCTGGGGATAAATAGTTCATTGGAGAGATCTCTGTACTGACCCCTGATATATTTATACATGGTTATTAGATCTCCCCATAGTCGTCTTTTTTCTAAAGTAAATAACCCTAATTCTGATGGTACTGTAGTCCACCCATTCCAGTTATTACTTTAGTTGTCCTCCTCTGAACCCTCTCCAGCTCTGCTATGTCTGCTTTGTTCACAGGAGCCCAAAACTGTGCACAGTACTCCATGTGTGGTCTGACTAGTGGCAGGACTATGTTCTCATCACGGGCATCTATGCCTCTTTTGATGCAACCCATTATCTTATTGGCCTTGGCAGCAGCTGTCTGACACTGGTTTCTGCAGCTTAGTTTGCTGTTTACTAAAATTCCTAAGATCATTGATAAATATATTGAAGAGAATAGGGCCCAACACTGACCGCTGTGGTACCCCACTAGTGACAGTGACCCAATCTGAGTATGTGCCTTTAATAACCACCCTCTGTTTTCTATCACTGAGCCAGTTAATTACCCACATACAGACATTTTCTCCCAGGCCAAGCATTCTCATTTTATATACTAACCTTTTATGTGGTACTGTGTCAAATGCTTTGGAGAAGTCCAGATATACGACATACATTGATTCACCGCAGTCAAGTCTAGAACTTACCTCCTCATAGAAACTGATTAAATTAGTTTGACATGACTGATCCCTCATGAAGCCATGCTGATATGGAGTTATTTGCTTATTTTCATTGAGGTACTCCAAGATAGCATCTCTTAGAAAACCTCAAACAGTTTACCCACAACAGATGTTAAACTTACCGGCCTATAGTTTCCAGGCTCTGTTTTTGGACCCTTTTTGAATATTGGCACCACATTTGCTATGCGCCAATCCTGTGGAACACTCCCTGTCAGTATAGAGTCCTTGAATATCAGAAATAAGGGTTCTCTTAGGATACAGGGGTGTATGCCATCCGGTCCTGGTGATTTAAAGCAACTATCATGGAAAAGAGACACAATTTAACAATGTATTTTAGGACTTGCTCACATCTGTAATGGAAGCTCAGTTTGGGGCCTATGTCGCAGATTCCATAAAAAAAGACAGAACAAAAAAGTCCTGCATACAGGGCTTTTTTTGTCTGATAAAAAAAACAAAAAAACAAATTCTGAACAGAAACTGAATGGACTCCATCTCATTTGTGTGCCAAATCCAGCACTTCTAATATTTTTTGATGTTCTCCTCCTCTAAAAGAGCAGAACAATGGTAATATATAACAGCGGTGTGAACTCACTTTATATTGCACTTTGTGCTATTTTACCTTTTTTGCATTTTCTTGGGTATGACAAAAAAAAACATTATAATAAAAACGGCATAAAAATAAAGGCTCACGTATCTGAAAAAGAAGCGAAAATTATTTAAATAATCAAGCAGGAAAAAAGTTATGGCTTTTGAAGTTGCATGTACTAATGCATCTGGTCAGGAAGAGCGGTAAATGGTTTTGATTATACTATAGTATATTATGGATAATAGTGCTTTCTTTTGTTTAAAAAATTCTGTCCTCATTGTTGTCAAGTACCCTGCTTTAATGAATGGTACAGGCCTTGGATAATGGCCACTCTACTATTCTATCTGGGACATTTATGAAAACAGTCTGCTAATGAATTAATTTGCAGCTCAAGAGCTTCTAAGTGTAACACATTTATAATAAGTGAATGTATGGAGAATTATCATTTCCTGCACCATCTGCAGCTTGAAACAGAATAGAGGAAGAGAGCAGATATTACGGGATATGTGTTTTTCTTTCATGTAATGTTTATGATTTAGCATTAATGTTGTGCACTTAACTTCCATTAAACATGGAATTCATGGACACTTAAGACTCCTTTACATGAGTAGATAATTGATTCGATCGAGCAATTAATGAGCCGTTATTCGAGTTAACGTTCAACCAACCCTTAAGATGAGCAAAGTATCGTGTAAAAATGTATGAGTGTGATCATATAATAGATTGTCAGGCAAGCAACCACTGTGAAATTTTCTGTTCTGTAAATGATGCCTGGAATTCTGGACAATGAATAAAGATTTAGGTGTCTATACCAGCCATCGCAAGAAAGACAAACACTTATGACTTGGCATTTGATTGTTCAGTGCTTTTACACTACTTGAGAATTGACCACTGCGCTCGATTTTTCAAATGATTATCTACTCATGTAAAAGGAACTTTAGTATTTTACACAAAACTTAGAGTTAACAAATTGGGGAGACATCTAGTGTTTCTAATAACGTGAAGCACTTAAGGGGTTGTCCCATCTTGGACATTAGGGGCACTAGGTTATGCACCCAGTCCCTGACAGGTATGGGTTCCATCTCAGGGATCCGCACCTTACTTAGAATGGAGCCTGCAAAGTGCTGCCCTCCATTCATTTCTATGGGACTTCCGAAAATAGCTGAGCAGCATGCTAAGCTATTTCCAGGAAGTCCCATTGAAATGAATGGAAAACACTCCACGCAATGATAATTACTGAATAATAATGGAAGTAGTAGTTCATATAGCACCAATAGGCACAGTTTTGGAGTATGTTACAGAGCAGTCTACCAATAGTTGGGTATAGGCAGTAGCAATGAGTCTTACTCTAAGTTCACTTTGTAATCTTCTCAAAGAACAGAGCCATGCTGTTCTTTTCTTGTGTTCCCATTAACTCTTTCTGCAGTTCCCACTTGAAGGGTACAGATCTTACATCTGGATGGTCCATACATCTCTAAGTGTGGTGGGCGTCAAAGCAATATACTGTTTCCACAGCAGTAAAGTCTTATTGCTTATAAATTTGCAAACAATAAACTTTTGGCAGTGATCCACTGGCTTACTGCATCTGTCCCATGGCAGAAATGATGCTGCAGTATTCTAGGAGGTCTACCATCCTTAATGTTACAGTGATAAAACCGTGCTTGAAACATTGTCAGTCATAATATAGTGGTCTGTCCCACTTGAATCTTAGTATCTGCATACATTCCACTCTCTAGTCTATCCTCATTGGCTTGCAACATTTTACACTAGTGAGGAAAATATTCAATGTTATTAACTTCATCAAAGTGTCTGGGATGTAAACCTCATCTTATGTCAGCAAAAGGGCAGCACTTTTGCAGTGCCAAAGCAGCAGCATAGCTGTCACGAACCAACAGGGGTGAACCCACTGTGCCAGGTGACCAACCTCCTCTAAGAGCGTTGTTTATGTGAACCCCTCATTCTTCACAGTGCCCCAAAGAGTGGGGATACACTTTTCTAAGGGATACACCAGGCCGCTACCTCTTGAGGAGGACTGGCACAAGAAGCAGCTGGTCCAGGAGGTACCAGAGCAAGTACCAAAGGTATGGATGTAGTCAACAGGCCGATTCATAACCAGGAACGACAGTGCAGGACCAAGCATGAGCCAGAGGCATAGTTGTACAAGCAATGGGTCAGGGCAGGCAGCACACATACAGGTCAGGCAATCCGGGTGAGCAATAGGAGAGTTCAGATGTAGAGGCAACGATCAGACCAGTAGGGGAATCCAGAATACAAGCACAGGCCATGAACACAGGAACTTAAGCACAGACAAATTCTACTTTTTGCAGACCTCTGACCATCAGGCACCTGGGAAGTGGGCTGGACAACTTATATAGGTGTAGGATTGCTGGGATTGGTCACACAAGTCACATGTGCAAAACCTTTAAAGAATAGGAAGTGATGTGCGTTGGCCCTTAACGAGGTGCTACAGCGAACAGGCTGGAAGGCAAGCAGTGTGCAGAGCTGGAAGGAAACCATGGAGTGGATTCCATGAAGGATGATGCCAGGACCGTGGTGGTGAATGGGAATACACCGGCAACAGATTACTGCAGATACCTACCCCATAATGCAGCCGGACATGGACAATAAAGGACAAGAAGGACAGTGCTTGCCCAAACACAGAGCCCAGGATAGTGGTGGTGAGTAGAACATTGGAGGTCAGCAACCATTACAATAGCTCAGCAATTTTAGGGGCCATTCTGTCCATACTTCCTCTGGTAGCTGACCATGTTCTGCAGGGGACTTTTCCCAAAGTCAGAATTACAGTGGTGAAGGACTGAGGAGGTAAGTTCTGGCCTATCTAGAAAAATTTAAAAAAAAAATAAAAATGTATAGCCAGTTTAACTGATCTATCCCAGAACTAGGTCCTAGCTGTGCTAAAGATTCTGGAGTGCCCAGAATAGGATGAAGTCTCCACTAAGGAAGCTGATTGTTTATGAGTTATTTCATAATTTATAGTCAGAAAATATACGACTCCATAGTGCTTCCCTCCTTCCGCCATGGGGAGGGTCGTGGACCTGGCATTGTTTTCTGTACCCAAGCAGTCGCAGGGTCTACCTCCATCCTTAACCCCTTGAGGACAGAGCCCATTTTGGCCTTAATGTCTGGGCCAAATTTTTGAATTCTGACATGTGTCACTTTATGTGGTAATAACTTTGGAACGCTTTTACTTATCCAGGCCATTCTGAGATTGTTTTCTCGTGACACATTGTACTTCATAACAGTCATAAATTTGAGTCAATATATTTCACCCTTATTTATGAAAAAATCCCAAATTTACCAAAAATTCTGAAAAATTTGCAAATTTCCAAATTTCAATTTCTCTACTTTCAAAATACACCGTAATACCTCCAAAAATAGTTATTATTTTACATTCCCCATATGTCTACTTTATGTTGGCATCATTTTGTAAACGTCATTTTACTTTTTTAGGAAGTTAGGAGGCTTAGAAGTTTAGAAGCCATTTTTCAAATTTTCACCAAATTTTCCAAAACCATTTTTTTTAGCACCAATGCAGATATAAAGTGATTTTGAGGGGCTTACATAATGAAACCCACCATAAATGACCCCATTTTAGAAACTACACCCCTCAAATTATAAAAAACTGCTGTTACAAACTTTGTTAACCCTTGAGGTGTTCCACAAGAATTAATGGAAAATGGAGGTGAAATTTCAAAATTTCACTTTTTTCGTAGATTATTCATGTTAACATTTTTTTCTTGCAACACAGCAAGGGTTAACAGCAAACTAAACCTCAATATACATTCCTCTGATTCTGCAGTTTACAGAAATACCCCATATGTGGTGGTAAACGTCTCTATGGGTTTGTGGCAGTGGTCAGAAGGAAAGGAGCGCCATACGGATTTTGGAGGCAAAATTTGCTAGAATAGTTTTTAGGCACCATTTTGTAATTGAGAGACCCTGACGTACCCCTACAGTGGAAACCCTCATAAAGTGACCCCATTTTGGAAACTACACCCTTCAAAGAATATATTAAGGGGGGTACTGACCACTTTGACCCCCTAAGCATTTTACGGAATTTGGAAACACTTGGCTGTGAAAATGAACATTTTTTTTCTTCCAATAAAATGTTGCTTTAGCCCCAATTTTTTTTATTTGCATAAGGGGTAACAGGAGAAAAGCCCCCCCATAATTTGTTACCCATTTTCTCCTGAATACGGCAACACCCCATATGTTGTGGTAAACTGCTGTGGGGGCACATGGCAGGACTCAGAACAGAAGGAGCGCCATATGGATTTTACAACACAGATTTTGATGGAGTGGTTTGCGGGAGCCATTGATTTTTATTTTTTTGAGTTATTGTCTTATGTGGGGGCTCATTTTTTGCAGGATGAGGTGAGGTTTTCATTGGTACCATTTTGGGGTAAATACGCCTTTTTGATCGCCTACTATTACACTTTTTGTGAGGGAAGAGGGAAAAAATGGCTATTTTGGCATAGTTTTTTTAAAATTTTTTTTACAGAATTCGCCTGGGGGGCCATCTCATGTAATATTTTTATAGAGCAGGTTGTTACGGACGCAGCGATACCCAATATGTCCAACTTTTTTAATGTTGGAAAGTTTTACACATTAGATGCATTTTGAACAGAATAAAATATTTTTTTTGTGTTGCCATTTTCAGAGAGCCATATTTTTTTCAGTTTTCAGGCGATTGTCTCAGGTAGGGTACAGTTTTTGCGGGACAAGATGACGGTTTAATTGATACCATTTTGGGGTAATTACGCCTTTTTGATCGCCTGCTATTACACTTTTTGTGAGGGAAGAGGGGAAAAAATGGCTATTTTGGCATAGTTTTTTAAAAAAATTTTTTTACAGCATTCGCCTGGGGGGCCATCTCATGTAATATTTTTATAGAGCAGGTTGTTACGGACGCAGCGATACCCAATATGTCCAACTTTTTTATTGTTGGAAAGTTTTACACATTAGATGCATTTTGAACAGAATAAAATATTTTTTTTGTGTTGCCATTTTCAGAGAGCCATATTTTTTTCAGTTTTCAGGCGATTGTCTCAGGTAGGGTACATTTTTTGCGGGACAAGATGACGGTTGAATTGATACCATTTTGGGGTAAATACGCCTTTTTGATCGCCTGCTATTACACTTTTTGTGAGGGAAGAGGGAAAAAAATGGCTATTTTGGCATAGTTTTTTTTATTTTTTTTTACAGCATTCGCCTGGGGGGCCATCTCATGTAATATTTTTATAGAGCGGGTTATTACGGATGTGGCGATACCTAACATGTTTATGTATTGTGTGTTTTTTTATTTTTAATCAATTTTTTTAACTTTTTTTAACTTTTTTTTTTTTTTCACTTTCTTGACTCAGATCCACTTGGTTCTTCAAGAACCAGTGGGTCTGGTATTTTACAATACACTGCAGTACACTGTATAGTGTACTGCAGTGTATTTTCTTATAGCCTGTTCAAGCTCCTGCCTTTAGCAGGAGCTTGAACAGGCTTCCATGGCAAGCCAGACGAAAGCGTCTGGTTGCCATGGTAACCATCGGGACGCTGCCACAGCAGAGCAGCGTCCCGATGGAAGGGAGAGGGAGCTTCCTCCCTCTCATCTGCCCACACCATCGGCGCTGCCAGCGCACCGCAGCGCCGATGGGAGAGGAAGGGAGCGCTCCCTCCCTGTTAACCCCTTCCATACAGCGGTCCCTACGGACCGCGGCATGGAAGGGGTTAAACTGCTGACATCGGTGCTAGCACCGATGTCAGCAGTTTCAAGCAGAGTATCAGCTGTATGCTGATACTCTGCTTGCATACGCTCGGCCATCCTGAGAAATCATTGCGGGCGGCACTTGCGGCAGCCGCCCGCACATTGCAAATCGCCCACCCACCCACCCATCCATCTGCCCACAGCCAATCAGGGGGGCGGGGGGACACCCTGACCTCCCCCTAAATACTGACACTCGGCGGGGATTCGCTAGAATAGCGCTATCCCCGCCGAGTACCCCTTGCCTGCTGTGAATGGCTGGTCTGAATAGACCAGCCATTCACAGCGATCGCCTTTATGGGGGGTGCACGGCACCCCCCGAGGCCTTAACTATGGGTGGCTGGGTGTCTTAAACAGCACCCATTACAGCATGTAACCCCCCCTGCACTGAGCAGGGGGGGTTTACATGCAGGGCGTACCGGTACGCCCTGTTGCACTAAGTACCTCGTGCCCAGGATGTACCGGTACGCCCATTGTCGCCAAGGGGTTAAATTACAGCCTGCCGTTGTCTATACTATCTATAGTGAACATCCTGCAGGGGTATATCTATAGGCATGCCTCCCAAGTGTCCCTCTTTTGGACAATATAACTTCATTATTTGGTGCAATTTGAGCCTAAAAATTCTTTTTATTATTTATATTGAAACATATACAAGAATAACATGTATTACAATAGTAATAAGAGTAATATGTATTGACAAGAAGTCAAAGACGTCCAGCTTTGAAAAGGAAAGGAAAGCCTGAGGCATTAAGAAGATACACATGTGGAACCAGTTTTGAAATAAACTAGTAGAACAGATGCCGGATGGATATTACATAAAATCGCCGATATGTAGGCGAACAAACAAACAATCAAACAAATGGGGAAAGAGGTAGTGGGAAAGAAATGGGGAAGAGGGTAAAAGGGTGGTGGTGGGGGGGGGGGTTCTAGGTTATGCACCCAGTCCCTGACAGGTATGGGTCCCATATCAGGGGGACCCATACCTCTAGTGCCCCTAATGTACCCATAAGCGACTAACCTGAAAGAAATCCATAGGTTATGTTGGTCAGATTACATGTAAATGCCTCTTAAATGCCGAAGTGGGAGAGATCTCTATATTGAATTAGACAAGAACCAGTTATACATCCGAGTTGGGAAATTGCCTGTATTTCGCCCAAGGGAGCCAGGTGGTTGTGAAGGTGGGATGTGTTTTGGATTCCCAACTGGCCAACTCTTCTAAGCGATAAATGTCATCTACTCTTTCCTGCCATTGTTGAAGAGTTGGAGGAATGTTTGACTTCCAAAAAGTAGGAATTAGTATTCTAGCTGCAGCTAATAAATGTCTAGTCAGTTTTTTAACCTGTGGTGGAGATTTGTCATGAAATAAGTGAAGCAAACACATCTCCGGTAGAAGTGGGAGGTTAATGTTCAGTATCTGATTAATTTGTGAGATGATGGTGGTCCAGTAAGGGCCTATAAGTGGACACGTCCACCACATGTGAAAGTAAGTACCAAGATGTTTAGCACATCTCCAGCAAAGTGGGTCATAGCTTGGTTTATATTTGTTTAATAAGACTGGGGTCAGGTGCCATCTCGTCAGGATTTTATATCCACTTTCTTGCATTCTTATACATTTGGAAACTTGTTTGGGGGCTGTAAATAAAGTGTTAATGTCAGCAGACGAGAATGTCTTAGCAAGATCTTTTTTCCAAGCTTCTATGAATGGGAGGGGTGTTTGAGAGGGTGGCGTCAGCAGGAGTTTGTTTAGTGTTGAAACCACTTTCTTGGGAGGCTTAAGTTGGGAAAGTAGAATCTCAAACTTTGTCATGGGTCTATACAAGTTCGTTCCCTTTAGGATCTTCCTGAGAGAGGTAGATTATTTATTCATAATCAAATGATTTTTATGCAAATATTTAAATGGATGTTGAAGCACAAAAAAGCAAATTGTCCAAGGGACTCAACATGCTGTAAAAAAAAAATAAAGGAACTTACACTCACCTAACCGATCGCCAGCTGCTTCAGTTATGACAGTCAATAATTATGCATTGGGCAGAGTTAGAGACATGGCCTAGTATGAAAATTTAACGCCATGCTCACCGAACATATTGTCCCTCTGCAATTTTCAAAATTGGGAGGTATGGCTACAGGGGAAGCAGGGGAAGCGTCTGCTTTGGGGCCCAAACTCATAAGGGGGACCCTCGGGAGGAGGATTAAAAGATTTTATTGTCAGCCCAAACTGACATCCTGCAGTTTGGCCTAGATATTAGTTAGGGATGAGCGAACCGAACCGTAACGAACCAGATTCGTTACGAACTTTCCCAAAAGTTCGGTTCGTCACCGAACCGAATTTTGAGAAAGTTCATAACGAATCTGGTTAAAATAACGGCGATGCAAAATATACGCATATTTGAGAATGTACGCTAATGCATACGCTAATGCGTTTGAATTCATAAAATGCGTACACATTAGCAAACATTCAAATATGCATATATTTAGGGTAAGGAATATGCCATATGCCATACCCTAAATATACACATATTTGAGAATGTTCACTAATGTGTACACGCATTTTATGAATTCATACGCATTAGCGTACGCATTAGTGTACATTATTAAGTAGCGTACCTTTGACAACGCTAGATTGTATGTTTGTTACTTGAGTAGGAATGTTCGCAGGCGCAGTGTATGCGTACGCTAATGCGTACATATTCAGTTAAGTAGCGTACTTTTGACAACGCTAGACTGTATGTTCGTTACTTGAGTAGGAATGTTCGCAGACGCAGTGTATGAGTACGCTAATGCGTACATATTCATTCAGTTAAGTAGCGTACCTTTGACAACGCTAGACTGTATGTTCGTTATTTGTGCGGGAATGTTCGCATTAGCGTACGCATTAGTGTAGATTCTCAAATATGCGTATATTTTGCGTCGCCGTTGTTGAAGTCACTTGGATTTTTTCCACTTTTTTCATTGTAATAGCAACTGCAAGTACACGAAACTATACCCTATCAGACTCCCATTATTGTAGCAGCAATTATTCAGCCGTTATAGCAAGGTTCGTTTTAGGTTCGGTTCGTACGAATCCGAACTTCACGAAAGTTCGCCGAAGCGAAGCAAACCGAACTTTTCAAAAGTTCGCTCATCCCTAATATTAGTAATGAATGCAGACTAACCCCCATAACACCAGAAGATCAAGAAAACACTACAGTATTTAATAGTTCACAGACTGTGAAAGGCTATCAATTATTAAATACAGAAGGCAATTTTCCAATGGTGCTGCTATGCCTCAGAGTACCTTAATAGCCTGGAAGACAAATTAAAAATATTAATTATACAAGATCTACAGGATATGCTCATGTTACTTGTCACATATGTGAACTTGTTTTACATGGTGAAGTTATATTACTGTTTTCATTATTACACTTTGATGACATTTTTGCCTAATAAGCAATTTTATTGTGGGGGCCGCTGACAGATGACGAAGGAAACCATTGTGCTGGGGCTACTTTTTCATCCATAGTGGTGCAGTCGAATGCTGACTGTCAGTCACAGCCAACTATCATTGTTGGCGGGCCTGGGGGTACTGCACAGTAAGTGGGAATCAAATACTTCTGATAGTTCATCATGTGTTACCTATGCTTAGTCAAAGTACTGGTCTTTTAATCCAATTGAGAATATATGGCAAGATTTGAGATTGTGATAGTCAAGTGTAATTCTAAGGTGAACCATTAGGAGAGTATCTGTCTGGAGTAAAAGGCTAATATGCTTTTTTAAAAGTGTACTCACACCTGATAGATGTTGGTCCCACCTCTGAGACTTTCACCTATCTCCATGATGAAGTGTCCCAGCCAATTTCCTGTCGGGTGAGGTGTGCACTGGCAGCAGCACCCAGACAGAGAGTGAATGGGAAGGTGGCCACTATTCATGTCTATGGGAGCCAAAAACATATATAAGTGAGGGGTTAGGATGTTGTTCATGCATGTTTGCACCTTTTGTTTAGTTTATTGTTATATTTATTTTTTGCATTAGAAAAAAAGGTATTGAAATTAACTTTTTTGAGATGCAGTTTACCATACATGTTTTTTTTTTTGCTTTTTGTCAGGATCACGACTTAGACTCAGGATGTGAGCTTAAAGGCTATGTACACCTTTGGGGCATTTTTTTTATTATTGCATTGCAGTCATTTTGAGATAAAAATCATTTTTTTTCAATTGGTATTTATTAAAAATATGGAGTCATTTTTTTTCTGTACATAGCTGAGATGCTCTAGAAGCAGCCTGTGAATTTTTTCTCTTTTCCGTCAATTGGGGAGCTGATTGGCTCCTTATCTCTGCTCTCTGACATGATAAACACTTATTATAGCTTCTTATCTTTCTGATAAGAATGTGGCTTAAATAAGTGTTTTTGAACTCTTAGTAATTTACAGATAAGGTTTATTAGATGAACCGCACAAAGTACAAGTAAAAGTTCCAGTCACACAGTTAGAAAAACAGTTCATCCTTTGTGACAGAACAGCTCAATATTTTTAATAAAGGCCAATTGAAAATATAATTTTAGCCAATAATGAGTAAAATGCAATCATAAACAAAAATTGCCTCCAAAGGTGTACATAGCCTTTAAAAGGTAACCTAGATTTTAATGTTAACTTCCCACTCTGCTTGTTTGAGTCACAGGGTTACTCTAATCTTCCCCTATTAGTCATCTTACATCCACATCTAAGGGATATTAGCTGCCATCACTTGTCATATTAAGAGGATGAGATGCTTTAAACTAGGCAATTCACATGGCCAGGTTATCGATTAGGTCTAGTATTTCTTTGATGAATATTCATCTGTATGATTTTTGATACATGACCCCTTCTGCAGGTCATGTTATCCTCTATATGACCTTTTGAATGGCTCCACCAGTTCTAGTGGCTCTAGTGCTAAGATAGGCTTTATGATGGGTGATATATTTTCTGAGTGAAGTTGTTCTGCCCCTTTGGTTTTGTTTTTAGTTAGACCTTGTGTTCTGATTTTGGGAATAAGACATCAACAGTTTTATGGCCAGCCACAAGAATGTCAGGGATTTTCTATCTACAAATTATTTTGATATCTATACCACAACACTTTTTATCTAGTGGTTTTTGTAACATGTTGACCTTTACTCTTGTGTATTTATCTGTGGTATCCGCCTATGCAGAGCACAAAACAGCAGTAATAAGTGTTTTTCTTCATTATAATTGTGTTATTTTAGTTTACAACATGTCTCCTAAAAGGTCAGAAAAGTTCATTGTGGGGAAAAGGTTTAATAATTAGTATAGTGCATGCTCTATTTAGACAAAACAGTTTCACATGATAATCAGGAAATTGGCAAGACCAAGAGAGCCAACAGCTGTTCACAGAGTTCACTGAGAAAACTGATGCAAATACATTGATAAATCTGCCCCACTGCTTTCATTTGCACTCTGAAAGGGAATGGAAATCATACACTTAGGCATGAAGCTTTGCTGATACATGAGACCTAGTGAAGGCAGCAGCATCCTGGACCCACAGTCCTCACATTCAGTAAGTAGTCCTGTGAGTGGCATGTCCATATGAGAAAAGTCTGGAATTAAAGACAGGTTACAAACTCAATATCTAACAATGAACTAAAGAATGGAGATTGAAAACTTAGACCCTTTTTTTAAATTAACCACTAATGTTCATCATGTAAAGCTCATATTTTTTTTATGTCAAAAGTTACATAGCATTCACAATTTAGTTATGACTGTAAATTATAGCAGACTATAAGTAACAAGACAGCTATAGCCTCAGCAATGCCCAAACTGCATGCAAGTTGCAAGCAAATCCCTTTTACAAGATTTGCATGTGACAATATATGCAGATTAACGATATGCACAGTGAGCCCATTGCCTATACTGTAGTGCATGGGTCTGAAAGTCAGCCAGATATATGGGCTGCACATACTTCAGGTCAATACCCAAATTCATACAGACCCCCGATAAGCCCCCACATAATTATAGACCCCCAGATCAGACCCCAAATTTATACAGATCTTAGACCACTAATTTATCCCAGATCAAATCCAAATTAATAAAGACCCCATATCCGCCCAAGAATTTATACAGACCCCTGACTAAACTCCAAATCAACTGCCAAATTAATGCAGACCCTAGATAAGCTCAAAAATGTATACATACCCCAGATTAGACCCTAAATTTATACAGACCCCCAATCAGATTCCTAATTTACTCCAAATCAGATGGCAATTTATGCAGACCCTAGAGCAGACCCCAGTTTATACAGAGCCCAAATTAGACTGCAAAGCAGCCCCCCAATTTATACAGATCTCAGATCAAACCCTCAATTTATACAGGCCCATAATCAGACTGCAAATTTATACAGACCTCAGATCCGACCCTTATTTTAGACAGACCCCAGATTAATCCCCAAAATCAGTCTAAAAATAAATACAGACCCCAGATGAGACACCAAATTTATACAGACCTCAGATCAGAACAATTCATACAGACCCTAAATCAGACCTTACATTTACATAATACAGTTTATACAGAACCCAAATGTATACAAACTCAGATCAGACCCCCAATTTATACAGACCCCAAATCAGACCCTTACTTTTACAAAACACACATAAGACCTCAATTTATGCAGACCCCAAATCCACCCCTTTAACACCCATCAACCCCTCCCCTAAACGCAGACCTCAGAGCATACAAAAAAAATTACTTACCTCTTCTCCTCTAGGCGCCACCACCACTCTGGCTCTTTTGCAGTGCTACACTGCATCCTGACACTGCACAGTGTGAGGTCAAAGTGCACCAGCATATGTACTATGGACCTTAAGCTGTACACAGCCAGGGCATAAGGTAGGGTAGTTCTAAACTCCATGCGCCGTATGGACTTTCTGATGTCACAGGGACATTGGAAGCCTCAATCCCAAAGTGACCATGCACTATTTTTATATTATTTTGCTAATCTTTATTACCAGAACACACGAGATGTAGCTATTTTCCTGCTGGTACATCCCACAGCTGCTTAAAACTGTGACTTTAGCATGTGACATGACCTTGTGACATCACAAAGCCCTTACTTTGCATATAGTTTAAAATCAACTCAAAAGGCAGTGCTGGCACCAGGTGAAGAGGACCAGGGAGCGATAAGTAATGTCAGTGAAGCCCTAGTGGTGCTATATTCACTGCTCCTTGGGCTTCCTGTCCTGTACTAATGAGTGCTTCCATAATTTAAGCATTTATTAGTTAATAGGGCCCCTCCCTTTCTTTGAGGTATTGCAAGCCGCATAGGTTGCTGTGGGCTGTGTTTTTGAGACCCCTGCAATAAGGAGTCCTGGAGGAAGGAGGTCTGTTTGAGGGTAAATTAACATGAAATTCTAAAATTCTTCTTCCTCCAGAGAGCATGAAAGCACATTTAAGTAATAAACAATGTCACTGGCATATTTCAATAGTAACAGCCTATGGTCTAAAAAAGGGGAATGCTTAAGACTAAGGCTACACAATGACATTTTTTGCAGAACTATTTGTCCCAGCAATGTTGTGCAACATTTTTTATAGTGATAGTCAATGGTGTGGCACTGCGACATGTGACATGTTGCAACACAACAGTCGTACAAAAATCCAACCAAGTTGGCTTTTTGTGTGACTGTCGCATCGCAGTCGTAGCATTTCACGTCACAGAGAAACACCATTGTAGTTGTACTCTTTTGTCGTTGTGTAGCCGTACCCTAAGAGGGTGCTGGATGATACTTCCACATGTTATTATGACCTAGTATAGTTGAGTAGTAGCAATATATTTCTCAACAGACATAAGCCATCTTGTGTAATGTAGTGTAGGAAATTAGAAGTAATGCATGGCATTGAAAATAAGCCTGCAGTTGGGTCCAGAGCATGACAGTTGGATCAATACTGATGGCCTGTCTCCAGGACTAAAGGAAGCACAGCTGCATTAACCAGCTTTATCCACTGCAAAATGGACAGAGTTGTTTAGTTCTGGTGCCTAAATCTGGTGCTGGAGCTACTTCTGCACAGCAAGGTTGCTGGGTATCAGACAAACACTAGATATTTGATATGACGCTCTATCCACCATGTTGGGCCTGGATGCATTTCTGGAGTGTAATAATATTACAGGTTATAGTTACTAGAGATGGGTCAGTGATCCAGGGAATTATTCTAATTGCCTGATTGAAGTCGGAAAGGAATTTTTTCCCCTAAAATGCGGAAAATTGGCTTCCACCTCATGTTTTTTTTTGCCTTCCTCTGAATCAACTTGCAGGATAACAGGCTGAACTGGATGGATGGATATATTTTTTCAGCCATACAAACTATGTTATTGTGTCACCTGCTATCCAGGCAGGTAAGGGGCACCATGTTACTCACCTTGCGTCTGCCCGGCTGCCAGGTCTGTGCATTAATATCTATTCATTCTATTCATCTTGCAAATGTTTGATTAACTCTGTGCTAAGCATGTTTGTTGTACTGACCCTGAGCCACTTACCCTGATCTCTAGACTGTTTCTCAGATTCTCACATACTCTGCCTGCTCTGACCTCTGCCTGTTTCCTGACTACTTTTATTGCCTAATTCCCCTAGTGGTTCAGAAGCCAACCACACTGGAACTATTCCAAGAGGTAGCGGCCTGGTGTCTCCCCTACAGTGAAGGCCAGATCCCTGTATAGGAGTTAAAGGGTGACCACCAAGATAACACCCTTAGGACTAGCCCGAAGTCAAACCGGTTGGTTGGCACAATGTATCCACACTAACTGCACATGACCAATATTGATGACCTATTCTAAGGACAGACCATCAATATAAAAATCACACAGAACACCTTCCTTGGGCTGTATGTGCTGTTGAAGCTCAGAGCTGCAATAAAAGGCACAGGGGACATTTAGTAATCTAGTTATGCCATTTTGTGGTGTAAATAGGTCACACATTTTTTTTGCACTCCATTTGTGTGGACTTTTCCCTGTTCATGCCACTTTTCCAAAATGCTGAGAAAATGGGATGTGGCATGGGCGAGGAAGCAGGCGGCTGACAGTCCTGGCTTATTTTCATTTTCCAGGTTTTGTCATGGAAAATGACTTACATCTACACCAGTAAGAGGGTTGGTGTAGAATTTAGTCTGTTTTACAGCCTCCCAGACAAACGCTAAACTTATGTAGAGACCTGCTCCTCTACATAACTTTGGAGCTTCCTCCAGCAGCACAGAGGCACTTGAATTCAGCAAGGAAAATGCAAGTCTTAAAAAATGTTCCCCACACTCTATGGAAAAAGTGATGTTTCTGGGGATTAAGAAAAGGCTGAAGAACCCCTTTTTTTATTAAGGTGTGGCCACGTTTACAGGTGGCATCTAAGGTGGCAACCAAATTTGCCTACAATCTCCTGATGTATAAGAAGAAAGTAATAGTGTTATGGAATCTTCCACCGTCTTTTGCGCCTCTAAAATATGGCTTCAGTCATCTAGAAATACAGTCACTTATTGGGTTAAACTACTATCATGGAGCCATAGGTGAAACTGTAGTTTCTGAGCATTAGCTATTATTTGTGAACTACAAAAATCCCCTAAATTGTACATAAATTTTTCATGTTCACCAAAAAGTCAGTATCAATCTAAATCACCCAATCTATTAATCGGTCGCTGAAATATGGAAGATACTGTGACAAAAGGCATGGGTAACAAATAGTGTTGATCGGGCACCAAACTGCTCGGCTGCTCGGGTAGAACACTAGGTGATGCTCGAGTGCTCTACAGAGCACCCGAGCACAATGGAAGTCAATGGGAGAACCAGAGCACTAAACCAGGCACCCCCTGCTCTGAAGAGGGGAGGGTGTCTGGTTCATAGGAAAATGTCAGAAAATGATGGAAACACCACTGAAATGGTTTGGGAACAGCATGGAGAGAATATCTGGATGCATCTTGGACTTCAAAGTCGCTGCTGTGAACGATGTTGTCCGAGTATTACACCACTTTTACGGAATGAAAAAAATACGCCCAAAACCGAAGATAAAATTGATTTTAGAGGAAATATTGTTAGGAAACATATATTTACTTGTATATAAAATGCAAGTGCTGCCAAAAATTACAAGAAAGAGGCACTCCGATACAACCGGTATATCACATAAAGGAGGGCCTCATTCACATTGTAGTACAATTGTTCATGTCGTGGGACTCCTACACTAATAAAGCCTATAAGTGAAAGGGCTGCCAAAAATTAGTAGTAACATAGTTTATAAGGCCGAAAAAAGACATCTGTCCATCCAGTTCGGCCTGTTTTCCTATAAGTTGATCCAGAGGTAGAAGCCAATTTTCCCCACTTTAGGGAAAAAAATTCCTTCCCGACTCCAATCAGGCAATCAGAATTACTCCCTGGATCATTACTCCCTGGATCAATTTACTACACATAAAGGAGGGCATCAGACACACCCTTGAAAAATTATTGTTGATGGCCTGCTGTTGACACTCAAAAACATTAGGGGTGAGGGTCTGCTGCTAAGCTGACCCTCTAAAACATTAGGGGTGAGTGCCTGCTGCTGATCTGACCATGTTAAACATTAGTGGTGAGGGCCTGCTGCTGAGCTGACCCTCTAAAACATTAGGGGCGAGTGCCTGTGATGGTCAGATCAGCAGCAGGCACTCACCCCTAATGTTTTACACGGTCAGATCAGCAGCAGGCCCTCACCCTTAATTTTTTAGATGGTCAGATCAACAGCAGGCACTCGCCCCTAATTTTTTAGATGGTCAGATCAGTAGCAGGCCTTCACCCCTAATGTTTTTGAGTGTCAGCAGCATTCAAGGTCAACATGTCAGGAGGAGGACCAGAGTGAGGAAGTGGAAGAGGAGGTGGTGGACGATGAAATCACTGACCCAACCTGGGAAGGTGGCAAGCCGAGCGAGGACTGCAGTACAGAGAGGGAGGGATCCGCAGCACCGCAACAGGCTGGAAGAGGCAGTGGGGTGGCAAAAGGGAGAAGGCAGACCACACCAATCAGGCCCGCAACTGTTCCCCGGACCACCCCATTGCATCAATCTCCCTTACCAAGGGGTAGGTGTTCCGCAGTCTGGCGCTTTTTTGAGGAAAGTGTGGATGATAAAAGAATTGTCATTTGCAACCTGTGCCGTACCAAAATGAGCAGGGGCGTAAACACTAGCAACCTGACCACCACCAGCATGATCTGCCACATGGCAGCAAAGCACCCTAATAGGTGGGCCAAACGCCTGGGGCCACAATCGGTGTCTGCGGGTCACACCCCTGTGTTGCATGCTGGCCAATTTCCTGTCCAAGATGCAGGCCCAGATGCCTCCCGCCCTGCATCTTCGCAAGCACCATCAGCGAGTGCTTCTGGCCAGGGACGCTACATTTCCCTGATGGCACACTGGGTAAACGTTGTGGAGGCTGGGAGCGAGTTGTACCCTGGGATGGCACAGGTGCTATCGACGCCAAGGATTGCGGGCCCTACTTCCATCAGGATTTCTGCCACCACCTACATTAGCGGCTGCAACCCCTCCTTCTCCTCCTCCACCTCCTCCTCCAATTCCACCTCAAAATTCTCATCTTGCAGCACCAGTCAGCCATCAGTCAGTAGCTGGAAGCAGTGTAGAACTGCAGTGGGGAAGCGGCAACAGGCTGTGCTGAAACTTATTTTCTTAGTTGAAAAACAGCACACTGCCACAGAGCTGTGGATGGGTATAAGGGACAAGGCTGAGCTGTGGCTCTCGCCACTCAACCTACAAGCAGGCATGGTTGTGTCTGATTATGGCCGCAATTTGGTGGCGGCTTTGGAGCTCGGCAAGCTCACACACATAACATGCCAGGCCCACGTCTTCAACTTAGTGGTTCAGCACTTTCTCAAAACCTACCCCACTTTGCCTGAGCTGCTGGTGAAGGTGAGCCGCCTGTGTGCCCATTTCCGAAAGTCACCTACAGCTTCTGCCGGTCTGGCAATGCTGCAGCAGCGCTTGCACTTGCCAGCTCACCGACTGCTGTGCGACCTGAGCACGCGCTGGAACTCCACGTTCCACATGTTGGGCAGGCGATAGTGCTATTATCAGCGTAACCATTCCTCTTCTGTGTCTACTGAAATGCTCACTGCTCACAATAAAGGCGGACACTTTGCATGTGGAAGAGGTGGAAATGGGGGAAGACACTACACAGGGTGATAGCCAGACCACCCTCGGTTTGTCTTCTCAGCGTAAATTGGAGGAGGACAAGGAGGAGGAGCAGGAGACAGTTGCCCCCGCTACAGAGGGTAGTACCCATAGCAGGTTTACTCCATCTCTTCGGCGTGGATGGGCCGAAGATGAGGAAGAGGACGAGAAGATTGAGAGTCATCCTCCTGGTGAGGAGAGCGAAGCCTTGTCTGTTGGAACTCTGGCACACATAGCTGACTTCATGCTATGCTGCCTTTCCCTTGACCCTCGCGTTATACGCATTTTAGCCAACAGCAATTACTGGTTGTTCAATCTTCTCGACCCCCGCTACAAAGAGAACTTCTCATCTCTTATTCCTGTTGGGGAGGGGACTAGCAAAATGGTGCAATACAAGAAAGCCCTTGTGGAAAAATTTCCAGCTAACAACGTTGGCGGCAGAGTACGTAGTTCCTTGGGCACCCGAGGAGGGGAGAGGAGGGGAACACACAGCAGTTCCAACAGAGGCAGGGCGACACTCTCCAAGGCCTGGGACAGTTTCATGACACCGCGCCAGCACCCTCACCCTGATGAGCGACCTAGTGTCACAAGGACGGAAAAGTTTTGGAAGATGGCAAAGGAGTACCTAGCTGACGTGTCAACGTCCTCAGTGATCCCTCTTTGTCTTATAATTATTGGGTGTCTAAGCTGGACACGTGGCACGAACTGGTGCTCTATGCCTTGGAGGTGCTGGCCTGCCCTGCCATCAGCGTTTTGTCGGAGCGTGTATTTAGTGCCGCTGGGAGCATAATAAGTTATAAGAGCATCCGCCTGTCAACTGAAAATGCTGACAGGTTGACGCTTATAAAAATGAACAAAGCCTGGATTGCCGCTGACTTCGCTACCCCACCAGAGGAAAGCGGCTGAAAATAAAGGAACTTTAAATGTGGCTTTTAGGGTGTATTGTATACACTGTATTCCCATGCACCCCTTCCTCTTCTCGTCCTCTTCCTTCTCTTCCTCCATCATATCAAACTGTTTATTAGGCTGCCCTCACCTTTAAATTTTTAAGAGGTTCACCAGCAAGCTCTCACCCATAATTTTTTAGACAGTCACCAGCAGGCCCTCACCCATAATTTTTTCGGCGGTCAGATCAGCAGCAGGCCCTCGCCCCCAATTTTTTATCCTAAAAAATTAACCTCACTCTGGTCCTCCTCCTGTCATGTTGACCTAAAAAGAACCTGTCTTGCGCCGCCCTGCAAACTGGGACATGAAGCTATGAGTTTTTGATGACTTTGTTTCTTGTGCTCTGCCAGCACACACAGTTTCACCGCGCCTAGAGCCATGGCCTCTGCGTGCACCATCAGCAGCACGCCCACTTCCCTGTCCCTTACTGCTCGCCTTGCACATATTAAATGGTATATATGCAAGTTTGTCACAAGTACAGTAGTGCAGATTTTTAAAAAATGTATGAGCAGAAAAATTACACCGAATGTCAGAAATATTAAGGATATACAAACGTTAAACAGCAGACGCAGCGCAGGTAATGTCACCTTGACTAGCGGCAGAAAAAGTGACACCGAATGTCAGGTATTTAGGATACACCAACGTTAAACAGCAGATGCTGCGCAGGTAATGTTGCCTTGATTAGCAGCAGAAAAAAGTACACCGAATATAAGGTATTTAGGATAAACAAACATTAAACAGCAGACGCAGCACAGGTAATGTCGCATTGATTAGCGGCAGAAAAAATTACACCAAATGTCAGGTATTTAGGATACACAAATGTTATTCAGCAGACTCAGCGCAGAAAAATTACACCGGATGTCAGGTATTTAGGATACACAAACGTTATACCGTACACGCTGCGCAGGTAATGTCGCCTTGATTAGCTGCAGACAAAAATTACACTGGATGTCAGGTATTGAGGATACACAAATGTTATACAGCAGACACAGCGCAGGTAATGTCGCCTTGATTAGTGGCAGAAAAAATGACAAAGGTTGTCGGGTATTTAGAACACACAAATGTTATACCGCACACACAGCACAGGTAATGTCGCCTTGATTAGCGGCAGACAAAAATTACACTGGATGTCAGTTATTTAGGATGCACAAATGTTATACAGCAGACATTGCGCAGGTAATGTCACCTTGATTAGCAGCAGAAAAAAATACACTGGATGTCAGATATTTAGGACACACAAATGTTATACCGTACACGCAGCACAGGTAATGTCTCCTTGATTAGTGGCAGAAAAAATTACACCGAATGTCAGGTATTGAGGATACACAAACGTTATACAGCAGACGCAGCGCAGGTAATGTCGCCTTGATTAGCGACAGAAAAAATGACACCGGATGTCAGGTATTTAGGATACACAAATGTTATCCCGCACGCACAGTGCAGGTAATGTTGCCTTGATTAGCGGCAGAAAAAATGACAACGGATGTAAGGTATTTTAGATACACATACGTTATACCGCAGATGTTGCGCAGGTAATGTCGCCTTGATTAGCGGCAGAAAAAATGACACTGGATGTCAGGTATTTAGGATACACAAATGTTATACAGCAGATGCTGTGCAGGTAATGTCGCCTTGATTAGTGGCAGAAAAAAATTACACTGGATGTCGAGTATTTGGGAGACACAAACGTTATACAGCAGATGCTGCGCAGGTAATGTCGCCTTGATTAGTGGCAGAAAAAAATACACTGGATGTCAGGTATTGAGGATACACAAACATTATACAGCAGACGCAGCGCAGGTAATGTCGCCTTGATTAGCGGCAGAAAAAATGACAACGGATGTCAGGTATTTAGGACACACAAACGTTATACCGCACACACAGAACAGGTAATGTCGCCTTGATTAGCGGCACACAAAAATTACACTGGATGTCAGGTATTTAGGATACACAAATGTTATACATCAGATGTTGCGCAGATAATGTCGCCTTGATTAGCAGCAGAAAAAAATACACTTGATGTCAGGTTTTTAGCATACACAAATGTTATACCGTACACGCAGCACAGGTAATATCGCCTTGATTAGTGGCAGAAAAAATTACACCGAATGTCAGGTATTGAGGATACACAAACGTTATACCGAACATGTTGCGCAGTTAATGTCGCCTTGATTAGCGGCAGAAAAAATTACACCGGATGTCAGGTATTTAGTATACACACACGTTATACTGAACATGTTGCGCAGGTAATGTCGCCTTGATTAGCGGCAGAAAAAATTACAACGGATGTCAGGTATTTAGGATACACAAACGTTATACAGCAGACGCAGCGCAGGTAATGTCGCCTTGATTAGTGGCAGAAAAAAATTACACTGGATGTCAGGTATTTAGGAAACACAAATGTTATACAGCAGTCACTGCGCAGGTAATGTCGCCTTGATTAGCAGCAGAAAAAATTACACCGGATGTCAGGTATTTAGGACACACAAATGTTATACCGCACACATAGCACAGGTAATGTCACCTTGATTAGCGGCTGAAAAAAATTACACAGGATGTCAGGTATTTAGGTTACACAAACGTTATACCGCACACGCTGCGCAGGTAATGTCGCCTTGATTAGCTGCAGACAAAAATTACACTGGATGTCAGGTATTTAGGATACACAAATGGTATACAGCAGACACAGCGCAGGTAATGTCGCCTTGATTAGTGGCAGAAAAAATTACACCGAATGTCAGGTATTGAGGATACACAAACGTTATACAGCAGACGCAGCGCAGGTAATGTCGCCTTGATTAGCGACAGAAAAAATGACACCGGATGTCAGGTATTTAGGATACACAAACGTTATACTGCACACACAGCACAGGTGTCGCCTTGATTAGCGTAAGACAAAAATTACACTGGATGTCAGGTATTTGGGAGACACAAATGTTATACAGCAGATGCTGCGCAGGTAATGTCGCCTTGATTAGTGGCAGAAAAATATACACTGGATGTCAGGTATTTAGGACACACAAATGTTATACCGTACACGCAGCACAGGTAATGTTGCCTTGATTAGTGGCAGAAAAAATTACACCAAATGTCAAGTATTGAGGATACACAAACATTATACAGCAGATGCAGCGCAGTTAATGTCGCCTTGATTAGTGGCAGAAAAAATGACAACGGATGTCAGGTATTTAGGATACACAAACGTTATACCGCACACACAGCACAGGTAATGTCGCCTTGATTAGCGGCAGAAAAAATTACACCGGATGTCAGGTATTTAGGATACACAAACGTTATTCCGTACACGCTGCGCCGGTATTGTCGCCTTGATTAGCTGCAGACAAAAATTACACTGGATGTAAGGTATTGAGGACACACAAATGTTATACAGCAGACACAGCGCAGGTAATGTCGCCTTGATTAGTGGCAGAAAAAATGACAAAGGTTGTCGGGTATTTAGAACACACAAATGTTATACCGCACACACAACACAGGTAATGTCGCCTTGATTAGCGGCAGACAAAAATTACACTGGATGTCAGTTATTTAGGATGCACAAATGTTATACAGCAGACATTGCGCAGGTAATGTCGCCTTGATTAGCAGCAGAAAAAAATACACTGAATGTCAGATATTTAGGACACACAAATGTTATACCGTACACGCAGCACAGGTAATGTCGCCTTGATTAGTGGCAGAAAAAATTACACCGAATGTCAAGTATTGAGGATACACAAACGTTATACAGCAGACGCAGCGCATGTAATGTCGCCTTGATTAGTGGCAGAAAAAATGACAACGGATGTCAGGTATTTAGGATACACAAACGTTATACCACACACACAGCACAGGTAATGTCGCCTTGATTAGTGGCAGAAAAAATTACACCGGATGTCAGGTATTTAGGATACAAAAACATTATACCGTACACGCTGCACAGGTAATGTCGCCTTGATTAGCGGCAGACAAAAATTACACTGGATGTCAGGCATTTAAGATACAAAATGTTATACAGAAGTCGCTGCGCAGGTAATGTCGCCTTGATTAGCGGCAGACAAAAATTACACCGGATGTCAGGTATTTAGGATACACAAATGTTATACCGCACACATAGCTAAGGTAATGTCGCCTTGATTAGCGGCAGAAAAAATTACACAGGATGTCAGGTATTTAGGTTACACAAACGTTATACCGCACACGCTGCGCAGGTAATGTCGCCTAGATTAGCGACAGACAAAAATTACACTGATGTCAGGTATTTAGGAAACACAAACGTTATACCGCACACACAGCACAGGTAATGTCGCCTTGATTAGCGGCAGAAAAAATTACACCGGATGTCAGGTATTTAGGATACACAAACGTTATACCGTACACGCTGCGCAGGTAATGTCGCCTTGATTAGCTGCAGACAAAAATTACACTGGATGTCAGGTATTGAGGACACACAAATGTTATACAGCAGACACAGCGCAGATAATGTCGCCTTGATTAGTGGCAGAAAAAATGACAAAGGTTGTCGGGTATTTAGAACACACAAATGTTATACCGCACACACAGCACAGGTAATGTCGCCTTGATTAGCGGCAGACAAAAATTACACCGGATGTCAGGTATTTAGGATACACAAACATTATACCGTACACGCTGCACAGGTAATGTCGCCTTGATTAGCGGCAGACAAAAATTACACTGGATGTCAGGCATTTAAGATACAAAAATGTTATACAGAAGTCGCTGCGCAGGTAATGTCGCCTTGATTAGCGGCAGACAAAAATTACACCGGATGTCAGGTATTTAGGATACACAAATGTTATACCGCACACATAGCTAAGGTAATGTCGCCTTGATTAGCGGCAGAAAAAATTACACAGGATGTCAGGTATTTAGGTTACACAAACGTTATACCGCACACGCTGCGCAGGTAATGTTGCCTAGATTAGCGACAGACAAAAATTACACTGATGTCAGGTATTTAGGATACACAAACGTTATACTCGCACACACAGCACAGGTAATGTCGCCTTGATTAGCGGCAGAAAAAATTACACCGGATGTCAGGTATTTAGGATACACAAACGTTATACCGTACACGCTGCACAGGTAATGTCGCCTTGATTAGCGGCAGACAAAAATTACACTGGATGTCAGGCATTTAAGATACAAAAATGTTATACAGAAGTCGCTGCGCAGGTAATGTCGCCTTGATTAGCGGCAGACAAAAATTACACCGGATGTCAGGTATTTAGGATACAAAAATGATATACCGCACACATAGCTAAGGTAATGTCGCCTTGATTAGCGGCAGAAAAAATTACACAGGATGTCAGGTATTTAGGTTACACAAACGTTATACCGCACATGCTGCGCAGGTAATGTCGCCTAGATTAGCGACAGACAAAAATTACACTGATGTCAGGTATTGAGGGTACACAAACGTTATACAGCAGACGCTGCGCAGGTAATGCTGCCTTGATTAGCGGCAGAAAAAAATACACTGGATGTCAGGTATTTAGGACACACAAACTTTATACCGCACACACAGCACAGGTAATGTTGCCTTGATTAGTGGCAGAAAAAAATACACCAGTTAGGTATTTGAGATACAAAAACATTATACAGCACACGCTGCACAGGTGGTGTTAAGGTCAGGTAAACTTGCGCTATTTTTGCCCCCCCCAAAAAAAAATATTGCACCCAGGACAATAGTCCTTTTGAGACTTTTGGGTCTTTTAAACAGAACAACTAGCCCTGCCTAGCCAATTTCTATCCCTACACTATCTGTCCCTCTTTGCGCAAATGTTATACAGCAGATGCAGCACAGGTAATCTCCCTGAGGTCAATCATCTTTTCTTGAATGGTCTTCTACTAGGCATTGCTCCCACTGGCCAGATTCCTGCTCCACACCGATGAGGGGCAAATACCCTGAAACAGCTGTCTGTGGATGGATACCATGCTTTGGCATAGGTGGTTTCCTTTTGGAGACTGCCTTTCCCTTGGTTGGTCCTTCCCAGTGAAAGGCCTGGCTAGTTTTGACCATCGTTGAGACACGTGATGGTGTCTCTGTGGTTTTCTTTTTGATTTGCATATTGCTTTTCCCAGGGAGCCTTGCTTTAGATTCACCAATGTTGAGACTTGCGATGGTGTCTGTGTGGTGATGATGGTTGATCTCCCTGAGGTCAATCATCTTTTCTTGAATAGCAGCACAGGTAATGTTGCCTTGACTAGTGGCAAAAAAAATTACACCGGATGTCAGGTATTCAGGATACATAAACGTTGTACCGCACACGCTGCGCAGGTAATGTCGCCTTGATTAGCGGCAGACAAAAATTACACTGGATGTCAGGTATTTAGGATACACAAACGTTATACAGCAGATGCTGCGCAGGTAATGTCACCTTGATTAGTGGCAGAAAAAATTGCACCAGATGTCAAGTATTGAGGATACAAAAACGTTATACAGCAGATGCAGCGCATGTAATGTCGACTTGATTAGTGGCAGAAAAAAATGACACCGGATGTCAGGTATTTTGGATACACAAACGTTATACCGCACACACAGCACAGGTAATGTCGCCTTGATTAGCGGCAGAAAAAATTACACCGGATTTAAGGTATTTAGGATACACAAACATTATACCGTACACGCTGCGCACGTAATGTCGCCTTGATTAGCGGCAGACAAAAATTACACTGGATGTCAGGTATTGAGGATACACAAACGTTATACAGCAGACGCTGCGCAGGTAATGTCGCCTTGATTAGCGGCAAAAAAATTTACACTGAATGTCAGGTATTTATGATACACAAACGTTATACCGCACACGCTGCGCAGGTAATGTTGCCTTGATTAGTGGCAGAAAAAATGACACCGGATGTCAGGTATTTAGGATACACAAACGTCATACAGCAGACGCAGCACAGGTAATGTCGCATTGATTAGCGGCAGAAAAAATTACACCAGATGTCAGGTATTTATGATACACAAACGTTATTCAGTAGACGCAGCGCAGGTAATGTCGCCTTGATTAGCGACAGAAAAAATGACACAGGATGTTAGGTATTTAGGATACACAAATGTTATACCGCACACGCAGCACAGGTAATGTCGCCTTGATTAGCGGCAGAAAAATTACACCGGATGTCAAGTATTTAGGTTACACAAACTTTATACAGCAGACGCAGCGTAGGTAATGTCGCCTTGATTAGTGGCAGAAAAAAATACACTGGATGTCAGGTATTTAGGATACACAAATGTTATACCGCACACGCAGCACAGGTAATGTCGCTGTGAGGAGTGGGTCAGGGGGACAGAAATGACACAGACAAAGTGAGGCCCTGACACTCCTCCCAAACCACTGTCCCTGCCTTTTGGGGGAACCCGGCTCCTTAACAGGCCGGCCCCAACCGAAGACTGCAATTACACTGAAGAAAGTGGAACACGAGACAAACAACCAAAACAAAACACAAGCAGGAACAACCCTAAACAGGTCAGGAACTGAAGGGGTAAAAGGTAACGGAACTAAGCAAGGAATAAACAGAGGATAGCACAAAAGGTAGGTAACAGAAACAGAAACCAGGGGAAAAGGTACAGAGTCACTGGAATACCGGATAAACACAGTGTAGCTAGCTTAGGCACAAGGCTCTATAGCAGGCACAGATGAATGGCGAGTGTGAAACTAAATAATGGCTAGAGTCCCAGCCCCCAAGGCGTGATAGGAGCAGGGATCCCAGCCACACCCTTGAATGGACCAAAATTACTGGCAGGGATGCCTGCCAGTAAAACTAGCAAAACTAGCCAAACCTTTAACCCTATAAGTGTTACAAGAGAATTTTCTGGCTTGCACTCGGGATGAGCGCCGCATAGCGTCAGGACACGGGAACGCCCTCACCCGCCCAACATCCGCTGGAGGGCCGCAGCGCCCCAGATCCTGACAGAACCCCCCCCCCCCCACCCTCCACAGGACCTCCAGGC
>ONZH01019595.1:0-25005 GCA_900303285.1 Rhinella marina
CAGTTATTACTTAGTTGCCCTCCTCTGAACCCTCTCCAGCTCTGCTATGTCTGCCTTGTTCACAGGAGCCCAGAACTGTACACAGTACTCCATATTGGTCTGACTAGTGATTTGTAAAGTGGCAGGACTATGTTCTCATCACGGGCATCTATGCCTCTTTTGATGCAACCCATTATCTTATTGGCCTTGGCAGCAGCTGTCTGACACTGGTTTCTGCAGCTTAGTTTGCTGTTCACTAAAATTCCTAGGTCCTTTTCCATGTCAGTGTTACCCAATGCTTTACCATTTAGTATGTACTGGTGACTTGCATTATTCCTTCCCAATGCATAACCTTACATTTGTCAGTGTTAAACCTCATCTGCCACTTTTCTGCCCAAGCCTCCATTCTATCCAGATCCTGCTGTAGCAGTGCACTGTCCTCCTCTGTGTTAATTACTTTACACAGTTTAGTGTCATCTGCAAAAATTGATATTTTACTGTGCAAGCTTTCTACAAGATCATTAATAAATATATTGAAGAGAATAGGACCCAATACAGACCCCTGTGGTACCCCACTAGTGACAGTGACCCAATCTGAGTATGTATCGTTAATAACCACCCTCTGTTTTCTATCACTAAGCCAGTTACTTACCCACATACAGACATTTTCTCCCAGGCCAAGCATTCTCATTTTGTATACTAACCTTTTATGTGGTACCGTGTCAAACGCTTTGGAGAAGTCCAAATATACGACATCCATTGAGTCGCCGCGGTCAAGTCTAGAACTTACCTCCTCATAGAAACTGATTAAATTGGTTTGACATGACCGATCCCTCATGAAGCCATGCTGATATGGAGTTTATTTGCTTATTTTCATTGAGGTACTCCAAGATAGCATCTCTCAGAAAACCTTCAAACAGTTTACCCACAACAGAAGTTAAACTTACCGGCCTATAGTTTCCAGGCTCTGTTTTGGACCCTTTTTGAATATTGGCACCACATTTGCTATGCGCCAATCCTGTGGAACACTCCCCGTCAGTATAGAGTCCTTAAATATCAGAAATAAGGGTCTGTCGATTACATTACTTAATTCTCTTAGGATACGGGGGTGTATGCCATCCGGTCCCGATGATTTGTCTATTTTAATATTTTTAAGACGTTGCTGCACCTCTTCCTGGGTCAGAGAGGACACTTTTAAAGGGGAATTTACTTTTATACTCTGCATTTCATCTGACATTTTATTTTCCTCAGTGAATACAGTGGAGAAAAAGTTATTTAGTAGCTTCGCTTTCTCCTCATCGCTCTCTGCTACTCCCCCCTCATTACTCTGTAAGGGGCCGACACCTTCAGGTTTATACTTTTTAGTATTTATATAATTGAAGAACATTTTAGGGTTAGTTTTACTCTCTTTGGCGATTAATCTCTCGGTCTCTAGTTTGGCTGTTTTTATGTGTCTTTTACATATTCTATTTTTTTCCTTATAGTTTTTCAATGCTTCCTCACTACCCTCCTGTTTTAGTGATTTAAATGCTTTCTTTTTGTCATTTATTGCTTTCTTTACAGTTCTATTTATCCACATTGGTTTTTTCTTGTTTCTTATTATTTTATTCCTGTATGGTATGTACCTCTCACAATTAGATATTAGGATGCTTTTAAAAATATCCCATTTTGTGGCTGTATTTTTATTTTTGAGGACTTTGTCCCAGTTACTTAGGCCTATGGCCTCTCTTAGTTGGCTAAATTTTGCTTTTTTGAAGTTTGGTATTTTTGTTCCTCCCTGAAGAAACGCTCTTTTGAATGACAATTGGAAGGTTATTATGTTATGGTCACTGTTTCCCAGGTGTCCCCCAACCTGCACACCTGTTGTTCTGTCAGGTCTATTGGTTAATACTAAGTCCAGTATGGCCGTCCCTCTAGTGGGGTCCTGAACCAGTTGGGAAAGGTAATTGTCTTTGATTATTTCCAAGAACCTGTTTCCTTTATGAGATGTACAGGTGTCAGTTTCCCAGTCTATATCTGGGTAGTTGAAGTCCCCATAATAACGACCTCATTATGATTTGCCGCCTTGTCTATTTCATTTAGAAGTAGATTTTCTGTGGTCTCTGATATATTGGGTGGTTTATAATAAACCCCTATTAGTATTTTATTATTGTTTTTGGCTCCATTTATTTCTACCCACAGTGACTCCACATCTTTATGTCCCTCACTTATATCTTCCCGGAGTGTGGGCTTTAGGCATGACTTTACATAAAGGCAGACCCCTCCCCCTCTCCGGTTTTGACGACCCTTTCTAAAAAGATTGTAACCCTGTACATTAACTGCCCAGTCATAGCTATCATCCAGCCATGTCTCAGTTACTCCCACTATGTCATAGTCCTCCTCACACATCACTAATTCCATTTCACCAGTTTTATTAGCTAGGCTTCTGGCATTAGTGTACATACAATTAAGAGGTTGATGTATATTTCTTACCCTACACCTTTCCTTCTGATCTGTTCTAGTTCCTCCTTCCATTCCTCCCCCAGTTCCATTACCTTGCCCCAGGTCTCTATCTGCACTATCTTCCCCTCCTATAATGTAGTTACCCTCCCCCCCAGTCCCTAGTTTAAACACTCCTCCAGCCTTCTAGCCATCTTCTCCCCCAAAACAGCTGCCCTTCCCCATTGAGGTGCAGCCCATCCCTACGGTAGAGCCTGTAGCCGACAGAGAAGTTGGCCCAGTTCTCCAGGAACCCAAACCCCTCCTTCCTACACCAGTTCTTGAGCCACTTGTTTACCTCCCTAATCTCCCGCTGCCTTTCTTGTGTGGCTCGTGGTACAGGCAGTATTTCGGAAAACACTACCTTGGAGGTCCTTGCCCTAAGCTTATGCCCTAGATCCCTGAAATCATTTTTAAGGACACTCCCCCTACCTCTAACTTTGTCATTGGTACCGATATGGACCATGACTGCTGGATCTTCTCCAGCCCCTCCCAGTAATCTGTCAACCCGATCCACGATGTGCCGAACTCGAGCGCCTGGAAGGCAGCACACCATCCGACGATCCCGGTCTTTGTGACAGATTGCCCTCTCTGTACCCCTAATAATGGAGTCGCCCACTACCAGCACCTGTCTGGCCTGCCCTGCTCTCCTGGCCCCCTGCTTACTGGAGCTGACATTCCCCTGACTGGCAGAGGAAGTGTCCGGCTGCAGCAGTGCTCTCCCTGAAGTAACATCCCCCTCATCTGCCAAACTTGCAAACTTGTTGGGGTGTGTCAGATCAGGGCTCGCCTCCCTGGCACTTTTCCCTCTAACCCGCTTTCTAACTGTTACCCAGCTAGCTACCTCACTTTCCTGGGCCTCCTCACTACCACCCTCACCCACATCTACCCCATAGAGTGCTTTCTCACTGAGCAGCAAACTCTTTTCCAAATTGTCAGTGCTTCTCAGCGTTAAAATTCGCCCGCTTAGATACACGATGTGCGATTCCAAGCGGACAATTTGCTCACATTTTGAACAAATATATGCACCCTTAAACGGCTGTTCCAGGACTGCATACATCAGACAAGATGTGCACTGGACTGCGCTGTCAATAATTCCATTGTAGATTTTGCTTTATGTTTGGGAGCATTGTCTTGTTGGAAGATAAATCTCCGTCCTAGTCTCAGGTCTTTTGCAGACTCCAACAGGTTTTCATCCAGAATGGTCCTGTAGTTGGCTTCATCCATCTTCCAATCAATTTTAACCATCTTCCCTGTCCCTGCTAATGAAAAGCAGGCCCAAACCATGATGCTGCCACCACCACGTTTGACAGTGGGGATGGTGTGTTCAGGGTGTGCTGTGTTGCTTTTATGCCAAACATATCGTTTTGCATTGTTTCTAAAAAGTTTTATTTTGGTTTCATCTGACCAGAGCACCTTCTTCCACATGTTTGGTATGTCTCTCAGGTGGCTTGTGGCAAACTGTAAACAAGACTTTTTATGGATATCTTTGAGAAATGGCTTTCATCTTGCAACTCTTCCATAAAGGCTAGGTTTGTAAAGTGTTCGAATGATTGTTGTCCTATGGACAGACTCTCCCACCTCAGCTGTAGATCTCTGCAGTTCATCTAGAGTGATCATGGGCCTCTTGGCTGCATCTCTGATCAGTCTTCTCCTTGTTTGAGATGAAAGTTTAGAGGGACGGCCGAGTCTTGGTAGATTTGCAGTGGTCTGATACTCCTTCCATTTCAATATGATCGCTTGCCCAGTGCTCCTTGGAATGTTTAAAGCTTGGGAAATCTTTTGGTATCCAAATCCGGCTTTAACCCCTTCGCGCCCAGCTCTGTACACATAAATACCAAAAAGTTATAGGGGCCAAGATTTGACAAGAAAAAAAAAAAAAAAAGGGCTACATTCTAATTATTTTATCACTATGAAAACGCAGGAAAAACTATACATATTAGGTATTGCCGGATTCGTACTGACCAGTAGAATGAAAGTAATGGATCAGTTTTAATGCACATCGAACGCTGTAAATAAGAAACCCGTAGAACTGTAGCGGAATAGCGTTTTCTTTGCAATTTCACCCGGTTTGGAATTTTTTTCCCGCTTCCCACTACATCGTATGCAATATTAAATGGTGGCATTGGAAAGTACAACTTGTCCTGCAAAAAAACAAGCCCTCATACAGCTATGTGAACAGAAAAAATAAAAGAGTTATGGCTGTTTGAAGGCAGGGAGCGCAAAACGAAAATGCATAATCGAAAAAACCTCCGGGCGCGAAAGGGTTAAACTTCTCCACAACAGTATCACGGACCTGCCTGGTGTGTTCCTTGGTCTTCATGATGCTCTCTGTGCTTTAAACAGAACCCTGAGACTATCACAGAGCAGGTGCATTTATACGGAGACTTGATTACACACAGGTGGATTCTTTTTATCTTCATCAGTCATTTAGGACAGCATTGGATCATTCAGAGATCCTCAATGAACTTCTGGAGTGATTTTTCTGAACTGAAAGTAAATGGGCCGAATAATTTTGCACGCCCAACTTTTCAGTTTTATTATTACAAAAAAAAGTTTAAATGATCCAATAAATTTCGTTCCACTTCACAATTGTGACCCACTTGTTGTTGATTCTTCACCAAAAATTTAAAATGTTATATCTTTTTGTTTGAAGCCTATAATGTGGCAAAAGGTTGAAAAGTTCCAGGGGGCCGAATACTTTTGCAAGGCACTGTATATGTATATATATATATATATATATATATATATATATATATATATAAAGGAAAAATATATCAGCAGCACCGCACAGCACAACTGAGTTGCAAGCCCAGTGACCTAACAACGATCCAATAATAAAAATCAAAAATCAGGCAGCACTCTCAAAAAAGTAAAAGGCAAAACAAAATGTATTTACCCATGTGGGACGTGCGACGTTTCAGCTCAACTGAGCCTTTTCTAATATATAAAGCTGAGTGTATGTGTGTGTGTATGTCCGCTAAAGGAATCCGCAACGCTGCAGCTACAATCACAAAATTTGGCACACATGTACATCAGGTGTCCGGGAAGGTTTTTGAACAGTTTTCAGCTCTCCAGGATGTACTGTTCCTGAGATATTCCCAAAAAATGCATTAGCCAATAGTAGCCTAGTCACATGACCCTTATCAGCCAATAGAAGCTCACAGGCAGTCTCCACACACTAGGTTTCTATGACAACCTAGCCAGTTCACTGCTGTAGGTCTGCATTAAAGAGGCAGAGCACTGTGGATGACAATGGTAACGGGGTATTGCGGTTACCATAAATATAACTTATGTTTTAGACTAATTCATCATCAATCATTACCTCATATAATGTAAATTTCACATATTTACTGTTCAGTAGTAATAAAAGATGTATTCTTCCACTGCTACCCACCTTCCTCCTAAATTACTATGGCATCGACATGTAATTCAGGCCACCGTCAAAAGAAGGACTTAAAAGCCCCACCCCCAGATCCCACTAAGTCACGCCCCTGACTCAGTCAGGCCACGCCCCTTCCATGCCGGGTGGGGTGAAGACAGCGGCCACTCTAGCTGCTGTGGAGGTCACAGTTAAAGAGGTGGGCTTCTGTAGAGGTCATTGTTAAAGGGGCGGGCTGTGGTAGAGGTCACTGTTAAAGGGGCGGGCTGCTGTAGAGGTCACTGTTAAAGGGGCGGGCAGCCATATAGGTCACTGTTAAAGGGACAGGCAGCCGTATAGGTCACTGTTAAAGGGGCGGGCAGCTGTAGAGGTCACTGTTAAAGGGACGGGCAGCTGTAGAGGTCACTGTTAAAGGGGCGGGCAGCTGTAGAGGTCACTGTTAAAGGGGCAGGCTGCTGTAGAGGTCACTGTTAAAGGGGCGGGCTGCTGTAGAGGTGACTGTTAAAGGGGCGGGCTGATGTAGAGGTGACTGTTAAAGGGTCGGGCCGCTGTAGAGGTTACTGTATATATATAAACGATTTTTTAAATTTATATAACTTTATGCTGTTATGTTATTTAGAGGCACAGTTACGTTTAAGTCTTAATTTACTGCACCTACATTTCAAGGACAGCTTTTTCTATAGAGTGGTTGAACCAAAGTTGCTCATTAAATTTCTGTAATATTTATGAATCCCGCAGGACCAGTGAATATTGTCCTGAAGTTCAATGGCATTTTCAGATTATAAACGCTTAGAAAGTTTTATGTATAAATCAACATACTCATTAAATGATAACATAATGGTAGAGATGAATTATGAGCTTGTATTCAAGGTTAGGATTAATTATTGAGATTACAAAACAAGCCTTTACTTTTGTCTCAATCAGTGTTCACAAAGGTTTATTGCGCACAAATAAATTGAATAGAAGATACAAGGCGTACAAAAGGACAAGGATGGCCTGTATATAACAACGTGGGTTTTAGATCTGAAGATGTTGTACATTCTTCTTTTATTATTTCACCTTCAATAGAGGAAAGCAAGAGAGAATGTATAAACCAAACTCTGTAACTAGTTTTTGTTTTACCAAGTAAAAATATCTACTTCAATATATTTTTCTTAATCTGTTTTTGTTGTGAATGCATTTTTTTTAAACCCACTTTGACTTTGTTTTGTGATTGTGCCAGCCATCTTACCTGAGGTTCTGAACAACTCTTCCACTGTGACCATGTTTTTTTTTTCACAGATTCAGAGGTTACTTTACATATTTGTCCATTCTTGTCTTTTCTTGTGTATGGTGAAAGGGGTTATCCTATGAAAGATACTAAAATGTAATGGACAGAGAATGTAAAAAATAAATATTATTGCAATATGCATACAATTAAAATATTGTATCTTTTTTTTTTTGGTACATTACATTTTTTTCTCTATGGTGGGGCCCCCTGCTGTTTATTCTTCTTTTCCACATTCTTATGCATTTAGGGTAGGACTAACGTGCTCAGTAGCTTTCCAGCTCCCTTCCCCAACTCTCAATGCTGGTAATTTGAAGAAGGTGAGGCCGGCCAGACATCTTTCATTCTTTCATCCCTACTTCTAAATTTATAGAAATATACAGCTATATCTCTCTCTTTAGGTAGTATATGTATGGGACTATTTTCTATGTAGGGAAGAGGAAGGGTTTAATACGAGCTAATTGCAATCATTCCTGGAAGATGCCAGTTGGCTGTTTCCCATCCACTTTAAGGCAAACTCCAGTAAAAAAAAAAAAAAAAACTGTTTTAAATTTGTGGGCTAACTCCTTTATGAATAGAATTTATCACAAATCAAACTCAATACAATATCACAACATGCTAGCCCAGTACCTTTGACATGCTGCAATCACATCACAACCACTAAGTGGTCACAGATCTACTTCTATAGGATAGGCATCTCGTGACAAAATATAGTAAAACCATGTTTTGTTTTGTTTTTTAAGCTAGTCATCCTGTAATGACAGACACAACTGTAAAAGCAGAGACAGGAGTAATTAATCAATCCCCATCACCTATTCTCTCTTGTTTTATCCCATTTTAACAGTATTTTAACTGCTATGCTATTAGAGATTTTATTTATTTAAATTCCTGCTCTTTTCTATGATTAACACTCTACAGGGTGGCCATATTCAGTGACTTACAACATTCCCTGTTTCAATTTTGTGTAGAGAGTTACTGTAGCTACCAGTCACCATGTAGGATCACACTTTGGACTCCTAGGCATCGAATCGTCAGAGTTTTTAATGAATAAAATACAAGGTATACTGAATTTCTTTCCGCGATAATGATGCAGTTTATACACAAGATAATAGAACTGAATTTCACCTAGAACACTTACCGTTTCCAAGTCCTATCTGTGGCTCTTGGTACTCAGATACCCCCAGAATATACCATAGGGCTGAATGGCAAAACAACTGGACACTCGTGACACATATGAAGTACAAATCAACACTGGCAGAAAACAAAACACTAAAACAAACTCACTAAGAGATGATAACCAAATGCTGAGGGTTACAGAAGGTGGAGGGAAGCACTGATTGGCCAGTGTTCCCCTCCTCTTCCATACCATACCCCCTCTCTAGTAACCAGTGTCCTGACCCAAAGAGTTGAAGCAAACCAATGCCTTTGCTCAACAACTCCCAATGGACACAAACCTCACTACTTCCCTGCCCTTACACTCGGGGAGGTTTCCTTCCACCCCTCCATGAAGGACAATACCCAATAGGGAACAATAAACAAAGCTGAAAATCATGGGGAGGATGCCCTATAAGCTGCTTTGAAGCACCGCTTCTCTAGTAACCTGCTCACTGCCCCACCTTCAGGTCCGGCTCGGCCCCGAATTCAGGTAACCCAGTACATTTTCCAGGTTCTAGGGCCACCCACCCCAGCAAAGCACACACGCATCTATTTGTTTTAGAACTGCCCATACTTGCCAACTTTTGGAGACTCTGTGAGAAAGGTGAGATCTCCTGGAAGAGAAACAAAATTTAATGGGCTCCAAATTTTAAATGATGCCTTTCCTCTTTCCTGGTTCTTATGTCAGGACATTGTCTGTGATCGTTCCTAGAAATGAAGAGACTGCAAGAATTTGGAGAGATGATTATACTCTGGTATAGATGAGGGTTCTAGTCTGAGGTCTGCTGAATGGACAGTCTTGTCTGAGGTGTTTATTAAGGAGGTCCTTTTTAAGTGGGTTCCATTCTGTGGCCTATATGAAGGGGGTCTGCATTTCTTTTGGGGCTGTGGTCTGAATTTTTTTAAGTGACCTGCTCTGGTCATAGGGTGGCCACATTTATAACTCCAAGGACATCAAATCCCCATAATGAGGACATCATACTTGGGACTGTGGAGCACAATGCAACAGAATAGAAACCATAATCTATATAACAGCCTCAGCCAAACTACACTAAAAGTCTATAAGATAAATGATTTGCTCACCAAAATTGTCTTGTGCTTGTGATATTTAACTCCTTTCCTTTCTTCCTCCAAGAGATTGCTATTGGCCAGAAATTATGTACAGTGCTAGTTACAGGACATTACTGACAACATGACTCTCCATACATTACTGGCTACAGGACCCCCATACATTACTAGCTATGGGATCCCCCATACATTGCTTGCTACAGGACCCCATACATTTCTAGCTACGAGCCCCCCCCCCATACATTACTGGCTATTGGCCCCCAGACATTACTGGCTACAGCACCTCCATACATCACTGGCTATAGAACCCCCATACAGTACTGGCTACATGACCCCCCCCTATATAATGGCTCTAGAACCCCGATACAGCATTGTTTACAGGAACCCCATACATTACTGGAAACAGGTCCCTCCTTACAGTACTAGTTATATAATCCTCGAACATCTGGCAATCCTAGTTGCGACTCAATTAGATATCCAGCTTTAGGCTGGACAAGCAGCTTCCTGGCGCTCAGTCCTGTTATTTTAGGATATCAGAGAACTATTACTCCCACCATGTCTAAACTATTATTATAGGCTATCAGAAAAGAGAACGACAACTTCCAGTGTGTAGAATATCAGAGGAAGGAACTAAAAGTCCCGGCATATCCTTGACTCCGTAGAAGAAGTAATGAACTCATAAGTTTTACTCTTTCCTCTTTTCCTCTACTCCATACAAAGTTCTATCCTTCATGTCACATAACATCACCACCTCCTCCTGCACTGATCACATGATGGTGATGTCATCACAGGCCCTTAAGCTTATTCAGTGTAGCAAATATGGTTGCGACTAGAATGGAATTGCTCCTGGAAGATATAGGGCAGGTCCTGGTCAGTAGTCACTGCCCTTGTTCCCTCAGTCTGTATGTGGCTGCAGCCTGCACTTAGTCAGTGTAATGCTGTTATCTGAGCACACCGAGCCACAGAAAAACAGAACTCCAATGCATCTGTCCAGGTCTTGCACTGAACAGAAGACCAAGAGCCAGGAAGCTGGACATTCTGGTGTCTTGCCAGCTTATACAGTCTGCTATAATAACAAGGTTACAAGTATTATTTGTGATTAAAATGGCTTCAATTAGAAATCTGCTCCATATACAGTAAATGGGTGGGATGTAAGGCCAAAAATGTTCTTTGTGCCACTTTTCTAAATCCTATAAAACCTGTCAGTTCTGAAAAGTATGCTAGTATGGAATTAGTCACATTACTATATTACGATAAAGTATGATTACCTGATGCCAACTGCTACAGCCTTATCTTCCCTTCTAATGTTCTGCTATGTGATTTTTATTAACTTGTTTTAGGAGTTTAGTTTATCTGCATTTACTGTTAATTAGTTTTCAAACTACTTTAGAAGATCAACAGCAATTGTTTCCTAATGCAGAGTTGCCTTCCATTTTCAATGGAAGGTTAATTTATTCTGGTACTACTGAACTGAATACCTTTAACCCCTTAAAGATTGAGCCTATTTTCATTTTTACATTTTTTTTATGTTTCCTCTCCATGTTCCAATAGCCATAACTTTTTATTATTATTATTTAACAATTTTTCTGTCCATATGAGGGCTTATTTTTTGCAGGACAAGGCGCATTTAATTTAATGCCGCCATTCAATTTGCCATGTCTCGTATTGGAAAGCAGGAAAAAATTGTGGGGTAAAATTGAAAAAAAAAAACACCATTCCGCCAAGTTTGGGTTTTGACATCACAACGTTCACTTTTTTTTTTTTTTTTAAGAATTTTATTTAATTTCTGCAACATGATTACAATACTCATCCCACAGTTAAAAGACATAATTAAATATGAGAAAAAAAAGAGTAAAATCACATATAAAACTAATACATCACTACAATTAATTCTACAATCTCATAATCAAAATTATATAACCCAAATCAACCCTAACCCAACCCACTAGGGAACCAACCATCGAGAGGGGGAGGGAAAAAACAAAAAACAAAAACAAAAACATTACTTCATGGAATCCGTCCAACACGACCACATCTTTTCCCAAGTTCGAATTCTACCCATACCCTCAAAGTATAGCTTTTCATATTTAATTGTTATATCAAGTATGTTTTCCCATGCCTTTATTACAGGTCCTTGTTTTGAACCCTATTTTCGAGCCAAGATAATTCTAGCTAATAACAATGCTCGTAATAAACAGCTACACTTTTGTCCTAAATTAGGACATTTATCTACATCTCCTAAAATCATTATATCAGGTATAAGGGGGCATTTAATATTTAGAACACAATTGATCCTGCATAGAACAGCCTGCCAATACCTCTGAACCACTCGACAACTCCAGATCATATGCATAAAATCAGCATCAATACTGGAGCATTTAGGACACTCAGAATTCTTAGTCAGACCTATTCTATGCAGGAACTTTGGTGTGTAATATAGTCTATGCAGGATATTAAACTACATCAATCTATGTTGCTTGAGTATGCCTGATGAAGGGCCTGGTGATGTCCCGAAAGCTCGCTATGTAACATCATTACTTCTATTTTAAAAGGTTTCATACGTGCAATACTCTTATTTTGTTTCTCTTAATCAGAGCACTAAACTAATCTATGTTGCTTAGAAATGGACGCCGGTTTTATATTCTGATAAATCTGCACCCGTGTTTCCAAATCACTGCTAATACACTACTTCAAACATTTTCACTTCTAAACCTATACGTATCTGCCAATTCATTTATTATTAGTGTTTAGCGAGCATGCTCGGCCGAACTCGCTGTTTGGCCGAGCACGCCTTCGCTCAGGTCTGCTCGATGTTCGGCTGAACACCGAGTGTACTCGAGCGCAATTCTCGAGTCTCTTCCTCGCACTGTAATGTTGATTTGTACGCTAATGTGTACAAATTTGTATGCTAATGCGTACAAATTTGTATGCTAATGCGTACGAATTTGTATGCAAATGCATACGCATTTGTACGCAATTTGTATGCTAATTCGTACGCATTGTGCGCTAATGGGTGCAAATTCAGTTAATTAGCATACTTTTACGACTGAAAAGAGTAAAAGAGCAGAAGTCGCGATTCTGACCTTTTTCTATTAACCAGACACCCTCCCCTCTTCCGTGCGGGGGGGTGCCTGGTTTAGTCCCATTGGCTAACATTATGCTAGGATGCTCGGCCAAGCACTCGAGCAACCCCTAGTGCTCGGCCAGAGCACCCGAGCATACGAGCACAGAGGTGCTCGCTCAACACTATTTATTATACCTTTATAAATCTCTGAAAGTGTAACTTGTGTACCTAACTTCTACCCATAGAATTGAAGATTCTTGTGCATTTTAACCTCAAATAATGATTGATCTTTTGTGCTCCTATATGCATCCAATACTTGATAATAATAAACCTTACACTTGGAACTAATATTTTCCTCAAATCCCATTTCACTTAATGTCCTAATTCTCCCATCTCGAAAAAGGTGAGAAACAAAAAAAAAAGAAACTTACTTACCCAATATTTATAATCCAAAATCTTATTAAATTCCACTAAATATCTATTATTCCAAAGTGGGGTGAAATTACAAGCATGACTAATTCCATAACATGCCTTGGTCCATTTCCATACTCGCTGCAACATAGAACATATCCCAGATGTCTTATAAATGCCTGTCTCCATAATTTCTGCCTCTAAAGCTTGAAAAACATTTCCATATATACTCTCTTCCATACCAAGCAAGTTCTTCATAATTCCTTGCTCAGCATCTGTTATTATCCATTGTAGTTAAGATGCAATATAACAGGGGTGGCCAACCTTACAGACACAAAGAGCCAGTAAAAAAAACATATGACTACCAGGAGCCACAAGCTATACATTCACACAAAAGTCACCATATTTTTCGCCCTATAAGGTGCACCTAGGTTTTAGCGGAGAAAAAAAAAATATTTTTTACTAGACATCAGATCAGACTCCTAAATCAGACCCCCAATCCTCATGTAACCTAAAATAAGATCCCCAATCCTCATCAGACCTAAATCAAACCCAAAAAATAAGACCCCCAATGCTCAGATCAGACTCCTAGTGTCAGACCCTCAGTGCTCAGATCTCCTCTCCATGCTCAAATCATACCCCCATGCTCAGATCAGACCCCCCCATGCTCCGATAAGATCCCCCCTATTGCTCAGATAAGATCCCCCCATTGCTAAGATCAGAACCCCCATTGCTCAGATCAGACACCCCATGCCCAGATTAGGAACCCCCGCCCATGCTCAGATCAGATCCCCCATTGCTCAGATAAGACACCCCATGCTCAGATCAGAACCTCCCATGCTTAGATCAGACCCCCATGCTCAGTTCTATCATTTTAAAAAAATTGCCTACCTCTCCTGATTGGGCACCGGGCTCCTCATCGGGCACCTGCTACTCTGCTGGTCTGAGACGCTCTCCATTGTGACTTGATTTTCAAAACGTCAGGTCATGGTGCGCATCTCCGTGTACTACGTTCTGACACTGTGTGCATCAGGGCATAGTGGAGAACAAGTTGGAGCTGCACAGTAGCAATGGTGCCCGATCATAAAGAGATTTTACATAAGGGTAACTTAATCCAAGCATCAATTTTCGATTTTAAAGTTCTTTTTATAGGTTCAAGTTCTTATCAAGGTAGTCTCTTATATCCGCTGATAATATTATTCCTAAGTATTCCAATTTCTCAGATTTTCCAAGAACATGCAATCCCTCTGACATCCAGCAAAATTTTCCTGATCAAGTAAAAGTAACTTAGATTTACTACGGTTTATCTCGAGTCCTGAAAGAGCACCAAAATACTCCAAGATATTCATAATTTTAGACAGGGATGACCCAGTATCTCTGATGAACAATAAAATGTCATCTGCATATAAACTGATTTTATCCATGTCTCCATATGATCCAAAAACCCCGGATGTCCCCATCATCACGGAGCTGGATCGCAAGTGGTTCAATAAATATCGCAAATAACATTGGAGACAATGGGCACCCCTGTCTAGTTCCTCAAGACAAATTAAAGCTACTGGTTACCTGTCCATTAATCTTAATACGTGATCTAGGTGCAGAGTATAGTAATTGCACCCATTTAATATATTTATCACCCAAATTCATTCTGTTCATAACTGCCCATAAGGACCACTCCACTCTGTCAAACGTTTTAGTCCGTCTAATGACAGAATGGAGTGGTCCAAAGCCTCACCCGTCTCTATATTAATTAAAGCACCTCTAATATTAATCCTGGTATTTCATTTAGGGATAAATCCACATTGATCAGGATGTATCACATCGCTAATAATCCTTTTTAATCTATTTGATAATATTTTAGCGAATATTTTATAATCCGTGTTAAGTAAAGATATTGGTCTATAGGATTCAAAAAAATGTGGATCTTTACCTTTTTTATATATCAGGGTAATCACAGCCTCGGTAAAAGATTTTGGAAGCTGTTCAGTTTGATCGGCTTCCACAAGCACTTCATGTAACATGGAGATTAAAACTTTACCGAACTTCCTATACGGTTCAAATGGGAAGCCATCCAGTCCGGGTGATATATTACCTTTAATGCTATTTAAAGTGGCTACTATTTCCGTAGGTGTTATGGGGGCATTTAATTCATTCCTTTGAATATCACTAATCATTGGAATCTTAAACCTATTCAATGATGACATTATCTCATCATTTCTTATAGTCATTTCAGAGCTATATATCTCCTTATAGTACTGAGAAAATTCCTCACTAATAATTTGTTGATCACGTGAGTAAACACCCGATTTTGTAAAAATCTTAATTATTTGATTAGATGGTGCTTGAGTGCTCGGCCGAGCACCCGAGTATAATGGAAGTCAATGGGAGAAGACCAGGCACCCCCTGCTCTGCAGAGGGGAGGGTGTCTGGTCCATAGGGAAACGTCAGAAAACTGTGGAAACACCACAGAAATGGTTAGGGAACAGCATGGGATTTACTTGTACATTAAGCAATGATTTACTTGTACATTAAGCGCAAGTGCTGCCAAAAATTACACGGATGAGGCACTCCAGTGCACCCTTTATAACACATAAAGTAGGGCATCAGACACACCCGTGAAAAATTATAATTGATGGCCTGCTGCTGACACTCAAAAACAATAGGGGTGACATGCTGCTGCTGCACAGACCGTCCAAAAAATTTAAGAGTGACAATCTGCTACCGAGCTGACCGAAAAAAAAATTAAGGGACACATGCTGCTGCCAAGCTGACCACCAAAAAAATTTAAGGGACACATGCGGCTGCCAAGCTGACCGCCAAAAAAATTTAAGGGACACGTGCTGCTGCCACCGAGTCGCTGACAACTGTTTCTTTTTTTGCTATCTGCCGCAAAAGCTGGGGCTCCCCAGCGCCGTGTGCTATGTCGGCAGTTCCACTCTCGCTCTCCGCTCTGTCGCCAGGGGGTCGCCTTCTTCAAGGGCTCCCAGGGAGGGAGCCAGAGAAATGGCTGCCACATCCAATGAAGGCAGCAGGCACTTAAATTACCCACTCCCGACTCGGGGGGGTAGTGACGAAAAATAACAATACAGTACTCTTTCGAGGCCCTGTAATTGGAATGAGTACACGTAAAATCCTTTAGCGAGGATCTATTGGAGGGCAAGTCTGGTGCTAGAAGCCGCGGGGTGTGGTTATGTTGTTTGCAGCTCCTGAGAACCAGCCAAGACTTCCAGGGTTTTTCCATCTACCCAGCCCAGGACCTGCCTCTTCCCAGGAAGGTGGTGGGTCTCTGGGCTATGAAGCAGTCCAGAACCCAGGATCCTACTCACCGGTGTAGGCCGGCGGGGGATAGGGGAGGTGAATTACCGGCCTCTGGACCATCTACCGCCCCAGGAGTCAGAAGATCTAGCAGAGGTCATGCGAGGGGGCCCCTGTGGCTCCTGGGAGTGATGCCGTGGCCATTGCCGGCAGGTCCCTGGGGGTGGACAGTAGCCCCCACGGAGGAATGCGGAGTGCTCCTGGAGGTGGGTTGCGTGCGGTGGAGGCTGACTGGGGTAATATTACCATTACCTGATAATATTACCAGGAGCCTGTCACTGTATACGGCTCTCGTATTGCGGCCTACCTCCGGGAGTATGAGGAAGCAGGAAAGGATCTGAAGCAACTTAGGAATGAGTTAAAGATGGAGAGGGCTAAGGCTGACCGAGCGTCAAGAAGCAGAAGGCATGAAATCTCCAGGAGAATCAAGGATCTCAAGGCGATTATTCTACAAAAAGAAGGAAGGAAAGTGGCCATTTTAAACTGTAGTGGGCCGTTTAGAAAAACTCAGCAATGAAGAAAGATTTGCGAGTATGGCACGACAAAGAGTCCTCTGGAGAAGAGGATACGCCTGAGCCAGAGAAGGAATCAGAGTTGAAGCCAAGGACGGATCCGGGGGGACAGACTGTGGACTCAGGAATTCCAGCTGAGCAGGTGCATCTACCCCCCACGAGTTCCGATGAGGAAAGAGACAGTGGGGGCAGTGGTATTGGTGGACGTCTAATGCAACAGATACGTCACCTGGAATCCCCCCGGATCCACGAGGATGGGTTTCTCTTTGGCGATGAATTGTCTGATGAAGACGAACCTGTGAGCAAAAGAAAGAAAAAGAAAAACAACAGCAGCGACACCGAGGTGAGATTTATTTATGTGTCTCATCAAACGTGCTCTGAGCCGGCTGAAAATTCGGCTCAGGGCACAAACCTCATTGTCCTCTCTGGCCCTGCTCCTGTTATGGGGCAGGAGCGTAGGAGCGGCGAGATTATACTAGCAAAGCAATCCAAGATGGCGCAGGACGCCATTTCTGCTTGTGGTAGCAGGGATGGTACGGGGAGGAGTCGGCTATAAAGTCGAACATGAAGGCTTTAGGTCTGGTATGTACAGAGGAGGAGGGGGCGTGTCTGTTGCGCCTATAGCCCTGCCCACCGCCGCGGCTCCGGTAGCACTGGACAAGTGCACTGTGGGTTTGCGGCGGTGTGATGGGGCCACTGCCTCCCCCATGAAGGCTCCAGGTAAAAACCTTATGGTCCCCGTTATCTCCGCTGCCCCCTCTTCTCCTATGGTTCCCAATGTCCCCATGGACCCTCCCGCTAGTGCCAACATGTCAGCGGTGAGGGGTGGAGGAGAGGGAGCGGTTGGAGTGGTTGGGGGCGTGTCTCCATTGGTTATGGGAGAGGCGCCCATGTGTGGAGAGGAGGTGGGCGTGCCCATGGAAGCGGAGGGCGGGTCCTCCGCCCATGTTGTACAAAAGGTGGGCGGACTTTCTGCCTGTAATGTGAAGGGAGCCGGCGGTGCAGCTGGGAGCAGTGGTGCCACAGCCTTCTGGCTCCCAAGTCATGCACAGCCTGCCCTGATCCCTGTCTCTGCTGCCCCTAGTGTTGGGGGGAGGAAGGAGCAGGCTGCTGCTGAGACAGTAAGCCCAATGGACTTAAGCACAGCTGCTGCCATGGACTTGACAGCAGCTGCTGCCATCATGGATTTAAGCCCTGCTGCAAACGCAGGTGAAGATACGTCTTTAAAAGTTAAGAAAAATGCTAACAAAAATGCTGATAAAAGTGTTAATAAAAATGATAGTTAAAAAAATGAAGGGGCAGCTGCAAAAGCTGTCCCTATTTCAGTGATCAGAACTGGTCCAGCGGCATGCGAGAATATCGCAGTAGCCGGGGGTGTTGCCCCTGGCCCTGATGGGGGGGCTGTTTTGGCCCCTTCATTGGGGTCTAGGGTGACACCCAGTGTAAGTGGCGCAAATGGTGTAGATGGGGTAGTGGGGGGAGGGGCTGGTACGGTTGCCCCTCCTGCGGCCGTGGTGCCTGGCAGGAGTTATGCCAGTGTGACTGAGGCCGCGGGGGAGGGAGTTATGCCCTCATCGTCCTCCTCACTCCCTGGGTCCGATGATAGTAACTTGCAGCGGCAGCTCCTAGAGGCTCTCAGGAGAGGAGAGAATTCCATCACAGTAGGGGGCAGGAGGTGGACCTATCCTTCTGGATAGACAGGCATGGCCTGAATGCCTTCCGACAGCAAGGCAGGAGCGAGACCTCATGGTCTTTACCCACAACCGGCCCCGGGAAGACTACCAGACGGAATGTTGTCTGTTTGAAAAGGGAAGGCGATGAAGCGTGCCCTACTAAAAAGAGAGTGGCTGAGCTCCTTTTTCAGATGGGCATCAGGGCATGTGACATCTTTGCTCTGATACATCCGTATGGTACCCAGTAGTTTGAGGTCAGACCAGAGGGTCTTGAACTTTTCTGGTCTGGGTATGAACTGGCAAAAGACCAGTCGGGCTGGCAGGGGTTTTTCGTGTGAGCGATAATCCGCCAGAGTGAGGTCAAGAAAGTGACCGTTTTAACCCGTAACGAATCACTTTCTGCCATTGACATCAGGACCTGGCTAAGCATGTACGGGGACGTCCAGGGTCTTCCTAGCAATATCCTGGATGAGTATGGTATCTGTTCGGGCGCCTGGACGTTTCAGATCAAGTTGAAACATTCAGGTGGGTCAGTTTCCAACATTCCATCCTTCCTTCCTCCGGCGGGATAGAATTCAGGTTTTCTACAGGGGGCAGCCTAAGCTCTGCTACAAGTGCAGCAGCCCTTCGCATTTCAGTGCCAGCTGCCAAGTGCAGAAGTGCACGTTATGCGGGGGTTAGGTTCACCTAGCCGCATCCTGTAGGGTTATTAGGTGCAACCTGTGTGGTGAGCTGGGGCACCCTTTCAGTCGTTGCCCCCGGTCTGTTGCCAACGTGGCTCACGCTCGTGCGAAGGAGAGCCGGGAGGCTCCCTTGGCCGAGGTGAGTGCTGACAAAGGCACCAGTGCTGTGGGGTCGAGGAAGAGAAAAGAAGGCCCATCCCGGCAGAGACGGAGGGAGAGGCATCAAATGGAAAGGGAGCAGGAGGAATCCCGTCCCGGGGTGATGCCTGCGCCCTCCCAGGAGGCAGCCTCTCCTGTAATAGTTGAGACCCTGGAGGTAAACGAGCTGAATGAGGAGATCAGGAGGCTAGACCGTGCCGAGGAGACTCTGTCCTCACGCTACACAAGTGCGTCAGAGGGTAGCGGGACAGAGTCTAACAGAATAAGACGGAAACGCCTGACCAAGAAAAAATCTAGCCCGACCAGAGTGGCCGTGGAAGGCGAAGCCGACTCCCCCCTGGATCTCTCCAACCGGTTTCTCGTCCTGGATGAGACCCATGCCTCCTCTACGGGAGGGGGGGCTGAGAGCAGGGAGCCGGAGGCGCAGTAAGGAGAGCCTATAGGAGAACCCACACCTCTCTCTGGTGGGGATGCAAGGTCCCCAGGAGGTGAGACAGGTCCAGACCCAGTGATTGAGAATGACAGGGGTGGTGTGGGAGGGGAGGCAGTGGTGACCAACGAGATGGACACCACTGTCTCCCTCAAGAGGAGCCACACCGCCTTGGATGGAAGCCCCGGGAGGGGGAAGGGTAAAAAGTCTGGGAAAAAGTCGGGAAAAGGGAGGGGGAAGACCATCTAGCTTTATCACCCTCTATGGTGGTACCCCCTCCATTGACACTGGCGACCATTAATGTTGCCAGCATAAAGTCGGATGTGGCCAGGTTTACAGCCTTTCATTTTCTCAGCCGTGTTGAAGCTGACATTTTATTCTTGCAGGAGACCAGGCTGCCAGGTTTGGCAGGCATTCATAAAACGAGGAAGGAGTGGAGCTCTGGGCCTTCCTATTGGTCTCTTTGTGGCTGAGCCGTATAGCAGGGTGGCGGTCCTTTTTACCGGTGGAATGCCGATTGGTGATTGAGCTACAAATGGGGAGGTGTTTGATCTTAGATGTCCTCATGAAGGGACAGGAGCTTTGTTTGATTAACATCTATGGTCCCCAAAGTAAGTGGGACCGCAAATGTCTCTTTATGAGGATTAAACCCTTCCTTTTTACTAGCCGGCAGGAGGTCTTTGGCGGAGACTTCAATACCGTCACGAGGTCTCAAGACAGGGGAGGCGCCAGAGACTGGCTGGCTTACGATAGTGTAGCAGTAAATAGCATAGCTAGCGAGGCCCGCCTGGTGGATGTCCGCATTAGGCACACCCCAGGCCATGCAGGATTCACATATTATAGAGGTAGTCAGATTAGGTCTAGAATAGACAGGTTTCATTTGAAGGAGGAGGCCATCTTTTTGCCTTTAAAGGTTGTTGAGATGAAATTTTCCGACCACTGTTTAATTATTTTCTCTTTGAATGTTGCAGAGACTCCCCAAATGGGAAGAGGGTATTGGAAGCTGAATTCGGCCCTCCTGGAGGAAGCAGAGGTGAGACAATCCTTAGAGGACTTTCTTCAGAATCAGGTATCATTACTGGACCTCTGTGACACTAAGTCAGAGTGGTGGGAGATATTCAAAGATCGGGCGGCAAAGTTCTTCCATCAGCTCTCAAGCCTCAGGTCCCTGGACAAGTACCGCTTGTACCAGGGTCTGAGGAGCAAACTCGAGCATCTGGTCTCGACTTGAGGTAGCAGCGAGGATATCTCCAGGATGAAATCTTTGCTCAAGAGGTGCCAGTATGATTGGCACACATCTTTGGCTTTTGAGAGGGATTTCGGGAAATACCGCTCGCCTGACCCTTACAGAAACTGTAAGATGTCAGTGAGTAGTAAGTTGGTGACGGGACTGGTCGATAGTATGGGATCTCTGATCAGTTCCAGATCAGGGATTCTGAAAATCGTCAGATCCTTTTACTCGCGCCTCTTGGAGAAGAAGGATCTGGATCGGGACAGGATGTCGGCTTTCCTGGCCGAAACCGTCTCTTTGTCAGGAGTAGACCTCTCTTTTGATGGTTTGGTGGAAGAGATCAGGGAAGAGGAAGTCATCCTGGTGATTGTAGGGCTTGCCCTAAAGAAGTCACCGGGCCCGGATGGCTTAACACCAACCTTGACCAAGGTATTCAATGAGTGCCTATCCTCGGGTGCTCTGCCGAAGTCAATGAGGAGGTCAGCCCTGATCCTTCTATCAAAGGGTAAAGATCCGAGCCATATTGAGAATTGGCGTCCCATCAATACAAATAGGAAGATTCTGGCCAAGATACTGTTTAAACGGCTGGTCAGGTTTGTGCCCCGGCTCCTTTCGGTGGCCCAGCATTGCTCGGTTCCAGGCCATAGCACTTTTAGTGCTGTACTCGGTGTCCGAGAGGCAGTGGAACAGAGTAGGGCGGGTAACTGGAGGGGTTACATGCTGTCCTTAGATCAGGAAAAGGCTTTTGATCGGGATGACCACGAGTACCTCTGGTCGGTCCTTCTGAGATATGACCTGCCATGAGGGTTCGTCGATTGGTTAAAGATCTTGTATATAGGGGTAGAGAGTTTTCCGCTGGTAAACAGTTGGTCTGCCCGCCCTTTTGAGGTTGGGTCTGGAGTCGACCAGGGTTGTCCGTTGAGCCCACTGTTATACGTGTTCGCCATCAATCCTCTTCTTAGGAGGATCGATTGTGGACCGTTGGTGGGAGTCAGGATGGATCTGGCGGAGCCAGAAGCCACTCAGAGGGTGGTGGCATACGCTGACGATGTCACCGTTTTCGTGTCCTCGGGAGGGGAGGCTGAATACGTGATGTCAGAGGTTGACCGCTACTCAGAGGTCTCCGGGTCCATGATCAACCGGGACAAGTGTGAGAGTCTCTGGCTGGGAGGGGATGGTCCATCTTTTGATCTCCCGGACACCCTCCCAGAACCCCAGTCATCAGCCAAAGTCCTAGGCATTGAATTTGGCCATGGGGATTACCCCACTCAAAATTGGGAAAGCAGGCTAAAGATCGCCGCTCAGAAGGTCGAACAGTGGAAGGGTTGGTCTTTGACCCTCAGGGAAAGGGTCAACCTGATCAAGACCTTCCTTCTCCCTTTGCTTATCTATTTGGGCAGTGTATGTATCTTGCCAGAGCCTCTCTGGACTCGGTTCTACAGCCTGTTCTTCCAACTGTTATGGGGGAATAGGCTGAACCTAGTCAAAAGGAAGGTGACATACCGTGCAAGGAGACTAGGGGGGTTGGGTATGGTCAACCCTGTGGTGTTCCATGTGAACACCTTTGCTAAGATCAACCTAGCAAACCTCTGGACAGAGAGGGCTCCTTCATGGGTAGCCTCCTGCAAAGAGTGGTTTCGGCCTTTCTTCCAGGAGTGGGAGACAGGAGGGCAGGTGAAGGATTTGCGTATGCCTCACGGATATCTTCCGGCTTATGTCACCCCGATTCTGAAAGTGATCCGCCAGTGGGGTTTGGAAGTTGGGGAGATCAAGACCAAGTCAAGGAGGTCCCTTGATGAGAGGGTCTTGTTGACCCCCTTTCAAAAGCCCCTGGCCCTTAAGGATTGCCCAAGCCGGGATCTAGACGAAGGGTTACAGTTGTTAAATTCAGCAAGGATCCCCTTGAAGTTTTGGGACTTGGCTTGAAGCTGCTTTCACGGGAAGCTGTATGTAAGGGACAATCTGAAGTACAGGAACTCTGAGGAAAGGGGTTGTCCCCGGGAGGAGTGTGGCAACATACTGGAAAGTGCCCCTTTAATACAGAAGTGTACAAATGGGTGGCAGCTTCCGTTGGCTGGCCTCGGTTATCCAACCTCTCCTATGCGGAGAGACCTGGGAAGAAGGGACCCGTGCACTGCTTTTCTCGTAAGCCTAGTGGTCAGGTTTTACACGTGGAACGCACGGTGTTTAGTTAGTACCCAGCAGAAAGTCCTCCCGATGGATGAGGTGTGTAGGAACATTCTCAGTGACCTGGTGAAGGTGCGCTCTCTTGAGTATGAGAAGCTGGGCATGAGTAGGGCCTCTTACCTCTGGTGAGGTTTTGCTTTTGATGTGCCCTAGCTTAGTCATACTTTTCCTGGTGGTGGGCTATTTACTATCACCCTAGGATTTTTTTTTTTTTAGATAAATAGTGGTTTTGTAAAGGGCTTACAGGCAACCAAACTTGGGCCTTCGGGTGGTTTTGTGATTTTGATTGTTTTGTTATGAAGTTCGTTATATTTCATTATGTTTGTTAGTGTTATTTTTGCCGTTATAGTATTGTATATTTGTATATTAGGATGAGTGGGTCTTAGTTAGGTTGGGTGGGTTTGGGGAGGGGGCGGGGGATTTGTGTGTGGGAGGCCTGCATTCAACCCTGGACTATGAGGACATGAGAGGACATGAGGCGAGGGGCTGGATGTAGGCAGTGGTGGGATAAGGAAGGGCCTAGCCTCGGACTATGCGGACATGACATGGACATGAGGTGGAGGTCAGCCCCTGGGTGGAGGGTTAGTTAGTTGTTTATAGGGTTAGATAGGTTAAGTTAAGTTTATATTTGTGAGATATAAATATATAATATAATATAAAATTATAAAAAAAAATTAAAATTTTTTTAAAAAATGTTTACGTTTATTTTCATTTTATTGTTTATTTTATTGTTTATTATTTGTTTATTTTTTATTATTATTGTTTATTTAATTAAAAAATATATGCATACACATGTATAGGAATTTTAGAAATATATGTGTATTCATATATGTGGGGTTTTATTTTACAACCGGGCCAGTATGGATAAGTTTCTTTATGTTTTCTTTATGTTTTCTTTATGTTTTCTTTATGTATATATTGTATATAGTTATTTTAGGTGTGAATGTTGAATGTATGAGGCTGGGCCAGTGGCTATTTGTTTTATTATGAGTTGTAATTTATTGTTAAGACCTTTTTGTATTTTGTACAAATTCAATAAAAAGAATTCCAGCTCCAATAGTGTATATATAAGTTGCTGCACTTAAAAAGCTTGAAGTTTGATCTTGGGATCAAGTTGGCCCTCTGCAGGGAGGTGAGCTACCACCTGTCGGAGCCCCTGCCTCTCGGCGCCTCCCCGATGCTGTTTGTTGAGTGTCCCGGGGGCCGGAATCGTTTACTTAAAAAATTTGAGTGTTCAAACCAGGCCGGGTCGCCTCAATACTTAAGCTCTGAATAATGGAATAGGACTCCATGCTACTGCCACCGCACTTTATCAAACTGTCCCAAATTTAAGGTTGACAGGCTAATGCCAAGCTGACCGTAAAAAAAATGATATTCTTGATGTGACATTCTGCTGAAGAGCAGACCGTTAAAAATATTTAAGTGTGGCACGCTAATGCCAAGCTGACCGTCGAAAAAAATGATATTCTTGATGTGACATTCTGCTGAAAAGCAGAATGTTAAAAATATTTAAGTGTGACACGCTAATGCCGAGCTGAACGTCTAAAAAAATGTAAGGGTGACACTCTGCTGCCGAGCTGACCGGAAATTTTTTTTAAGGGAGACATGCCGCTTAGCTGAATGTCTGAAACATTAGAAGTGACATGTAGCAGCGCTGAGCGTGTAAAACATTATGATCGAGTGCCTGCTGGTGAGCTGACAGGCCAAAAAATTATGTTGTAGGCCCAGCTGGTGAGCTGACCGGCTAAAAAATTTGGGTGCATGCCAAGCTGGTGAGCTAAGCGTGTAAAACATTATGGTTGAGTGCCTGCTGGTGAGCTGACAGGCTAAAAAAATATGTTGCAGGCCCAGCTGGTGAGCTAAGCGTGTTAAACATTATAGTTGAGTGCCTGCTGGTGACCTGACAAGCCAAAAAATTATGTTGCAGGACCAGCTGGTGAGCTGACCGGCCAAAAAATTCGGGTGCAGGCCCATCTGGTGGACTTCGAGGGCAGCCTAATAAGCTGTTTCA
>ONZH01019596.1:0-12496 GCA_900303285.1 Rhinella marina
CTCACTTGGTCACTCTGTTGTCACCGCCATACTTTGTCAGGGTAAAATTTTATGTGCTTCACCTGCTAACTCAGTCTCACTTGGTCACTCTGTTGTCACCGCCATGCTGTGTCAGGGTAAAATTTTATGTGCTTCACCTGCTAACTCAGTCTCACTTGGTCACTCTGGGCACACCGCCACGCTGTGTCAGGGTAAAATTTTATGTGCTTCACCTGCTAACTCAGTCTCACTTGGTCACTCTGTTGTCACCGCAATGGTGTGTCAGGGTAAAAGTTTATGTGCTTCACCTGCTAACTCAGTCTCACTTGGTCACTCTAGGTTCACCGCCGCGCTGTGTCAGGCTAAAATTTTATGTGGTTCACCTGCTAACTCAGTCTCACTTGGTCACTCTGTTGTCACCTCCATGCTGTGTCAGGGTAAAATTTTATGTGGTTCACCTGCTAACTCAGTCTCACTTGGTCACTCTGTTGTCACCGCCATGCTGTGTCAGGGTAAAATTTTATGTGCTTCACTTGCTAACTCAGTCTCACTTGGTCACTCTGTTCTCACCGCCATGCTGTGTCAGGGTAAAATTTTATGTGCTTCACCTGCTAACGCATTCTCACTTGGTCACTTTGTTCTCACCGCCATGCTGTGTCAGGGTAAAATTTTATGTGGTTCACCTGCTAACTCAGTCTCACTTGGTCACTCTGTTGTCACCGCCATACTTTGCAAGGGTAAAATTTTATGTACTTCACCTGCTAACTCAGTCTCACTTGGTCACTCTGTTGTCACCGCCATGCTGTGTCAGGGTAAAATTTTATGTGCTTCACCTTCTAACTCAGTATCACTTGGTCACTCTGTTGTCACCGCCATGCTGTGTCAGGGTAAAATTTTATGTGCTTCACCTGCTAACTCAGTCTTACTTGGTCACTCTGTTGTCACCGCCATGCTGTGTCAGGGTAAAATTTTATGTGCTTAACCTGCTAACTCAGTCTCACTTGGTCACTCTGTTGTCACCGCCATGCTGTGTCAGGGTAAAATTTTATGTGCTTCACCTGCTAACTCAGTCTCACTTGGTCACTCTGTTGTCACCACCATGCTGTGTCAGGTTAAATTTTATGTGGTTAACTTGCAAACTCAGTCTCACTTGGTCACTCTGTTGTCACCGCCATGCTGTATCAGGGTAAAATTTTATGTGCTTCACTTGCTAACTCAGTCTCACTTGGTCACTCTGTTTTCTCACCGCCATGCTGTGTCAGGGTAAAATTTTATGTGCTTCACCTGCTAACGCATTCTCACTTGGTCACTTTGTTCTCACCGCCATGCTGTGTCAGGGTAAAATTTTATGTGGTTCACCTGCTAACTCAGTCTCACTTGGTCACTCTGTTGTCACCGCCATACTTTGCAAGGGTAAAATTTTATGTGCTTCACCTGCTAACTCAGTCTCACTTGGTCACTCTGGGTTCACAAGCACGCTGTGTCAGGCTAAAATTTTATGTAGTTCACCTGCTAACTCAGTCTCACTTGGTCACTCTGTTGTCACCGCCATGGTGTGTCAGGGTAAAATTTTATGTGCTTCACCTGCTAACGCATTCTCACTTGGTCACTCTGTTCTCACCGCCATGGCTGTGTCAGGGTAAAATTTTATGTGCTTCACCTGCTAACGCATTCTCACTTGGTCACTCTGTTCTCACCGCCATGCTGTGTCAGGGTAAAATTTTATGTGGTTCACCTGCTAACTCAGTCTCACTTGGTCACTCTGTTGTCACCGCCATACTTTGCAAGGGTAAAATTTTATGTACTTCACCTGCTAACTCAGTCTCACTTGGTCACTCTGTTGTCACCGCCATGCTGTGTCAGGGTAAAATTTATGTGCTCACCTTCTAAACTCAGTATCACTTGGTCACTCTGTTGTCACCGCCATGCTGTGTCAGGGTAAAATTTTATGTGCTTCACCTGCTAACTCAGTCTTACTTGGTCACTCTGTTGTCACCACCATGCTTTGTCAGGGTAAAATTTTATGTGCTTAACCTGCTAACTCAGTCTCACTTGGTCACTCTGTTGTCACCGCCATGCTGTGTCAGGGTAAAATTTTATGTGCTTCACCTGCTAACTCAGTCTCACTTGGTCACTCTGTTGTCACCACCATGCTGTGTCAGGTTAAAATTTTATGTGGTTAACTTGCAAACTCAGTCTCACTTGGTCACTCTGTTGTCACCGCCATGCTGTATCAGGGTAAAATTTTTATGTGCTTCACTTTGCTAACTCAGTCTCACTTGGTCACTCTGTTCTCACCGCCATGCTGTGTCAGGGTAAAATTTTATGTGCTTCACCTGCTAACTCATTCTCACTTGGTCACTTTGTTCTCACCGCCATGCTGTGTCAGGGTAAAATTTTATGTGGTTCACCTGCTAACTCAGTCTCACTTGGTCACTCTGTTGTCACCGCCATAACTTTGCAAGGGTAAAATTTTATGTGCTTCACCTGCTAACTCAGTCTCACTTGGTCACTCTGGGTTCACAAGCACGCTGTGTCAGGCTAAAATTTTATGTAGTTCAACCTGCTAACTCAGCCTCACTTGGTCACTCTGTTGCCCACCGCCATGGTGTGTCAGGGTAAAAATTTTATGTGCTTCACCTGCTAACGCATTCTCACTTGGTCACTCTTCTCACCGCCATGCTGTGTCAGGGTAAAATTTTATGTGGTTCACCTGCTAACTCAGTCTCACTTGGTCACTCTGTTGTCACCGCCATACTTTGCAAGGGTAAAATTTTATGTGCTTCACCTGCTAACTCAGTCTTACTTGGTCAATCTGTTGTCACCGCCATGCTGTGTCAGGGTAAAATTTTATGTGCTTAACCTGCTAACTCAGTCTCACTTGGTCACTCTGTTGTCACCCCATGCTGTGTCAGGGTAAAATTTTATGTGCTTCACCTGCTAACTCAGTCTCACTTGGTCACTCTGTTGTCACCGCCATGCTGTGTCAGGGTAAAATTTTATGTGCTTAACCTGCTAACTCAGTCTCACTTGGTCACTCTGTTGTCACCGCCATGCTGTGCCACAGCAGCATGTGCATTTGAGCCCTACTTTGGTGACCATACAGCACTGGACGACAACTGTAGAGACTCTGCGGTGAAATAAAAGAAGAATCTCCAAAGAAGTGACCTGACTTTAGAAACAACACCTCTCATAGAATTTTACAAGGGGTATAGTGAGTATTTTGACCCCAAGGGTGTTTTTCAACAAATTAATGCACAGCAAATGGTAAACCGGGTAAATTGCAATTTTTACACCAATATGCCATTTCATTTCCCAAAATTTTGTATTATGTGACAGTGCAAAAACTCAGCCCTCTTATTATTATGCTGTGCTTTCTGTTTTTAGAAACATCCTACATATGACCCTATTCTTTTGGCTGAACATGAGAGGGCACAGGAGTATAAGAGCACCATGCACATTTTGAGGCCCAATGTGGTGATTTACACAGCTTGTGCTCCTCAGTAATTCAAAGGGTCCAAGGAACCTAGGAGCAAACTTGAAACTGGGAACCCTTAGGGCTCTTTCACACACGCGGATGCATAGAGCATAATCAATCGTGTTAATGCTCCGTGTCTCTATTGTCCTGCATGGGGCTTGGCTCTCTTTCACACAGCGGATTCCACGCAGGGCATCCGCTCATGTGAAAGAGCCTTTAAGCAGATTCTTTTAGAGGAGAGCCATACCTCATCTCCCAACGAGAACTTAGGCAGTCTTCTCTTGTCTGCATTCGTCTTCATGTGAGTCACCGCTTTGTTGATGCAGTCCTTGGTGTCATGCCAAATCTTCAAAAAATCCCTAAAAGAGGAAGTCACAGCTGGTACCCCAGATGATGTAGGAACAGGGAGAGGAGTATGAGGGTATAAACAACAAAGAATGGCAAGGATCCAGTAGACTCACTAGAGTGGTTGTTATAGGAGAACTCAGCCCAAGGTAGCAATTGTACCCAGTTGTCAAATTGGGCCGAAACAAAATTTCGAAGATAGTTCTCTAATATTTGATTGACCCGTTCTACTTGCCCATTGGTCTTGGGATAATAACCGGAAGAATAGTCTAGCTTAAATTCGAGCAGATGGCAAAGAGCTCTCCAAAGCTTAGAGGTAAACAAAGGAATGAAGTGCGCCATCTTGGAGAACCGGTCCACAACCACCCAGATAGCTGTACATGGGGCTGCAAGAACAGGAAGAGGTAACAACAGCCTGGGTGGTTTGGTCCTGGAGACTTTATTCTGAGCACAGACGGTGAAGGCAGACACATAATCACGTACGTCATTAGGCAGTGTGGGCCACCAGAAGTGGCGAGACAAAAGGTTTTGCAGATCTCTGGGTGACCAGCCAGTTTGGAGTTGTGCCTCCAAGCTAGAATACATTTTCTCTTGGCAGACGGCACAAATGTCTTCCTGGAAGGGATGTCTTTGACCAGAACAGGAGCCACTGTGATCAAGCGAGCTGGATCTACAATGTACTGGGGCTCCTCCTGCTGTCTGGAGAAGTCAAACAACTGATACAGAGTGTCCGCCTTAATGTTCTTCTTGGCCAGGCGAAAGTGAAGCTCAAAATTAAAAAGGAGAAGAAGAGTGCCCATCTGGCTTGGGGAGGGTAGAGGCGCTGGGCCGTCTGCAGATATGTAAGGTTCTTGTGGTCGGTGAAGATTATCCCCGGATGCTGGGCTCCCTTTAATAGATAACGCCACTCCTTCAAGCCTAGTTTTATGGCCAGAAGCTCTTTATCTCCTATACAGTAATTCCTCGCTGCAGGGGAGAAGAGCTTGGAGAAAAATCCACAAGTAAACATCTTGCCCTTGGAACCTTTCTGTAGTAAAACAGCACTGGCTCCTATGGAGGAGGCGTCCTCTTCTAAAAAGAACTGGCAGGAGACATCGGGGATGATGCAAAGAAGCAAAGGACCTCTGTAATTGGACGAAAGTGGCTTTAGCCTCAGGAGTCCAGACTCTGGCATTCACCCATTTCTTAGTAAGAGTGGAGATTGGAGATGTAAGAGATGAAAAATTCAGGATGAACTGAGGATAGAAATTAGCAAATCCAAGGAACCGCTGTATGGCGCGAAGACCCTGTTGCGAGGCCAATCCATAACTGCATTCAATTTTTCAGGATCTATCTGCAACCCAGCATCTGAGATGAACGAAACGTGGATTTTTCAAAGATGCATTTCTCGAGTTTGGCATAAAGTTGATTCTCTCTCAACCGCTGTAAAATTAAAATTACATGCCTCCGGTGAGTGGTCAGATCTGGAGAATAGATTATTATATCGTCCAGGTACACTATCACGCAGACATAGAGCAGATTGCAGAAGATATTGTTTAGCAACTCCTGGAATACTGCGGGAGCATTACACAGACTGAAGGGCATAACGAGATACTCGTAGTGACCGTCACAAGTGTTGAAAGCAGTCTTCCACTCTTCGTCCTTTCGAATGCGGATAAGGTTATATGCACCACGGTCTAATTTAGTGAAGACCTTGTCCTGTCGAATAGTTTGAAGATAAGTGGAAGAGGGTATTGTTTCTTGAATGAGACCTTATTCAGGTCTTTTTCAGACCTTGATAGTCGATACAGGGCCATAAGGATCCATCTTTATTCTGTACAAAGAAGAACCCAGCACAGGCTGGCAAAGTAGATTTCTGAATAAACCCCCTCTCGAGATTCTGTTTGATGTAATCATTGCTTGGGTCTCAGGAAGCGAGAATGGGTAAATTCAACTACGAGGAGCAGTGGTCCCATGCAGGAGGTCAATCAGACAATCATATGGACAGTGAAGAGGCACGGTCTCAGCCTCTTGCTTACTGAAGACATCTGCCAAACTGGAATACTGCAGCGGAAGTCCAGGCAGGTTTTCAGGTACTGTAGGCAAGAAAGCAGGTCGGACCTCCAATAAGCAGGTGGACTGACAGGATAATCCCGCAGAATCTGACCAGAGTGCCAGTCCAGACTTGGAGTGTGTTGACGCAGCCACGGAAGACCAAGGATAACCGGATTCACGGACACTTGCAGCATACAGAAGGAGATCATCTCTGAATGCAGAACCCCTATTTGCAACTTAGGGGGTATAGTAACAGAAATCACAGGTTCAGGATGTTGCAGCCCATTTATGGAAGCCACTGACAGAGGCCTTTTCAGATGGATGGTAGGGAACCAGTACTGATGGACCAGAGCTTGCTGAATGAAATTACCGGCTGACCCAGAGTCCAAGAATGTAGGCACAGGCAGTGTGACTCCCTTGTGAGAGAGAGTCACTGGAACTGAAAGTTTCAGAGAGGATTTCTCCTTGTCTAGGACCACCTCTCCAACTGATCCTAGACATTGGCGTTTCCCGGCTTCTGTGGACAATTACGCACAAAGTGGACCCTGTCTCCACAATACAGATATAAGATCTCTGCTTTGCGACATTAACGTTTCTGGTCAGAGAATCGAAGGCGATCTATTTGCATGGGCTCTTCAGATGGGGTGGACACTGGAGTAAAGGACCGGACCTTCTGGAAGAATGGAGCCAAGTGAGGTGGTCTTCTGGTGCATGCGACCTCCTTAGAACTAGGGATGAGCGAACCGAACTGTAACGAACCAGATTCGTTACGAACTTTGCAAAAAGTTCGGTTCGTAACCGAACATTTGAAAAGTTCGTTACGAATCTCGTAAAAAAAAAAAATGGTAACGCAAAACTGTACTTTTTTCACAGAATAGACCAGGATACAAGGGATTATTACTCCTATAATCCCTTGTATCCTGGTTTTCTGTGAAAAAAAGATTTGTGACGTCACCCCACAGCCCCTGAAGTGTCTGAGCGCGCCGACATCCTGTCAGTGCGTCGCCAGACATCAGAGAGAGAGGAGCTCCACATTAGTTAGAGAGAGAAAAGATATAGTTAGATAGATATTCAAACAAGTAGATAGATACAGGGAGAGATAGAGAAGAAATTGAAAGGGTTAGTGAGAGAAGCAGGAGAGAGGAAGAGAAAGCTAGATATAGAAGATAAGGTGATAGATAGGGAAAGAGGCTGAGAAAGCAAGAGATAGGTAGAGATAGGGAGAGAAAGTCATATAAATAAAAAACTTGTGAGATCTAGGGAGAGATAGGGTGATAAAAAAAGAAATAGTGAGAGAAAAGAGTCAGGACAGGTAGCATTCCTGTCCCGTGACTGTACACGCTACACGTTGCTGCTCAGCTGGGTGCCGTCAACCCCGTTTAGCCTCAACAAAAAAAGTTTTAAAAAAAGTAAAAAAAAAAAAGTTATAAAAAAAGTTTAAAAAAGTTATAAAAAAGTTTAAAAAAAAAAGTTAAAAAAGTTATAAAAAAATAAAGTTTAAAAAAGTAAAAAAAAAATACATCATTTAATTTTCCCCCACCCAAATAAAAATATGTCCAAGCGTCCTACTTCCAGCACTTCCCAGGCAACAGCAGGCGGTGAGGGTAGGAGAGGTGGCAGCACCAGGCCCGGTGGCAGCCGGGGTAACAGGCGTGGCAGCAGGGTGCAGCTACCCCTGACGGCCACTGGTCAAGTAAGAACCACACAGCCAGCGGTTCTAGATTGGCTTACCCAATCCTCCAGTTCCACCGCCCAAAGCTCCCAAACGAGGAGTCAAGCATCCGCTGGATCATCCGACACCACCCTTACATGGGACGGTCAGCGAGAGTCCTCTGCCCCGTCCCCTGTTATTAGAATGCCACTCACCTTTGGGGAACCTTCTGCCAGGGAACTCTTGACAAAACTTGATCTGCCCTTGGAGTCTCTACCACTTCCACTAAAGTCCACTTCCACTAAAGTCAGCGGGTGGAACGTAGTGAGACTCCAGAGAAGGTGTTGGCTGTAAGCAGTCAACAGAGCCAGGGAGGGGCATCCAGTGCCACACCTGATATTCTGTCCCAGCCACCGGAGGAAAGTAGCAGTGGTGCAGAGTTTGCAGAGACGCAGCAACATCCCACTGTTGCAAGGAACCGAGGCACAAGAGGGAGGGGTAGAAGCCAAGTTACCAGGCAGAGATCACCCTCTCAAAGCCTTGGTCCTGAGAGGGCACCCTCAGGCAGCAGTGGCAGTCAACAGCCAGCAAGACCCCCCGTGGCTGTCAGCAAACCATGGTCCTCTGTCGTCTGGCAGTTCTTCCGCCTGGGGAAAGATAAGCACATCGCTTTGTGCCTGCTGTGCAATGAGAGGGTCAGTCGTGGCAGGGGTGATAATCTCGGGACAACATCTATGCAAAAGCACATGGAAAAGCAACACCAACAGGCCTGGAAGACCCGTGACCCCAATACCACCTCCTGTCAGGATGCACCATACACTGCAGATCCCATCATGCAGCATCCTCTCAGTGCAACTCAGGGCTCGTCAGCCTCAGGTGCCAGCACCAGCACAGTGTCACTGCCATCTACACCGCTAATGAGGCAGCAATCCGTGACTGAGTCCATGGGCAGACGTCAGGTGTATTCCAGCAGCCATCCCATGGCCCAGAAACTGACCGGACACCTGGTTAAGCTGCTGGTGCTTCAGTCCCTGCCCTTCAACCTCGTGGACTCCCAGTCTTTCAGGGATTTCATGGCATGTGCGCACCCCAGATGGCGAGTCCCCAGCCGCCACTACATCTCTGGCAAAGCTGTCCCATCACTGCACAGTTATGTGCAGAAAAAGGTTGGCGACTCATTGGGACTCTCGGTGTCCAAGACCGTGCACCTGAGTGCTGATGTCTGGTCCTCAAATTATGCCAAAGGGCAGTACATGTCTGTTACTGCCCATTGGGTCAACATCCTCCCAGAAGACCATCAGGAAGTTGGCCCATTCTTGCCACTGTCACCTCCACGGTGCTTTAGGGGGCCAGCATCGGGAAGCACAAGTTCTGCCTCCACCACCTTGCAACCATCCGCCGCTTTGACAGCAGTCCAACCTGCCCCGGTGTCTTACCACCGATGTCAGGCCCGGCACTCTCAGGCTGTCCTCCATTTGGTGAGCCTGGGTGAACGGAGCCACAGTGGGCAGGAGCTCCTCCGGACCATCAGGGAGGAGATCGATCAATGGCTGACCCCACGTCAACTAACGGTGGGAAGTGTGGTAGCAGACAATGGGAGGAACATTGTCTCTGCAGTGCAGCAGGGAGGGCTGAGTCATACACCTTGTATGGCACATGTGATAAACCTCATAGTGCACAGGTTTCTTCGATCATTTCCTTCACTACAAGACCTTATGAGGATGTCACGCAGAGTGTGCAAACACTTCAGCCACTCCTACACTGCAAGGAACACCCTGCTCAGGATCCAGAGACAGCGCAGTCTGCCCCAACATCGGCTAATCTGCGACGTGCCAACACACTGGAATTTTGCTCTCCATATGCTGGACCGCCTGTACGAGCAAAGGTCAGCCGTTACAGACTACCTCATGGGGCAATCAGGCAGCTTCACGCCACACTGCAACTTCCAAGTCACACACTGGCAGATGATGCGTGAAGTCTGCCAATTGTTGATCCCTTTTGAGGACGCGACTTTGTTTGTGAGCAGGCATGACTATGGGATCAACGACATCATCCCACTCGTCCATGTTCTGGAAAGTGCGCTGAAAACCATCATCAGCGAGGATTCCCAGGCCACCACTCCAAGGCTGAACATCGCCTTGAGCCCAGAGATGGATGAAGTGCAGATGGAGGATGAGGAGGAGGAAGATGTCTATGCCCAGCCATTCCACACACCGCCACCTGGCTTCTCTGCCTCTCAATCACAGGAGGAGATGGAGGATGAGGTGGTAGAGGAAGCGGAGGAATACCCCAGCAGACCTTGGAACTATACCGAGGACAGTGGAGAGGAGAGACGCTCATTGTCCTTGGTGCAGATGGCAAGGTGCCTGCGGGAGTGTCTCAGGAGTGACAGCCGGATTGTGGACATCCGCCATAGGGACCAATACTGGCTGGCCGCCCTGGTGGACCCTCGCTTCCGCCGCAAAATGGCTGAATTTTTTCCGCCATCAGAGAGGGAGGAAAAACTGGGGTACTACCGAGACCTACTCAACCAGTCAGTTGGTCTAAACTTACCAGTGAGACCAGCCAGGTTCCCAGACAACATCCACTCGGGGGAACCAGCGCGCTCCACTACCACCACCACTAGTGGAGGCGTGAGAAGTCGCTACAGCCTCCAATCGCTGATGAGCGATTTCATGCAGCCAGTTGCTGAAGAGGGGACACAACACCAGACTCATGGCGTGGACCAGCATGAGCTCACCCACCAGGTCACTGCCTACCTGGATTGTACCCTGTCCCAAAGTGTCACTGACCCCGTGCAGTACTGGGCAGAGAAACTTGACATTTGGCCTCAACTGGCAGAGTTTTCTTTGGCTCTGCTGTCCTGCCCAGCCAGTAGTGTTGCGTCAGAGAGGGTTTTTAGTGTGGCGGGTAACATCATAACACTGCAAAGAATGAGGCTCTCTTGCCACAGTGTTGAGATGCTGACTTTTCTAAAGATGAATCGTGCCTGGATTACATCGGATTATACCACCCCCCTTCCTGATGTGAATAACTAAGTCATCAGTCACCCGTCTTGCATGGCAATCCGTGTGTCCAAGAAACTGACCTTAATATCCCAAATATGTGCCCAACTTAAAAATCCGTAATTTAACGTATTAAGTAATGTTCCCCCCTTAGACCCCAAATTAAACAAAATCACCTTAAAAATTCCCTACTTAATTCGGATACATTTAAATAAACAGAACCCCATCTCCAAATTTAATGCCCATGGTGTGTTGGCCATTTAACATCTCCACACCAGCTTAATGCTTCACACCGGTGCACCGTCCAACCCATACCCCAAGAACAGTACCATCCCTAAAATAATCCCCACGACTATGCTTCACAAAGTGGGGATTTCATCTTTTGTGAACTATAGCCGTGGGGTTCTATCCCTGGCACCAGTGCCAAGGAACACTACTCACAGTTTTGTGAGCGGGTACTAACTGTTCTTGAGGTATTTTGTTGATATCATGAGAGTAGTAAAATCTCGCACCGCAAATCCCGATGGATTCATGCAGTCACGCGTGGAATAAGGCTGTCTATGGGGTATATATCACGGAGGCTACTGTCCTTCAACTGTGATATAAAAAACCTCCACAGTTAGTTACAGCAACAAACAGTTGCTGAAAGGCAGGTTAACTTGCCTTATTTACGGGTGCCTTTACAATAGGATGCTTTTTTGGGGTTCTCTGCTGCCTAAAATCCACAGCGCATCGTTGGCTGATCTTATGCCACCTTCAGTACTATGGGGCTGGACGCAAATACCCAGTTCAGCGTAGAACTGCGTATGTCCGGACGGCACCATAGTACTGAACGCCGATTGGTGAACGGTATAAAAATGCCCTGTGGATTTTACTCAGCAGACCCACAGCCACATGTGCAGGCACCCATAGGGTGAGGTTTTTTGGGAATGACCAAAGAGAGGGCGGGAAGGTCACTCCCATACCCCATCAGGGGTTTTCCCCCTACCCATTTTAAAAGATAAGTCCAGGCAATTAATAACTTTCTGTGCCCTTACTTGAACCAGAAACTTATAAATTGCCCGGACTTATCCTTTAAAGGGAACCTGTCATCTCCGAAACACCCCCTGAACTAGATTAAGTGTTGTATAGTGTAAGTGATGCTGAATCCGAATATGTACGTTTTATCTTCATACTTACTTCCATTCCGACGCTGTGCTCCCACAAACCTGCAGTAAAATGCACTCAGTGGACTCCTGGTACTCACTCACATAATGGAGAGGACTCAAAGAAGAGTCCACTGAGTGCATTTTACTGCAGGTTTGTGGGAGCACAGCCGTCAGAATGGAAGTGAGTTATGAAGATAAAGCTTACATATTCGGATTCAGCATCACTTACACTATACAACGCTTACTCTAGTTCAGGGGGGGTTCCGAGATTACAGGTTCCCTTTAAGCCAGCTGGTGAAAGCACTAAAAAAAACACAAAAGCATACATCCATTGGGTTGGGCGCTGCACTCGGTTAGGACATTAAACTGGTGTAACAAAGATATCTACACTCACCGGCCACTTTATTAGGTACACCATGCTAGTAACGGGTTGGACCCCCTTTTGCCTTCAGAACTGCCTCAATTCTTCGTGGCATAGATTCAACAAGGTGCTGGAAGCATTCCTCAGAGATTTTGGTCCATATTGACATGATGGCATCACACAGTTGCCGCAGATTTGTCGGCTGCACATCCATGATGCGAATCTCCCGTTCCACCACATCCCAAAGATGCTCTATTGGATTGAGATCTGGTGACTGTGGAGGCCATTTGAGTACAGTGAACTCATTGTCATGTTCAAGAAACCAGTCTGAGATGATTCCAGCTTTATGACATGGCGCATTATCTGCTGAAGTAGCCATCAGATGTTGGGTACATTGTGGTCATAAAGGGATGGACATGGTCAGCAACAATACTCAGGTAGGCTGTGGCGTTGCAGATGCTCAATTGGTCCAAGGGGCCCAAGAGTGCCAAGAAA
>ONZH01019597.1:0-17032 GCA_900303285.1 Rhinella marina
CAGCCTGTCAGCGCTGTCAGTTGACAGGCGTGTACGCTTATCGGTGATGACGCCACCAGCTGCACTGAATACCCGCTCTGACAAGCACGCTAGCGGCAGGGCAGGCCAGCACCTCCAAGGCGTACAGCGCCAGTTCTGGCCACGTGTCCAGCTTTTGAAACCCAGTAGTTGTATGGAGGCAGAGTGATCGCTACGGACGTTGGTATGGTCAGCTAGGTACTCCCTCACCTTTCTGTACAGCTCCCCCCTTACTCTGCCTAGACTGGGGACAGGTGACAGTGTCTTGCTGGGCTGACATAAAACTGGCAAAGGCCTTGGAGAGCGTTCACCTGCCAGTGCTGGACAAGCTGCCTGCTCGCCTCCTCTCCCCCGCTACTTGGCCCACAGAACCGTGCCCTCTGCCGCTAGCGGCGTCAGATGGGAAGGATTGTTTCAGCTTGTGCACCAGGGCCTGTTGATATTGATTCACTCTCATACTCCTTTCCTCTACAGGGATGAGAGTGGAAAGGTTCTGCTTGTACCGTGGGTCCAGGAGAGTGAACACCCAGTAATCGGTGTTTGAAAAAATGCTTCTAACGCAAGGGTCACGGGATAGGCAGCCTAACATGAAGTCTGCCATGTGCGCCAGAGTCCCAACACGCAAGAATTCCCTCTCCTCACTGGTCTGACTCTCCATTTCCTCCTCCTCCTCCAAGTCCTCCTCTTCAGCCCATACACGCTCAAGAGTTAAGGACTGAGCACTGGTACCCTCTTCTGTCTCGCCGACATTCTCCTCCTCATCCTCCTCCTCCGATACGCGCTGAGAAACAGACCGGAGGGTGCTCTGGCTATCAAGCGACGTATCTTCCTCCACCGTCTCTTGTGACAAGCGCAAAGCATCCGACTTCATGCTGAGCAGTGAGTTTTTCAACAGGCAAAGCAGCGGGATGGTGAGGCTGATAATGGTGGCATCGCCGCTGACCATCTGTGTTGACTCCTCAAAGTTGCTCAACACCTGGCAGATATCAGACATCCATGTCCACTCCTCATTGTAGAATTGAGGAATCTGAGTGACCTGACTACCAGTTCTGGTGGAAGTTGACATCTGGCAGTCTACAATCGCTCTGCGCTGCTGGTAAACTCTGGATAACATAATGTCGAATTCCATCTTGTGGGCACGTCGCACAACGGTGAGCAGGCAGTCGGTGAGCGGGCAGTTGTAGGCGGCGCTTCGGTGCCCTGAGAGTGGCAGCATCTGTGGTCGACTTGCAGAAATGTGCACAGATGCGCCAAACCTTGATGAGCAAATCAGACAGATTGGGGTATGTCTTGAGGAACCACTGAACTATTAGATTGAACACGTGGGCCAGGCATGGCACATGTGTCAGTCTGCCGAGTTGCAGAGCCGCCACCAGGTTACGCCCGTTGTCACACACAACCATGCCTGGCTTGAGGTTCAGCGGTGCCAGCCACAGATCGGTCTGCGCCGTGATGCCCTGTAACAGCTCTTGAGCGGTGTGCCTTTTGTCACCTAAGCTCAGCAGTTTGAGCACCGCCTGCTGGCGCTTACCCACGGCACTGCTGCTGCGCCTAGAGCTACCGACTGAAGGCGCCGTGCCCACGGATGGTAATTTGGAGGAGGAGGTGGAGGAGGAGGAGGGGTCGGAGGAGGAGGCGGCATAGTACGTCTGAGAGACCGTGACCAAGGTAGGCCCCGCAATCCTCGGTGTGGGCAGTACATGAACGGCCCCAGGGTCAGACTCGGTCCCAGCCTCCACCAAGTTAACCCAATGTGCCGTCAAAGATATATAGTGTCCCTGCCCGGCAGCACTTGTCCACGTGTCCGTGGTTAGGTGGACCTTCTCAGAAACAGCGTTGGTCAGGGCACGGATGATGTTCTGTGACACGTGCTGGTGTAGGGATGGGACGGCACATCGGGAAAAATAGTGGCGGCTGGGGACGGAATACCGAGGGGCAGCCACCGCCATGAGGTTGCGAAAGGCCTCGGTCTCTACCAGCCTATAGGGAAGCATCTCCAGGCTCAGCAATTTGGAGATGTGGACGTTGAGGGCTTGGGCATGTGGGTGGGTGGAACTGTATTTCCTCTTGCGCTCCAGCGTCTGCTGTAAAGACAGCTGAACGCTGCGCTGGGACACATTGGTGGACGCTGTGGAGCATCTTGGAGGCGAAGGTGTGGTTTTCCGGCGGGAGGCGCTCGTGCCGGGGTCCTGGGCAGGGGGTTGACTAGCAGAGGCAGCGAGTGACACAGGGGAAGGAGCAGTGGTGTGACCCGCAGGAGGTGAACGGCCTTGGTTCCATTGAGTGGGGTGTTTAGCACTCATATGCCTGCGCATGCTGGTGGTGGTTAGGCTAGTAGTGGTGGCACCCCTGCTGATCCTGGTGTGGCACAGGTTGCACACCACAGTCCGTCGGTCATCCTCACTTTCTTTAAAGAACCTCCAGACTTGCGAACATCTAGGCCTCGCCACGGGAGCTTCACTACGTGAAACAGTTGCTGCTGATGCACCAGCTCTGGCCCTGCTTCTCCCTCTGGCCACACCACTGCCTCTTACAACCTGTTCTGGTGCAGCACTCGCCTCAGAGGCACTGTCTTCACTCGGCTTATCAACCCAGCTTGGGTCAGTCACCTCGTCATCCTCCAATTCCTCAGTCTGCTCCCCCTTCGGACTTCCTGCCCTGACAACAACTTCACCACTGTCTGACAACCGTGTCTCTTCATCGTCCGACACCTCTTTACACACTTCTTCCACTAAGTCAACATTGTCATCATCATCATCACCCACACACTGCGACAGTTCGAAAACTTGGGCATCGGGAAAGAGGTCAGCAGCAACCTGAGAAGTGGTTTGTGACTCTGGGAAGGGTCCAGAAAACAGTTCCTCAGAGTATGCCGGATCGCATTCCAAATTTTCCTGGGAGGGGGCAGACTGGGGGGAAGGAGGTTGAGGTGGAGGAGCCAGAGGAGTGCTCCCTTGGGTAACGTGGGTGGACTGCGTGGAAGACTGACTGGTGGACAAATTACTTGAAGCATTGTCCGCAATCCACGACATCAGCTGTTCGCACTGTTGTGGTTTCAACAGTCCTCTACCACGTGTCCCTGTAAGTTGAGACATGAAGCTAGGGAGTGTAGCTCTGCGGCGTTCCCCTGCTCCCTCATCAGCAGGTACTGTCTCACCCTGCCCAGGACCACGGCCTCTGTCCCCTGCAGTAATTGAATGCCCACGCCCACGCCCTCGTCCTCGACCCTTAGCCCTGGGGTTCAACATTTTCTGTATATAAGTGTATTATATAAAAAAATAAATAAATGGGCCTGCTGTACTGAAACTCAGAAACTTGTTCAATCTGAACAAGAAAATATATAGGTGGATAAGTTAGACCAAAATTACGTATGTTATTACGTACCGTGCAGTATGGAGCAATTACACTGAAACTATTAGATTAGGCAGACTTGGTCTGCTTAAATGCAACCCAGACAAATGTCGCACAGAGATTTTTGTAATGTAGCTGTATCATTGAGAGCAAAAGACCTTTTTTACTGATGTGACGTACAGAATGGGTCACCTGGACAGAAAATACGGATTGTGCTTTGTATATAGGTGGATAAGTTAGTGCTAAATTACGTATGTTATTACGTACCGTGCAGTATGGAGCAATTACACTGAAACTATTAGATTAGGCAGACTTGGTCTGCTTAATTGCAACCCAGACAAATGTCGTACAGAGATTTTTGTAATGTAGCTGTATCAGTGAGAGCAAAAGACCTTTTTTACTGACGTGACGTACAGAATGGGTCACCTGGACAGAAAATACGGAATGTGGTGACTGGACAGCTGAACTGTGACACACAGAATGGTTCCACACAGCTGTATGAAATGGATTTGTATCACTGAGATAAAACAACAATAAAACAATTTTTTTATATATTTTTTTTTATATATATTTTTTTTAACATGACGTGCAGAAACTATCAGAGAGCAAACTCAGCCCCTGTTGACTGTGGCTATTTTGACTGCAACCCAGACAAATGTCGCATAGAGATTTTTGTAATGTAGCTGTATCAGTGAAAGCAAAAGACCGTATTTGATTACGTGACGTACAGTATGGGTCACCTGGACAGAAAATACGGATTGTGGTTTGTGGTGAGTGGACAGCTGAACTGTGACACACAGAATGGTTCCACACTGCTGTATGAAATGGATTTGTATCACTGAGATAAAACAATAAAAAAAAGGGTTATATATGGCGATAGCTGCACTACTAGTGCCAGCCAGCCCAGCCAGGAGACAAAAAAAAATGTCTTGTAGCCCTTAGAAGGGCTGTTGGGTTCTTTTCAGATCACTCCTGCCTAACAGAGAACTAAATCCAGGCCCTAACACTCTCCTTGAAACGCAGCAGCTCTGTCCCGAACGACATCCAGACAGCATCTGAGCCGAGCACCGCGGGCAGTCACTAGTATATTCCAGGATCACCTGATCAGGCCAGCCAACCCCTGCTATGGACATGTAAGGGCCCCACGTGATGCTGGGTGTACCGCAGAGTCTCCTGGCTTGTGATTGGCTGAGTTTATAGGCGCCAAAAATTCAAAATGCGGGAGATGCCATTTCCTCGAGCATGGCGAGATACTCGTCCGAGCAGCGAGCACTTACGAGTACCATGATACTCGAACGAGCACCATGCTCGGACGAGCATGCTCGCTCATCTCTAGTTGTCTCACTTCAGTAAGTGGCATTTATCATGTAGAGAAAGTTAATACAAGACACTTACTAATGTATTGTGATTGTTTATATTGCTTCCTTTGCTAGCTGCATTCATTTTTCCATCACATTATACATTGCTCATTTCCATGGTTACAGACCACCCTGCAATCCATCAGTGGTGGTCATGCTTGCACACTATAGAAAAAAGCGTCAGCCTCTCTGGTGGCCAGGACCGTGGGAGCACACATAGGCTGGTGATTTTTCCTATATTGTGCAAGAACGGTCACCACTGATGGATTGCAGGGTGGTCTGTAACCATGGAAACGAGCAGTGTATAATGTGATGGAAAAATCAATCCAGCCAGCAAAGGCAGCAATATTGATAAGAACAATATATTAGTAAGTGGCTTGTATTAACTTTCTCTACATGATGGATGCCACTTACTGATGTCTCTATTAAACTGTGAGATATTCAGGTCAGTTACTGGGAACAAGTGTTCATGATAACTGGCCGGTATAATCGTGTCACATATCTAGCTGTGTAATCAGGGATGTGCTACTGATAATCAATATAACTAAATAAAGGAGGAATGACTGTGATAGCAATCATTCCTCCCCATTCACTTTACAAAAAAAAAAAATTATTTTTTTTTTATTTACGGCCCCTTAAAATAGAGCGATGTGACAATGCAGCCCTCAGACCAAAAAATGTTGTGCACCCCTGCTCTATGGTCTCCCTACAGTCTCAAAAAACTCCCTATGATCTCCCTACACTGTCCCTGAACTCTCCCTCTCCAATATGCTTTTTTAAACAGTTTTCAGCAACACTGTCCCTAGCGTATGAGTGCTTGTCACCTCTCTTTCTATGCTCAGCTCAATGCTAAAGACTGAGAGGGATGAGACTTTGATAGGGCTGTTACATGACAAGGGATGGCTATCTGCGGATTGGCTGCCTTGCCTGAATTATGGGTGATCTTGTGTTCCCGGGGTTCTTATTTTCACTTTGTAACACATGCAGCCACCATTTTAGAAAAAAAGAAATGATTTGTTACCGCGAACTGCAAGGAAATTCAGATTTGTAGCAAATCTAATTTTTTAAGTTTCGGATTGAATTCCACTTCAGATGCTTTGATTTGCTCAACACTATACATAATTATTAAATGGAAGAAGTCTAGAACAAACAGGACTCTTCCCAGTGCTGGCCACTCACCAAACTAAGAGGGGAAAGGGCCTTGGTAAGACAGGTGACCAAGAATTCAATGGTCACTCGGGCTGAGTTCCAAAGGTCTTGTGTGGAAAGGAAAGAAACTTCCAGAAAGTCAATCATCACTGAAGCATTCCTCCAATCTCAGATTTATGGCAGAGTGCCCAGAAAGAATCCTCTCCACAGTAAAAGACACATGAAAGTTTGCAACAAACGTGCCTAAAAGATGTAAAATCAAGATATTTGGTTTTTCTTTTCAATAAACTAGTAAAGATTTTGAACATTCTGTTTTCATTTTCTCATTATAGGGTATTAAGTGCAGAATGATGGGGACAAATGTGAATTTTTTGCTGCTATATGGTATGTACTACAACTCCAATCATCTGCTCAGTAAAGAAAAATACTTTATCATAATCAAATGGCCCGGTCATTGCCTCCATCATCTTGCAGCTGTCTCCGCCAAGGCAAGTATCGCCAAAAAGCCCAAGGTGCACCCTGAATTGACTGCACGCATGGTTCCAATAGCAGAACAGGGATCAGCCACTGTGAGAATTACTTCCAGCCTGGGTCTTAAAATATCAGGGGCATAAGCCCTAATCACAGTATATACAATATGTACAACTCCTCCACTAACAGTATATATGCACTGCTCCTCCCCTTATAGTATATATCAATAGCTCCACCTCTCACAGTATATATGCATGGCTCTTCCACTCACAGTATATATGCATACCTCCCAACTGTCCAAGATCCGGCGGGACAGTCCCAGATTGCAGTGGCTGTCCCGATGTCCTGGTACGGTGGAGGTATGTCCCGCTTTCTGGCACCGATCTCTGCTTCCATAGAAAGCAGAGACAGTTGCCTGTATGATGAAGAAGAGAGCCAGTATCGTCACCCAGCTTCATCATTCCTCCTCCCTGCCAGCTCTCTGGTCTGTGCGGAGGGCGTGGCCGGCTGGAAGTCAGCTTTGGCCCTGCCCCTTCACAGACTAGAGCAGCCGATGTCCTGCTGCTGCTATAAAGAAGTATGTGGTTATTCTGCCACAGATGTACGTTAGAGAAGTCTCTGACTGGTTGTGACTGGTAATCTCTGTACAAGCAATGGTAGATAGCTGAACTCACTAATATCCCATAGATTGTGGTACCAGTTGCATGTGAAGATCCAATGAGCAGGATGCAGAAGAAGATGCTTTGGTAGTTTATTGAAGATTTACATATGGAGGACATTAGAGGATATACCAGGATATTAGAGGACCTTAGGGGACATTAGAGGTCAAAAACGAATGCTCTCACCAGCTCTGTGTCTGTTGCAGGAGAAGGCAACTGAGGAACTGAGAAAACAGGAACTGATGTTACAGAAAAGGGAGGAGAAAGCAGATGGGAATTACATTATACGTTCAGAACCTATAACAAGAATGACCACAGGGTGGCAGCATTGCATAACCTAATAATTATACAACAACACAAATAGGCAATAATGATAATGGAGAAAATAAATGCTGGGACAGCACACTCCCCGTCTGAAATCCTTGGATTTCACTATATAATAAACATGAATGTCCATATAATGTTCAGTAGAAATATTGGAACCTGAAAGATAAAAGGTAACAAGAAAACACTAAACTTGAATGGATGGACAGGAACAGTCCAATGGTTGGAATGTCTGCAGTGTTCTAGGAATTGTCCAGTGATGAACGACTAAATGGAAGAAAGGTTCCATAATAGTTCCTCGCGGCAGGTGAAAATCATTTCTCAACTGGTAAGAGAAGAACAATCTCAGATACAGGCCTGATGAAGGACTTGGAAATGCCTTGTTTTGCGATGGTCACTCCCACTGTACGGACCTTGCCGTCTTCACTGGTGAAGATTTTTGAGATGAGGAGGAGTTTCTTTCCACCTACTGGTCCTTCATTAGAACAAGATCTCCTATTTGTAAGTTTGGCTTGACCTGTTGCCACTTACTTCGTCCTTGAAGAAGGGTTAAGTACTCCTTTTTCCACCTGTTCCAGAAGCAGTTAGCCAGATGTTGAACATGTTTCCACCGTTTCTGATATAGATTGCCTGATGAAGACTCTTCAGGTGGGTTAGGAACAGATCCAAACTTCTGAGTGAGAAGAGTTGCTGGAGTGAGAATGGCAGAGGATTCTGGATCTTCATGAGGGTCTTGTAGACTGAAGACATCTTGAGTAGCAGTTTCTTTACTCTGGTTTAGCAAAAACTCTGGACCTGTTAACCAAGAAGAATATGCAGAGACTCTACCAGATCCTGGTCTGGTGGCGCAATCTGCGGGATTGAGATGAGATGGAACATAGTGCCACTGTTCAGGTTTAGAGGACTTTCTAATCCTTTCAATGCGGTTACTTACATAGACATAGAAGCGTTTCGACTGGTTGTATATATAACCCAGAACAACCTTGCTGTCTGTTTAAAATTGAATGTCATCCACATGAATATCTAGCTCTCGCTGTATAAAGTCTGCAATCTCTACAGCTAATACAGTTCCACAAAGTTCAAGCCTAGGAATAGTGTGTTCAGGTTTCGGAGCTAATTTAGCCTTTCCAAACAGAAATCCAACATGAGCTTCATTGTAATAGTCTATTACTTTCAAATAGGCAACAGCTTCAATAGCTTCAGTAGATGCGTCTGAGAATATGTGGACTTCTTTCCTCCAAGTTGTTGTAAGGGTAATTGGAGTGTAGCATCGTGGTATATGCGTCCTGTCTAATGCATGCAAGCATTCCTTCCATAACTCCCATTTTTGCTGTTTATCAGATGGCAGTGGAGAATCCCAGTCCGCAATAGACTCTGAGAGCTGTCTTAACAGGAATTTGCCTTGTACAGTCAAAGGTGATACAAATCCAAGGGGATCATATGGCTGTTCACCACTGAGAGAACTCCCCGTTTAGTAAATGGTTTATCTGGACAGCTTACTTGAAACCCAAGGGAGTCATTTGATAAGTCCCACCTCAAACCCAGACTTCTCTGTACTGGTGGATTGTCTATTCCTAGATTCAAGTCTCTGAATTCTGTGATGTGATCACTGGGCTGGAAGGCTTTCATTACAGCGGGACAATTAGAGGTGATTTTATGTAACCTCAGACAAGATTTTGAAAGCATATCTTGTGTCCTTTTGAGCAGGTCTATTGCTTCCTCCACTGTGGGCAAGGATTTGAGTGTGTCGTCCACGTAGAAGTCTCTTTCAACAAAGTTTCGGGCATCCTTCCCAAACTCTGACTCACCATCAGAGGCAGCCCTACGTAGGCCATATGTAGCGACAGCAGGTGAAGGACTGTTACCAACACGTGAACCTTCATGCGGTATTCAACCATTTCCTTGCTGGTGTCATTGTCTTGGTGCCAAAGAAACCTGAAGTAATTTCTGTGGTTTTGCCGTACGATAAAGCAATGAAACATTTGTTCAATGTCAGCAGTAATGGCGACTGGCTCCTTTCTGAATCTCATAAGTACTCCTACCAGATTATTGGTCAGGTTTGGACCGATAAGAAGAACGTCGTTCAGAGATACGCCATGATGTTTGGCACTTGAGTCAAATACCACTCTTATCTGATTTGGTTTCCGTGGGTGATATAGAAGTACAGACCAAAAGTTTGGACACACCTTCTCATTCAAAGAGTTTTCTGTATTTTCATGACTATGAAAATTGTAGATTCACACTGAAGGCATCAAAACTATGAATTAGCACATGGGGAATTATATACTTAACAAAAACAACTGAAAATATGTCTTATATTCTAAGTTCTTCAAAGTAGCCACCTTTTGCTTTGAATACTGCTTTACACACTCTTGGCATTCTCTTGATGAGCTTCAAGAGGTAGTCACCTGAAATGGTATTCCAACAGTCTTGAAGGAGTTCCCAGAGATGCTTAGCACTTGTTGGCCCTTTTGCCTTCACTCTGCGGTCCAGCTCACCCCAAACCATCTCGATTGGGTTCAGGTCTGGTGACTGTGGAGGCCAGGTCATCTGGCGTAGCACCCCATCACTCTCCTTCTTGGTCAAATAGCCCTTACACAGCCTGGAGGTGTGTTTGGGGTCATTGTCCTGTTGATAAATAAATAGTAACATAGTAACATAGTTTATAAGGCCGAAAAAAGACATCTGTCCATCCAGTTCGGCCTGTTTAATGATGGTCCAACTAAACGCAAACCGGATGGAATAGCATGCCGCTGCAAGATGCTGTGGTAGCCATGCTGGTTCAGTATGCCTTTAATTTTGAATAAATCCCCAACAGTGTCACCAGCAAAGCACCCCCACACCATCACACCTCCTCCTCCATGCTTCACGGTGGGAACCAGGCATGTAGAGTCCATCCGTTCACCTTTTCTGCGTCGCACAAAGACACGGTGGTTGGAACCAAAGATCTCAAATTTGGACTCATCAGACCAAAGCACAGATTTCCACTGGTCTAATGTCAATTCCTTGTGTTCTTTAGCCCAAACAAGTCTCTTCTGCGTGTTGCCTGTCCTTAGCAGTGGTTTCCTAGCAGCTATTTTACCATGAAGGCCTGCTGCACACAGTCTCCTCTTAACAGTTGTTGTAGAGATGTGTCTGTTGCTAGAACTCTGTGTGGCATTGACCTGGTCTCTAATCTGAGCTGCTGTTAACCTGCGATTTCTGAGGCTGGTGACTCGGATGAACTTACCCTTCGCAGCAGAGGTGACTCTTGGTCTTCCTTTCCTGGGGCAGTCCTCATGTGAGCCAGTTTCTTTGTAGCGCTTGATGGTTTTTGCGACTGCACTTGGGGACACTTTCAAGGTTTTCCCAATTTTTCGGACTGATTGACCTTCATTTCTTAAAGTAATGATGGTCACTCGTTTTTCTTTACTTAGCTGCTTTTTTCTTGCCATAATACAAATTCTAGCAGTCTATTCAGTAGGACTATCAGCTGTGTATCCACCTGACTTCTGCCCAACACAACTCATGGTCCCAACCCCATTTATAAGGCAAGAAATCCCACTTATTAAACCTGACAGGGCACACCTGTGAAGTGAAAACCATTTCAGGTGACTACCTCTTGAAGCTCATCAAGAGAATGCCAAGAGTGTGCAAAGCAGTAATCAAAGCAAAAGGAGGCTACTTTGAAGAACCTAGAATATAAGACATATTTTCAGTTGTTTCACAGTTTTTGTGAAGTATATAATTCCACATGTGTTAATTCATAGTTTTGATGCCTTCAGTGTGAATCTACATTTTCATAGTCATGAAAATACAGAAAACTCTTTGAATGAGAAGGTGTGTCCAAACTTTTGGTCTGTACTGTACTCCAAAAAAGGGAAGGTACCAGCATCCTTCATGTACTTGCGAAGGTGGAGCCAGCTCTGCATGATCATTGTGAAATATCCTTTCCATGAAGGCCACAAAATAGTTTTTCATTTCAGGTTTGTTTTTCAAAGTACGTTGCAAAGAGATTAATCTGGATTCTCGGTTGTTAGGAAGTCTGGTTCTTACAGCACGGAAAGGTAAAGGTGCAACCCAGTAGTTAGATGCATCTTTAAAAAATCCATTGTCCATCCTCTTTGTCATCTATGGACAGGGCTAATCTGTTGTCTTCTGGTGTTGTACAAAACACTGATCTTCCTAAGTCGTCATAAAGGGTAGAAATGATGTCTGGTTCCTTAGCCTTTCCTTTACCTCGTAATGATGAACACATGGCCTAAAGTGAGTTGCACGACCATTGCTGTTCACAAAGGTTTTGAAGGAATTCACCTGAGATGGTTTATGGCTTTTATCAATACACACATTGCCCACAATAACCCAGCCTAAGTCGAGCCTCTGCGCATAAGGGGCATTGTCATGACCATTGCATTGTTGCCATACCTTATGGACCCTCAGAATGTCTCTCCCGAGCAAGAGTAAGACGTCAGCATTCATGTCCATAGGGGGAATCTCATTAGCTAGATGTTTCAAGTGGGGATGGTGGTATGCAGCTTCTGGAGTAGGAATTTCATCTCTTTCACATTCAATTAACGTTGGCAAGGGTATATGAATGTTCCCTTTAATGGAGGAGATAATGTATCCAGTAGCTCTTCTTCCGTAAGTCTCTACACGACCAGAACAAGTGTTGAGGGTGTATGGTGTTGCTTCTCCCTTTACACTGAAGATCTCAAAGAATTTAGGCTTCGCCAGAGACCTATTGCTTTGATCGTCTATAATGGCATACATTCTGGTGGCTCTTTCAGACTGCACTTCTGGGTATACGTTGACCAAACACACCTTTGCGCAGCACTTGGAACCAGTCTCCTTGCCACATATTTCCATACAGGAAGAGGAGACAGTCGTTGTAGCTAGCTCTTGAGTCGGTGGCTCCCCGCCATGGGGTGGGACGGCATTGGTTGCGGCTTGAGATGCGTTGTCTGGAGGCAAGGTAGGATGCATTGCTGTAACATGCTTGTCACTGTTGCATTCTACACATCTGATTATAGCCTTACAGTCTTTTGCCATATGATTTAATGAGGCACAACACTTGTAACACACTCCAATCTCTTTGAGTGTCTCTCTGAGTTCTTGCAAAGTCTTTGCCCTGAGCCCACGACATTCTTTTAAAGGAAGAGGTCTTTTGTGGATAAGACACATGCGGTTAGGGTTCTTTTCCTTAAGGACAGGGTTGTCCTTCCTAGTAGTGGAGGCTGCAATAAGTGGAACGTTTGTCTTTCTAACAGATACTGTTCCCCTTAAGTCTCTACGTTTACTTGTTGGGTTGTCATACCTTGAGCATGAGGATGAAGCAGGTAGACTGGATTCTGTGAAGTCAAAGCTGGGATCATTCTTCTTCCGAGCTTGGTCACTGATGAATCTGGAAAAATAAGAGAAAGGGGGAAAAGACACATTGTGTTTTCTCTTGTATCTGGAGCCCTAGTCTGCCCATTTTTCTTGCATGAAGTGTGGTAGTTTCAACACGACTGGATTGACGCCATGGGCCATATCAAAGTAACTCAGTCCTGGTAAACGTGGGTCCATTTTAGCCAATTCTAATTCTTTTAGTAGGTCGCTCAGATCCTGGAGCTTAAGGTTGTCCTTGCCATTTATCTTTGGGAAGGCCAGAAGTCTCTTGAATAATGCACTCTCTATAGCGTCAGAACTGCCATAGGTTTGTTCAAGTCTCTCCCATGCTGCAACGAGACCTTCCTCTGAGTGGCCTGCATGAACTGCTCTTAATGTCTTTACCCATTCTGCAGATTCTGGGCCTAACCAGTTGACAAGCAAGTCAAGTTCTTCCTTGGCAGTGAGGTTAAGATTGCTGATACTGCTTCAAAGGTCAATTTCCAGGCTCTGTAGTTATCAGCATGGTCATCATACTTTAAGAGACTATTGTTTATCACCTCCCTGCGCATCATGTATCTGGCAAAGTCCGACATGTCTGATCTCCCATTCCTGGTAGCTGGAATGAATTGTGGTGACTCTGGCTTGTAAGGCTGAGATTGATCAGGACAAAATGATGTGGCATAAGGGTTAAGCTGTGGTTTAGTCTCTGGAGGATGAGCTGGCTCAACGCTGGAAATTACCTTGTCATTGGTAGATGATGGCATCTGATGCTCTGTGGGTTCATCCAGTTGGTGATTTAGAAGTATTGTGGTTACATGCGATTTAGCAGGAGGAACAGGCGGTGATTGCCTTAACACATATCTGGCAGTGCGGTCGGCTGGGTCTTCCATTTCTCCTGGGATGAAACAGTCTAGATCAGTACCTTGGCCTAATGCTTGCTCGAAGACCTTCAATTTAGCTAAGGCAGCTACTTCTTCCCTTTCTGTTTGGAGGATTTTTAGTTGAGCTTCTGCCTCTGCCTCTAACTGCGCCATTTCCGCTTTCTTCTTAGCCATCTCTGCTTCTTTTTCTGCCTCCTTCTGCGCCATTTCTGCCTCCTTCTGCGCCATTTCCGCTTTCTTCTGCACCATTTCTGCTTCTTTTTCTGCCTCCGTCTGCGCCATTTCTGCCTCCTTCTGCGCCATTTCCGCTTTCTTCTGTGCCATTCCTGCTTCTTTTTCTGCCTCCTTCTGCGCCATTTCTTCCTTCTTCTTCTTTGTAATTTCTTCTTCTTAGTAAAGGAACTTCTAACACTAGCTTCCTCTGCTTCTGCCCGGATCTCTAGAAGCTTGTCATGTAACGCTGACCTTCCGGAACGAGAGGTTTTGGAAGATGAAAGTGTATATTTGGTTGAAGTTGATCGATGGGATCTCACTTCTTGCAAGTGCGCGATGCAGAGTTCTGCTTTACTCTTAGTGTCTTGTACTAAGGCATCCTTCTCTTGGAGGAGATCCTTTCTCTCTCTCAACTCTTCTGAGGCATCATCAAAATCGGAGTCACTCAGGAAAGTGATGTACTTTGCGGACAGGCGCTGATAGCGGTTATAGGCGTTAGTTAAACGATTCAATGCTGTGGTTAACTTTGGTGTGTCATTGTTATAGCGTGAAATAGCTGATATATAGTGTTCTGTTCTTTGCCATAAATCATTTAAATTGTCACTGAACTCTTCTTTGGTTGTCTCAAAGTTTTCTCAAATCTTTTGTGTCGGCTTGATAACACGTTTAGATCGTACAGTTTGTTCCTCAGTGAACAAGGACTCTGCTTCCTGCCACCCTGGGAGCAGGGTGAGTTTCCCTATGTTCAGTGACCGAGAAATCGACTGAACCTCTTGTGGACATGTTGTTTCTGATTAAGTGGTACTGTCACTTTAAGAAAGGATTTCAGCTTACTCACTGTGCTTATGAAGCCACGTGCAGGTAAGATGGCGGCCAGTTCCAAGCTTGCTTACAGACTGCGTGTAGACATGCAAAGACTGAAGATATAAACCTCGTTTTTTACTATTCTGCCACAGATGTACGTTAGAGAAGTCTCTGGCTGGTTGTGAGTGGTAATCTCTGTACAAGCAATGGTAGATAGCTGAACTTTAGAGGATATAACAGGATATTAGAGGACCTTAGGGGACATTAGAGGTCAAAAACGAATGCTTTCACCAGCTCTGTGTCTGTTGCAGGAGAAGGCAACTGAGGAACTGAGAAAACAGGAACTGATGTTACAGAAAAGGGAGGAGAAAGCAGAGAGCAAAGGCATATGGGAATTACATTATACATTCAGAACCTATAACAAGAATGACCACAGGGTGGCAGCATTGCATAACATAATAATTATACAACAACACAACTAGGCAATAATGATAATGGAGAAAATAAATGCTGGGACAGCACAGTGGTGTTTATTTTATTTTTTTTTCTGTGAGGGGCACAATGTGGGCATATTACTGGGGGCACAATGTGGGGATATTACTGGGGGCACAATGTGGGCATATTACTGGGGCCAAATGTGGGCATATTACTTGGGGCTCAATGTGGGCATAATTCTGTGAAGGAGGCACAATGTGGGTGGTGGCATGAAGGGGGAATAACTACTATGTGGGGGCATTAAGGGAACTGGGTGGGATTAGGTGATTAGGTGTATAGTTATTTTTTAGTATTCATTTGCAAAGTCGGGAGGTATGTATATGAATAGCTCCACCTCTGACAGTATATATGCATAGCTCCACTTTTCACAGTATATATGCATAGCTCTACCTCTCACAGTATATATACACAGCTCCTACACTAACAGTATATATACACAGCTCCACCTCTCACAGTATATATGCACAGCTACTACACTCACAGTATATATGTACAGCTCCTCCACTCACAGTATATGTACAGATCCTCCACTTACTGTATATTTACAGCTGCTACACTCATAGTATATTAGGGTGGCCACTTGCAGAGCCCCAAAAAAGAGGACATCACATCCCGAAAAGGAGGACATCGTACCGGGGACTGTAGTGCACAATAGTATTAAATAGTATATGCCCAGGTTATACCAGCATGCTCCATATAACTATATACAAGAAGATGTACAGTATAACTTATACTACAGTGACCAGATCAGAGATTCCTAAAAGGAGGACACCTTTTTTTCCCGGGGGAAGGGGGGGGGGGATGTGATCATTACATATACCCCAGGGAATGAGGACCCGAACTTCCCTTTATTATTTTCCGTTATAACATGGTTATAACAGAAAATAATAGTTAAAATGGCCTTTAGGGGTTAAAATTATAAAAAAAACTCACCTTTTCCACTTCTTCGCGCAGCCGGTGTCTTCTTTCTTCTTTCCCCTGCAAAAGGACCTTTGGTGACGTCACCAAAGGTCCTTTTACAGGGGAAAGAAGAAAGAAGACACCAGCTGCGCGAACAAGCGGAAAAGGTGAGTTTTTTTAAATTATTTTTTAACCCCTAAAGGCCATTTTAACTATTATTTTCTGTTATAACCATGTTATAACGGAAAATAATAAAGGGAAGTTCGGGTCATTTTAACAGTTAAAATGATTTTGTTCGACTGCCTTAAACAGTTTGAGGCAGTCGAACAAAATCCTGGACGATTTTGAAATTCCCCCCGGACATTTTTTTAGGTCCCAAAAGTAGGACATGTCCGGGAAAAAGAGGACGTCTGGTCACCCTATAGTATATACAAACCTGTCTCCACTCACACAGTATATATGCATAGATCCTTCACTCACAGTGTATATGCACAGCTCCCGCACACACAGTACATTATATATGCTTAGCTCCAGGGGCGTAGCTGGTGCACCTAGCTTTTCTGCCTGCCAAGTCAAAAATTGAACCCCCCCCCATGCCAAATTCTCACCCTAACCTTTTCCCTCCTAACATTACGTATATCACTACAGAACTTACAGGGTAAGGCTACATTCACATTCAAAACACTGTTTTTGCGGCCTACGATCCGCATATTTTGCGGCTCAAATGCGGACCCATTCACTTAAATGGGTCAGCAAAAAATGCGGACAGCACACTGTGTGCTGTCCGCATCTGTATGTCCATTCCTATTTTTGTCCATTTTGTGGACAAGAATAGGCATTGTTACAGTCGATCCTCCCAAAAAACGGATGCCATACGGAACATGAATCCTACCAGCCCCAATACTGTGCCATTAGTACCACACAAAAAATGCGGACAGCACACTGTCTGCTGTCCGCATCTGTATGTCCATTCCTATTTTTGTCCATTTTGTGGACAAGAATAGGCATTGTTACAGTCGATCCCCCAAAAAACGGATGCCATACGGAACATGAATCCTAC
>ONZH01019598.1:0-32278 GCA_900303285.1 Rhinella marina
GGGAGAGTGGATAAAATCCATGGAGATGTGTGACCAAGACCTCTTGGGAATAGACAACAGACACAGCTCTCCACCAGATCTGGGGGGTTTGTACCTGGCACAGGTTTCACACATCGAAACTTATGACCGAATATCTTTAAACATAGTAGGCCACCAAAACAACCTACTAGTGCCCTTAATACCCGGATGTCCTCTCAAAACATAGTCATGTAACTCATTATTATTATTATTATTTATGATTAAAGCGCCATTCATTCCATGGAGCTGTGCATATGAAAATGGGATTACATACATACTGTAGTACAAACAAATGCAATAAGCATGAACAAGATGAGTTACAAACTGGTACAGAAGAAGAAAGGACCCTGCCTGTGAGGGCTTCCAATCCACAAGATATGTTAACACAGAGGGTGAGGGTAAACCTGGTCATATGAGTATCGTGGCAACAGGGTCACTGTAGGTTGTAGGCTTGTCTGAAGAGGAGGGTCTTCAGGTTTCTCTTAAAGGTTTCCACTAAAGGTTAGAGTCTATGTTGGGGTAGAGATTTCCAAAGTATAGGGGATGCATAGGAGAAATCTTGGAGGCAGTTGTGGGAAGAGAGAAAAGGAAGTCTTGTGAGGATCGGAGATTATTTGTGGGTATGTATTGGGAAAGTATCTCAGAGTTAAATGAAGGGGAAAGGTTGTGGACAGCCTCATATGTATTTGTTAGTATTTTAAACTGAACTCACTGGGCAATGGGGAGCCAGTGAAGGGATTGGCAGAGGGGAGACGCAGAGGAGTAACGGGGTGAGAAGTGGATTAGTTGGGCAGCAGACTTAAGGATAGATAGGAGGGGTGCGAGGGTGCTAGACGGAAAGCCACATAGGAGGATGTTACAGTAGTCTAGGTGGGAGATGATGAGGGCATGTACAAGCATTTTTGCAGACTCCTGGTTGAGGAATGGGCGGATGCGAGAGACATTTTTGAGTTAGAGGCGGCAGGTGGTGGAAAGAGCTTGGATGTGCAGTTTGAAGGACAGGGCAGAATCCAGGGTTACTCCAAGGCAGCTGACTTGGTTGACCGAGGAGAGCAGCCATTGATTGTGATAGATAGGTCTGTTGGGTAAGGGGAGGGGGGGTGAGCAAGAAGGGGGAAAGATGATAAATTCTGTTTTATCCATGTTGAGTTTTATCCATATTGAGCTTTAAAAAGCGAGAGGAGAAGAAGTAGGATATAGAAGATAGGCATTGTGGGATTCTGGATAGTAAGGTGAATTTGTGTGTCGTCAGCATAAAAGTGATACTGAAATCCATGGGACTCTATGAGCTATCCCAAGCTCAAGGTTTAGATTGAGAAGAGCAGGAGTCCTAGGACAGAGCCTTGAGAGACACCAACAAAGATGGGATAAGACGAGGAGGTGTTGTGAAAGTGGTAACTGTCCAGTCTGTGAGGTATGATGTGATTTAGGAGAGGAAGTCCATGACAACAAGAGGTCAAAGAGTTTGTAACAGAAGGGAGTGGTCAACGGTGTCAAAGACAGAAGACAGGTAAGGAGGAGGAGGACAGAGTAATGTTGTTTGGTTTTGGCATTTATCAGGTGGTTGGTGACTTTCGTAAGGGCAGTTTCATTCGAGTGGTGGGGTCGGAAGGCAGATTGTAGCTGATCAAAGAGGGAGCAGGAAGAGAGGTGAGAGGACAGTTCAAAGTGGACATGTTGTTCAAATAGCTTTGAGGCATATGGGGAAAGTAATATGAGGCGATAACTAGACAAAGAAGATAAGTGAAGGGAAGACTTTTTGAGGTTGGATGTAATGGTAGCATGTTTAAGACCAGAGGGGAAGACACCAGTGGTTATTGATAGGTTGAAGAGATAGGTTAGGGCTGGGATAAACACTGTGGTGAGGTAATGGATGAGGTGGGATGGGATTGGGTCAAGTGCACTCGTGGTGAGATGTGATCTGGTAAGTATGGTGGAAAGGTTTTCTTAAGTAATGGTGGAGATGCAGTTTTTTGGAGAAGATGACTGAGTAGTTGTGTAGAGGGGCTGTGGGGACTATGCACTGAAGCTTTCTGTGATGTTTTCAATTTTTTTGTTTGAAGTAGTATGTTTTAAAGTCCTCAGCTGAGATGAGAGGTGAAAGTGGAAGCACTGGGGGATGGAGAAGAGAGTTAAAAGTGTTAAAAATTTGTAAATAAAGGAGTCTGAAACCCTTCTAGGACATAAAATGTACCTGCAGGAGTACCTACAGGTACCTGAATCTGATTAGCGGAGATCTCATAGGCCAGAGAAATTCAGGAGAAATAGCAGAAACCACAATCCCTGCAGGTAAAATCAGAAACGGCTCAGACTTTGCTGCTTGAGTGGTACAAAAGCTTCTGGACAAGGCATTAGCATTGACGTATGATACAAATACAAATCCCAATGTGTTGCCTAGGGTTGAGTATTTTTGCAGACTCCAGAAGTATCAGATTTGTGTGGTCAGTAAGGACTAACTGGTATCTATCCCCCCCTCTAGAAAATGACGCCATTCCTCAATGCCCAATTAATAGCCAAAGTCATAGCTAGCTTCAGAAGCAGAAAACATTCTAGAGAAATAAGCATATGGCTTCAAACAGGTGAAGATAGATGTACTCTGAGAGAGAACCACTCCTACCTCAGAAGCATTGTCCACAATGAATGGTCTATTCTGATCCGGTCGGGTAAGAATAGGAGTTTCGACAAAACATTTCAAAAGCGTCTCGAAGGCATTCAGAGCTTCCAGTTAGCAACATCAGCACCTTTCTTGGTTAGACTGGTGAGAGGTTTAGCAACAAGAGAAACATTTTTAATAAATTTTCTATTTTTGACAAAGCCTAACAATCCCTGCAAGGCTTTGAGAGACTTTGGTTGAACCCAGTGAATAATCGCCTGGACCTTAATTGGGTCCATACATAATGAATCTGGGGATATGATATATCCCAAAAATGGTACCTCTTTGACCCCAAACAGGCATTTTTCTAATTTAACAGAAAATAAACTGTCACACAATATCTGTAAGACAGCCTTAAAGAGGACCTTTCATCATTCCTGACATGCCCGTTTTAATAACTTCATGCATTCCCCATGTAATAACAATTCTGGAGCATCTATTCTTATGTCTGTATGTTGTGCCATTCCTTTATTATTTCTACTAGAAGTTATGAATGAATTGCTATTTGTCTTCAGTAAGGGTACAGAGGGGAGGTAACCAGTTGGGGGTGTGTACCTGCACAGTCTAAACATGGCAGCACTGATTGGGTAGAGTCAGTCTGTGCAGGTACACGCCCCCAACTGGTCACCTTCCCTCTGTTCCTTTACTAAAGACAAATAGCAATTCATTCATAACTTCTAGTGCAAATAATAAAGGAACGGCACAACATACAGACATAAGAATAGATGTTCCAGAATTGTTAGTATGCATGGAGCTATTAAAATAGGCATGTCAGGAGCGGTGAAAGGTCCTCTTTAACATGACGAACATGGGAATTCAAATTAGAGCTGCACACCAAATATCTGGTAAAGGGCTAACGTTCCAGAACCGACAAATTTGGAGTCTGGAATCAAGTCAATCGCATAGTCGTAGGTTCTCTAGGAAGGTAGAAAATTAGAACTAGGTTCAACAAACACATCCTTAAACTCGTTAATGCGATTAGACAATTGCAGAGGAATCATTTGCAGCGAGGATATAGATATAGTAGAAAGATGATTAGCTGTGCCCCAACTTTATAATTCCTCTGGATTGTGAACCTGTAACCAATGTATTCCTAGCAAGACATCAACAGGTAGTTCTCTCATAACCAGAAATGAACAGACTTCAGAGTGGAGGACTCCGACAGACATAGTAAATTCAGGAGTACACAATTTAATACCATCCTTCCCCAGGATGATAGAATCAATGGCCATCAACTGAACAGGAAAGAGAAATGGACATAAAGGCAGATCTAGGGATAATGCGAATTTCTCACTAATTAAATTTGCTGCAATCCCACAATCTACAAAAGTTCTCTTGTCAGTTTTTTACTCCCAAACTGAATACAAGAGGGTAATATAATCTCTCCTGAAAGCATCACAAAATACCTTTTCCCAGCCTCATTTGACTCCATACCCCATAAAGGACATTTGGAACATGATTTGACCCAGTGATCGGTAGCACCGCAATAGAAACAAAGGAGGTCAGCTTTCTGGCATATATCTGTTGCAGATTGTGGCGCAAATGTTATTTTTGCTGCAACCTGCAACTTTTCCCGCTCACATCAAGTCTAAAAAAAGGAGGCATGATGTGGACAGGGAGGGGAACAGACAGGCAGGCCCCTCACAGTTATAATTTTCTATGCCTGTTTTAGGTATAGAAAATGGTCTAAATTTAAAGAGGTTGTCCCGGCTTTTGCTATTGATGACCTATCCTCAAAGACCATAGACAGGAGCAGCGGACATGAAGAGAGAATCCAGTCATCAAAGGACGCAATATGGATAATTGCAATACATTAGTAAGTGACTTATAGTAACTTTCTCTACATGATAAATGACACTTGCTGAAGCGACAAAACCCATTTAAAGGCAAAAAAACCTCCCTCAGTAAGTTTAATTTTTCGTTCCAAAGAAGCCAAGGTACTGTGCGACAACCTCTATATAGTCTCCTGGCCCTCTGAGCTAAATCCTTGACTGTCATTTGTTCCACTAAATCACATTTGTGATGTAAAACAACAGGCAGAGTAAGCCACACCAATAAAGCCATATACACAGTACCACAATCCATCACAAATATATCCTTTATTAATCTATCACAAGTAACGTTAAAAAATCAGTAGCAGCAGCATTCATATGAGAAATAAAACTACAGAGGGTGTGTAACACTTATAGTCACAGTATAGAAATTCCCTTAAATAATAACATGGCACGGACCATTCATCACCCCAAAAATTGATCTCCTGAGGAAGTGAGATTATTTAAGGGAATTTCTATACTGTGACTATAAGTGTTACACGCCCTCTGTAGTTTTAATTCTTACATGAATGCTGCTGCTACTGATTTTTAAATGTTACTTGTGATAAATTAATAAAGTATATATTTGTTATGAGTCGTGTTACTGTGTATATGTCCTTATTGGTGTGGTAGATTTGTTCTGATATACACAGTTGGTACTCTTATGGAGAAATTTTATATTTCGGTCTAACAGGCAGAGTTAGGTTGGGCCAGTGAATATGTGAGGATAACGACTACGATCACACACAAACAGGGATAGTGCAGCCCTAAAACTGCCTGGATCCACTATCCCTACCTACTTGCATAGTCACCCTAGGCAGTGACCCCACATCTGTACGACAGTCCCTATACTGCAATACATGAAGAGGCGAAACGGAAACAGGGAAAAACAAATGGACAAACTTTAAGGGAGTTGTCATACGGGAAAAGAGTCAACTATCATTCAGACAATGTAGTACAAGATACGCCAGGGGCAAACGAAAAAACCAAGTGCGCCCAAAAAGTCAGAACCAGGAGATCAATACGATACCAGAACGCAAGAAGAAAAAATATACCAACTCCAAGCCAAAGGAGTCTTCAATAAACGCTAGGGACCGGTAGTGGGTGCCCGAGGACAAGAAATTCACTGGCACCAACTCATGCCCGCCTTTTATACTGAAAGAAGGCAGCTCACACTGGCCTGCCTGCATGCCGGGTGGAGTTGACAGCTGCGAGCCCTGATGCTCGTGAGCCCTGGTGCACTTCCTCGTTGGTCAGGGGCTCAGAAGTGAGCAGAGGTCACCCCACCGCCCTGGTTCCCCAGGCAACCAGACACTGCTACCGCACAGGGGCAGCAGCAGTGGCCGGGGAAACCATGACACACAAGGTAGGAATCAAGATGGGACAGGGAGAGTGTACGGAGAATATAGGGAGAGTATAGAGATATAATAACATATATTTAGGGTTTTATCTGGGGACACATAGAGGGTGAGGGACTGGTCACTCAGTGTGTTTCATACAGCTGCTGGCAAGTTCTGAATTACAAAATCCTGCAAATACCTATTTTTTTCTGTAAAAGGACAGACCGACTTTTTTTGTTGTAAATACCTGAAGTTTTTACACTTCATAGGGTTATTGCCAGTACCTCAAGCATCAATAGCATACTCCTGATGCAAACGTGAAGCAATTGCCTTCCCTCCAATTGCTTTGTATTAGTTTAAGATACCCTACAGTTTGATGAAATGTATTTTATTGTAATAACTGCATTAGTATACCCGTGCTAGTGAACACATTTTACTGTATTAGTATACCCGTTTTAATGAACATGTTGTATTACTTCAAGATATCATGCAGTTTCAGCAAAAGCATTTTACTGCAAAAACTGCATTAGTATATCTGTGTTAGTTAACACATATTACTTTAAGGTACCATGCAGTTTCAGTAAACACATTTTACTGCAATAACTGCATTAGTATACCCATGTTAGTGAATGCACTGTACTGCAATACCTGTTTTAGTGAACACTTCGTATTACTTTAATATACCATGCAGTTTCATTGCATGTGTTGCACTGGATAAATATAACAGTTTCATTCAACACATTATATTACCATTGTTCATTTTCAGTACAAGTGTTCAGTGTGTTTGTAGAGGGTAGTTTCATTGCACTCTGTCTGTAAATTACAGAAAAATCACTTGCAATTTTGCTATTGTTTGGTAATGTGTGTACTAAACCTGTGACTTAACATTTATAAGTCTCATAGTAAAATGTCTGGTAAACGGAAGCATGTCAAACAAAATACTCAGGCCTCGCTCTCTGAGTGTCAGAATGTAGGTGGCTGTAGTAGTGCAGACAGCAGTAGCAACACCAGCTGTCTGCCCAGTAGTAGCAGTTTCTAGTAGTAGCAGCAGGCCACAGTTCTCCCTGACTTCTAGTGGGTGCCACATCATTATTCAGGACAAAGAGGATGAGATTGTAGACAGAATGTCTCATTCCTCCTCTCAGTCCCAGCAGGATGATGTTGACGTCACCTCTGAATCTGACATGCCTCCTGATCCTCCTCCTTGTAGCCCCAGAAAAGCCTTTCAGTTGCATCATCTCTGTCTTCACTGCTCCCTCCTAGTGGGGTGCCTTCTTTTTTCCTAAAAAGAGGCAACAAAACCCCACACACTATGAAATATGCTCAAGAGAATCTCCCTGTTAATGAGTTGTGTGTGAACAGTCAGTATTTGGACTGCCATGAGGAGGAGGTTCAGGGTGAAGTGGGGGAACACATGCATAGCTGTGTTGGTTATGGTGGTAGCCACAGTGGTAGTAGGGTCAGACAGCCCTGGTTACAGTGACACATGGGGCAAATACAAAGCAGGGAGTTGGGAGAAAAGTGGTGAGGAGGATGAGGACTATGGAAATGATTGTGTGTTGGACTGGACCAGGGAGCCGGATTGGGGTGCTGAGGAGTAGTAGGTGGCTGCGGTGGCGGCCAGAAAGAGCAGAGTTAATCTAGGGTCAAAACCTCACAAAAAACTGCCATAATAGATCTACTTCAATTATGGTCAGCTGTGAAACTGGTGATGCCACTGTTACTTTTGGCGCACGCTCAAAATGTGCAAGACCTAAACCAAACTCGGATTCCATTAGCTCTGTTCGAGTATCTCCTGACTCGCAGTTTTTATCTACAATGCTGGCAACAAAAGCATTGCTGTGTGCAAGATCTGCAGGATGAAAATACAAATATAGGCACCATGGTTCTGTTGCAGCATATGGAGCTGCATCACTCTATCCAGTGGGAAAATAGAACTGGCCACCAGCAATCTGAAAAAGAGTGTCCTCCTTCTCCCAGTGTCTTTGCAGCAGACAGGCTGCATCTATAGCACAGTGTCCTTGTCATCGTCATCAACAGTTACCGGTTCTCTCACTCAGAATCCTCTTCCTCATTCTCTGCTTTGTTGTCAGCAATCGATAATGGATTGTGTGGTCAAGAAACAACTCTATTAAACCAGCAATCCACTTGTGCACAAGCTTAACTCCAACCTGACTAATTTTCTGGTGGTGCAGTCACTGCTGTACCACTTAGTGGATTCTGCCTTCAGGGAACTGTCATGCGCTCAGTTTCACTGGAAGATATCCAGCAACCTTTATTTCTCCAAAAAAGCCACCCCTGCCTTGTACTGTCATGCAGCCACTCCTTGCAATTCTTGCTGTGTGTCAAGGTGTACTCTACTGTGAATACTTGGCGCAGCTTTTATGGGCAGGGACAGTACATGTCTTTCCTGGCCCACTGGGTCAAACTTCTTCATGGCAGCGGAGATGCAACACCACAGCAACAAGTTCATGTCCTATTGACACCTCCACATTTGTGTCAGTCTGGTTCCCACACCGGGCACTTATCCGAAATCTTCCAGTGTCCAACAGAAGCAGGGCAGAGTGTTGCTTCCACCATATGTGTAAAGTCAAATGTTGCCACAGATTTGAACAGTTGCTAAAGTGCATCAAGCAGCAAATATCTCTCTGCCAACTCCGACTGGCCAAGATGACCAGAGATAATGGCAGGAACATTGTGGCTGTGCTGCATTTGGGGGAAATAACAAACACTCTCTGTATGGCGCAAGTGATAAATTTACACTGCTGGCCATGTCCAGGAAATTGTCCTCACATTTAAACCAGTCTTATGTGTTAAGGAACTCCCCTCTGGACTTGCAACGACAGAATGGTCAGCCAACATACCGCTTGACAAAGTCCCATGTAAGAGGAAGTGAAGGAGGAGGATGAGGAACTACCATTGGAGGAGGAGCACTTAGTGGTGGAGGAGCACAAGGCTGCTGCTGATGATGACCACACTGGCCATGATGATCAATAATCACAGTGGGGTATAGCAAGAAAAAACTGGGTCCTTGGGCACTCTGGCACCAATGGAAAGCTGTATGCTTGCTTGTTTACATACTGATAGGCATATTGTTAGCATCAAGCAATCTGATGATTACTGCATAGATATGCTTTTAGACCCTTACTATCAAAGCCAAATGGGCAAATGTTTTCCAGTTCCCGAAAGGAAGGCCAAATTGCTGTATTATCAAGATACACTGTGTATACAGCTTGCTGCAGATTTTGGCGAGCATAAGCCTGACCAGGAAGCCCTCTCCACCTCCCACCGAGTCACCCACTTCCCACTGACTCTGCTACCACAAGTAACAGAAGCCGCAGCAGCCAGTGTTCAGTTTTATGGACATAATGGTACTTTTTTTATGTGCCAGGGTGAAACAAATCAGCAAATAAAAAGATACTGCCTGAACAACCAGGTTCAGTTCTGTGGCCTTTCTCTTGCACACTCCCTGTTCCCCGACCCCATGGACTTCTGTGCAGCCAGACTGGAACAGTGTTTCCAGTGTCATCTCAGACAGTGTACTGTCTCCAGTGTCATCTCAGAGAAGGTTTTTGGCATGGCAAGTGTGATCGCTACACCCAAATGCACAAACGTCCTCCGTCAGCGTACAAAACATCACCTTTGTCAAAATGAGTGAGGCATGGATCCATGAGGATTTTCAAACACCTCAGGTTGAGCCCATTGTACAGATCTGCAGTTGCTGATGGTGGCTATTGATTGCTGGCCCCATCATGTCACTGCTGTTGTCTGCCAGCCTACCATCATGTTCTGTACTTTATGGCTGCTATTGCGGTTGCTGCTGCTGCCACTGCCACTCTTTCTACTGCCATTATTATTACCCTTACACAGCCACCATTACTACTATCACCTCTAAACAAGCGCACACACACATCTACTGCCTTGTCTGTTCCATGGTGTACAGCTACTATAGATATAAATACATATGTCCTTGGAGACCTCAGAGCATTGTGTACTAATTTTCAGGGCAATTGGAGCACTTTTGACTTGGGTAGAATTGATTCAGATATGGATAAAATTTTATGAAAAATTTCATGGTTCAGAAACTGAGCAAACTTCAAGAAGTTTGCTCATCTCTAATTTAGATATTTGATCTATTGACCTATCACAAATAGCAGCAGATTTTCCTTATCTTGTTTACAAGCATTCTAGCTATCAGCAGGGAGGAATGTTCAAGTACTCTAAAGAAGTATCCTATCCATAGCACAGTCATTTCAAGTGAAAAGTCTGAAGCTCATTGAAAGGTCAGCAGAAGAGAGGAAGAATAGATTCCAATATTCTGTTTATTTGTTCTGAAAGTAGCCGCTCCTTTAAACTTAGCACTACCTGCTCTCTCTCCATCTTTAAGCTTCTCTTTTCCTAAGGGGACAGGTTCAATGCCAGGAAATATTTTAAGCTTTCTGTAATTCCATGCTTGAGAAGCTTGAGACAAGGCTTTAGAGATTTGTAACATCTGTTTTCAACAAATAATCTCAATATCGTTTAAACCAAAAGGATGCTTATACTCTTTAAATTATTCTTCCCACCTCAAACATCTCCTCCTGTTTCAAGGTAATGGGAAAGAATAATCTATCCTTTCCATAAGGAACAAAATAATAATAATAATAATCATAATGATAATAATAATCATAATAGTGTGCTTCAAAAAATAACCACCCAATTTATCTGAGGTACTTGCAATCATATATGGATAGAGCAACCAACCCCCCCCCCCCAAGATGCAAGATGGGAACCCATGTAGGTTTATAAAAACCTTGGGATGGAAAAAGTAACTTTCCCTTTCCATGGGGTCCCTGGAACCTAAAGGTTAACTTTTGACCCTTGATATGCATGCCCTTGGTCACTAAAGTTTTATATTGCCACCACCATGTGGCAATTTTTTTTAGTATGCATATGGTGGTGCTAGAGTCTTGGGGAGGATGGTGTGTCTTAGCATGTACACAACGGGGAAGGGAAACGGGGAAGGCATTAGCGTACTAATTTATAAAATGCATACGCATTAGTGTACATTCTAAATTATGCGTATGTATTAGAGTACAGATTTAAAAAAGCACTCGCAAATTCCACCCGAGCATGCTCGATCATCACTACGTTTACATAGAAGAAACATATGGTATGAAGCTGTTCTTAACTACCGTATGTCGCGTCCCCTACCGGCCCCTTATCATCGTGTTGTAATATAAGACACCCCCCGAAAATAAGACATAGCACAACTTTTGGAGCAAAATTTAATATAAGACAGTGTCTTATTTTCGGGGAAACACGGTATGTATAAATATATCAGGGGGCATTACAGAGATCTCTCCCGTCATCTATTTATTCCCAGGACTGTGACTGTGATTAGGGGACATCCTCTACATCCAGAGGAAAGAAGGTTCCTACACAAACACAGAAGAGAATTCTTAACTGTAAGAGCAGTGAGACGTTGGAAATCTCTGCATGAGGTGGTGGTGATGGTGAACTCACTAAAAGAGTGCAAGAGGGGCCTGGATGTATTTCTGGAGTGTAATAATATTACAGTGTAAGGAATAAGGACTGCCTTATCCTTAGTTATTATAATGTTTGCAGTGATATTATGTGTTTTATGGTTATATGTCATAGTGTAACATACTGTATTCCAGTGTGATTTACCTATATATACAGTGTGTCTTTATGTATTTGTATCTTCTGTATTACAAGGCCAGCAGTAGAGATGAGCGAATTGATTTGTCGATTCGTATCGAATCTTGGGAATTTTTTGCTGTGAAGCGAATCCGAATATTAGGTGATTCGCTTCGGCTTTGTACGCATTCGCTACGTAGTTTGTCCTATAAATTATGCGCTATTGCTGCGTATAAGTTACTGTATACGCTGTTGCGTACGAATTTAATTCATTAGTGAACTTTTACTGTTAGTTGGTTTATCGTGTGCAAAAGCCCAGGAAGAAAGCGGTCACAGGACCTAGTGGGCAGGGCTTGCTCTGATTGGCTCAGGCTCGGTAAGCCAGTGACGTATCACTTCTGCTGCGACTGCTGAGACGAGCAGAAGCACTGTGTGTGAAGTTCTGAGACCTGTTTTGTGAAAATTTGATATAATAGCTCTGGGAATCCATATTACACATATCAGGGATACTGCAGGGAAATTGCAGGGCCAGTTTATGGCTAGTATTTAATCAAGCAGGGAGAGAGAGACAGGGAGAGATAGGGAGAGACAGTGAGATACAGGGACAAAGACCAGCTGCAGGGCCACAGAGTGAATTGAAAAATGTCTGGAATGGATAAGCAAAAGGGGTCCAGTTCCAGCCAGACTTTGAGCTTTAAAAAAAGGAGCAGATGGCACAGGGCAGCAGTGCCAAAAGACCTGTAGCCAGAGCATCTACTAGTAGTATTCGCAATACTTGGCCGTTGTTCCACGAGGCTAACCCCCAAGGCGCAAAATTGTAGTGGAGGAGAAAGTAGATGAGGTAGTGGAGTGGATGGCACGCTCATCTCAGTCTCAGCCGGAAGATCTGCTGTCATCTGCTGATACAGTATCCATATGTAGCCAGGGGTCAGACTCGTCCTGCTCCACCATTCCACTCAAGCAAACCCCGTCATTTTCTGTCACCTCTCGGGCTTCAGTGTTCCCTCCTAGTGGTGTCCCTTCTGCAATTTCTAAAAAAAAAAGCCACCAAAGCCCACCTTATAATCCGGCGGTTATAGGGGACAGCCTCCCTGAGGCCTACAGTGGCTGGGACTGTCCCACTATGCACTAGGGCTTCTTTCCTGCCCAGCCTCAAGTGCCACTGGGGGGGAGGTGACACCCAAAAGGACAAATCTGTCACCGGGCAGTATTCAAAAAAATACCTTTATAAAAATGAATAATGGTTGGATTACATCCGAATTTCATACTCCTCTTGATGATGCTGGTGGTGATTAGATCAGGCCTTGCAGGGCAGAATAGTCTGAGTGTCTTCCCACTGTTGCTGTCAGCCGGGCCATAATTTTACAGCCAAATGTCTTGTGTAATGTCATAGGCTGTGCGAACCTGAAGTCTTCAAAACCCTATTTCAAAACCAAACACTGTTGTCTACCTCCGCCTCCGTTTTCTATGCTTAGTAGGAGAGTAGCTGTTGTTAGTTAACGTTACTAATAGTTCTATTTAGTATTGTTAAGTTTGTTTTGGAGCCTCAGCCTTTAGTCCCCCCCTCCAAAAAAAAAATATATATGTGTTATATATACTTTAAAAAAAATATTTTTTTTTACACTGCCTCTGCCTCCCGTGCAACTTATATTAGCGGACATTGTTATACACCACTGCAGTCTGTTGTATTCATTTTACCTATCACTCTATGCTGATATACCCCGTCCCCTACTACTACTGGCCGGGGCAGTCATAAAAAGCTCATATATAATTTTCACTGCCTATGTTAAGGTAGAATGTACAGGCTTGTTGCCCAAACAAGCCAAGCCTTTTTTTATTTTTCTGTCTGTCAATTGTAATCAGTGAACAGGAGTGTGTGTAATGTAGTAATTCTTTGGCCGGCAGATACCACTGTGTTCATTAATATGGGAAAATGGCCGTGGGTAAAAAAACTCTTCTTCACACTTCTTCACATGTCAGGATCAGGAAGGTGTTAATGGTTTAACAAAACACTCAAAACACAGGTTTTTCAAGAATATTTTAGTACTAAATAAAAACTTCTTTTTAACAAATAAATAATATAATAAACAAAAGAAAGGAACACAAAAATAAGATTACGCCGGTCTTTGCCGATGTCAGGCCATCATGTCCTGCAGCTATTACAGCTCCAGCTGCAGGCCACGAATGAGCTGGGAGGCAGCGTGGAGCCTGGAACCAAGGCGCCGTAATCCAGCCTCCACTTCAAAGTCAGTGGGGATGTCTGTAGGGGTGGAAACAGTTATGTACTTAGTTTGTATGACCGAGTTACAGTGGTTGTCCCACAAAAAAAATCTAAACTTTAATGTACTGGAGCGACTTATTCTGTGACATGTATTCTGTACTGACTGAGCCTTGTGTAGTACTTACTGGACACCCATACGGCGTAGTCTTCCCATGGTCCAGGGGAAAACTGCTCCCTGTTGGTTGGAGCTACCAAAGATAAAACATACATTTAGCTCATATTTTGAAGACAGAAGGTCCACCCATTACACTTTTTTTTTTACCTACCTTCTACCTCTGGTAGCTGGGCTGGTGGTGTTGGAGGGGCAGGTGGGGTCCTCTCTCGCTGGGGTGGAGGACGGTGAGAGCAGCTCCTCTGTGCTGCAGCAGCTGTCAAAAATCATGAAATAATATAGTTATATGTTGTATTTTTGCTCCAGCTGCCTCTCAGCAGGGGTTAACGTGCTGCGGCCAGATCCGTGGCCCACCCCCATTACAGTGAATTTGGGCCGGAGCGCGGTTCCGGCCCCACATGTGTACCTGCGGCAGCACGGATCCGCCGGGACCCTTCACCCGCCGAATCCGGGCTGCCGCTAGTGTGGAAGTAGCCTTACATTCAACTCTAATGAACAGTTGTAGCTACATGGGAATAGTTTGGGGCTGGAGGATCCCGTTCCTAACCAATAGTGATCTTACTGAGTTACTTACTCACTCCCACGTAGCTTGGATGAAAAATAAATTAAATATGTTTTACACTTACTAGAGGCTGCAGGTACTTCAGGGGCCATCCTGCCTCGACGGTGGTGACGCCGTCGTTGACGGTGCTCTGCAACGTAAAAATGTACACAATTGTTAGATGATGACTCTTTTTAATACTAACACATACTACTATTAAAGGGTTTCTGTCACCAGAAATAACCCTATTAAACCAAGTGTCATTTGCAATGAGCAAATGACACTTGATTCCAGTAATGTTACTATTATACTTCTCAGTAACGGCGTTTTGCTAAAAATAGCGATTTTATAATATGCTAATGACCTCCCCTAGGTGCAGTAGGCGTGAACCTGCACCTAGGAGAGGCCATAATAACGCCTCTTACCACGCCCCCGGTCGCGCTGATTGACAGGGCCGGGCAGCCAGCTCTTTCGGCTCCCGGCCCTGTACGAGCCCGAAATCCCGCGCCTGCGCAGTAATGAAGCCGGGACCCGGGCGGGCGCCGGCTCTCAATGCGCGCTGATCGCAATGCGCAGGATCAGCGCGCATTGAGAGCCGGCGCCCGCCCGGGTCCCGGCTTCATTACTGCGCAGGCGCGGGATTTCGGGTTCGTACAGGGCCGGGAGCCGAAAGAGCTGGCTGCCCGGCCCTGTCAATCAGCGCGACCGGGGGCGTGGTAAGAGGCGTTATTATGGCCTCTCCTAGGTGCAGGTTCACGCCTACTGCACCTAGGGGAGGTCATTAGCATATTATAAAATCGCTATTTTTAGCAAAACGCCGTTACTGAGAAGTATAATAGTAACATTACTGGAATCAAGTGTCATTTGCTCATTGCAAATGACACTTGGTTTAATAGGGTTATTTCTGGTGACAGAAACCCTTTAAGATATTATGGGTGTGAGAGGGGGGCCATATCATATTTTTTTCTTCTAAAAAGGTATTTATGGCAATTGATAACGTTATTGTCGCAATAACTTTCTTTATATTGTTAATGCGGTGCGGTAGGAATACTTTGGATATCACCCACTGACAGTAGCTGCAGCATGGGCACGTCTTTGAGTCTGTGCGTAGGAGGAGGAAGCGCTAACTATGAAGGGGCATTTAAGGGTACTTTCTTTCGAACTAGTGCATTTGCCTGACACAAACGGGAGAACGGCCAGCACCATTAACAATAATGACTAGAATACCTTCACTTAAGTTGTTTGGGTCGAGAGTTAGAGGCGTTGCCTAGCATGAAACAAAATTACTGCAGCGCACTACGTATATATGCTGCTGGTATATATACAATACAGTACACAAATTTTTTTTTCATGTTTTTACTTATCAAATATTTTGTTACTCACCCTGCCGTATCTCTGCGCGGATCTCATTAAGCCGCTCTGGGCATTTGAATTTCAGATCGGATCATTTCCGCTGGATCTGGCCCGGGGTCCGCACGGTGTAGAAACGATGGTGCAGGCCTTGGATCACCTCCTTCTTATGCTGGTTTAGATGGCGGTGTGTGCCATCGTAATCCTCTCTGTCCATCAGCCGGATCAGGAATTTCAGCTCTTCAGAGCTAAATGATGAGGATCGCCTGGATGCCATTTTCGAATATTCGCTCTGCCTCTGAGGAGTGCACGCCTGCATATTATGTAATCGCGTAGACAATAGTACGCTGAGGATTCGTACACTATTTGTACGCTCATGCGTACGTCTTCTAAGAAGTTGCGTACATTTTTTAAATGAAAGTTCGTTATTAGTGCGCAAATGTTCGCTAATAGCACATAATAATGAATATTTTGTACGCAAATACAACAAATCTATTCGTCAAATATACGAATCTTAGGAAAACTTCAGCGAATGTTCGGCGAATAATTTTTTGAATGATTTGCTCATCTCTAGCCAGCAGCCATGTTGGGGGTAATTGATTTATGAATTGGTTTAAGACTGCATTGAGAGAGTCAAGCTGTCTGCCTTGTTCCTGAGAAACAGCCAAACTGCTCCCCGGGAGGTAGTTAGAACAGAGATGCTAACAAGTATGGGCTCGTTTGCTGATCAAACTCCAGGACAGGGGACTGCAGACTCCCTGGCTCCTCTGGACAGCAGGGGCAAAATCCTAACCAGAGAATGAACATTTCAGTATTGGGTCTATGACATCACTGCAGTGTGGCAGACCGCTGTCTGCAGACTGCAGCACCATGGGTCCCAGCACTTGCCTACCTCACAGAAGGAGCAAGCACCCGTCAGTATACCGCCGCATCCGCCCTCACAGCCAGGTCTCCACTTGTGTGCTATAGCGCACGCGTGTGCACCTGTCCCTTTGTTATTGACGCCTCCTGATTACTGTCTCCACCCAGAGGCGGGGTTACTGGTATTTAGGGCAGCTTCACTGATCATGAAGTGCCCAAGTGTGGTTGTCATACCTGTTAACCTCTGCTGCAGCTTCCTGCTGCTCTGATCTGCTGAGTACTGGACTCTGCCAATTAACCCTGACCTTCCCTGCCTGTCTGCCTGCTACCTGGATTACCTAGACTATTGACCCCTGCATTGCCTGACTACAACTCTGCTTGCTGTCACCTGTAAGTTTGCCTGGACTTCTGACCCTGCATTGCCTGACTACAACTCTGCTTGCTGTCACCTGTAAGTTTGCCTGGACTTCTGACCCTGCATTGCCTGACTACAACTCTGCTTGCTGTCACCAGTAAGTTTGCCTGGACTTCTGACCTTGCACTGCCTGACTACGAGCCCGCCTGAACCTGTATACCGTATTACTCTGAACTTTGTTTTGCCTTTGTTTAAAGTGACTTTTGTTTACCTTCTGCCAGTAAAGACCATCTGTTCCATTACTCTGCTTCTGTTGGACTCTGTACACACTCCTGCAGTTAGCTGCTTTTTGGGTGGCTGGTTTAAACACCAGTGTCCTGACTCTGGGAGTCAGCAGTCAGCAATATTGGGCTTATTCCTAGTCCACTATCAGCTGACCCAGAGGATCCACATCCGCTGGTCGTGACAGAACAATAATTTGTAGTTCTTCATAACTTGTTCAGAAGGGGGCCGATATCTCCAGATTCCAGCTCATCACCTCTGGTATGATGGGGGCATCGCATGGACCCCAGACATGGCGTATCAACTCGCCTTCATTTTCCTAAAAGAAAGATCTCACCTTCCGAGCGTCCTGGACGTGTCTCATTTGATATGCTAGGGCTTGGAACGGCGACATATGAATTATGAAGAAGGGCTGGGGCTTGTATCTTCACCAGGGCAACTGGGAAAATATCTTTAGGATATTTTCACACCTGTTCCCTAGATGGCCAGGGGGGCAGGCTGCATGTGTAATGAAGCTTAGCCCATGGGTAATGAGTCAGAGGTGTGAGGGAGAATCCATCTCAAGCCTGCCCCTTGAGCAAAGACATAAAAATGTAATCCCTGCAATATTTAGGTGTCACAAATTGGGAGATCCAATCGAATTGGTTTGTGCAACATTATTCTGCCCAAATCTCCTGGGAGGAAAGAACTTTTCCACGCGACTGCTATGTATCAGAATTTTCTATGTTTTCTCCTTTTTATTTTACAGTTGTTTGCCATTTATATATGCCTCTTGTTAATCATTTTTTGTAAACAAACTGCTGTCCATTTTCCATACATTAAACCTAAAAGTTTGATGGTTTGTCTTGTGACCTTAAAAACCTGTTAACTCCATGAAGAGTGTGTGTGCAGTATGAGGCTGTATGTCTTAGTTCTGTGAGGCTTACTACAGTGTGTGTGTCTGCTTGCAAGTGGAACACTCAGGGATGTCGACCTTATAACGGGCAGTTGAGTCGCCTTCAGGTGGCGATTTATGCTAGAGCTACGGCCCAGCACAGGGCGTAACAGCATGTGAGGGCGTGAGGTGAATCAGCCAGAAGGGCTTGGGCAACCCTTGTCACGTGACGTGGTGGGGTGGTCTGGTCCCTGGTATGTGACGTACAGGTTATAGTTATTAGATTTCTGGAGATTTCTGGAGAAGGGTCGTTGATCAAGGGAGTTATTCTGAATGCCTGATTGGAGTTGGGAGTTGTTGTTTTTTTGCCTTCCTCTGGATCAACTTGCTGAACTGGATGGACAGATATTTTTTTTAGCCTTACAAACTGTTACTATGTGCCTCTCTCTGGAGAATAGTTGCTTTGGTTTATTGCGGCTTACTACTGTAAAGTTTAGCTGTAGTCCACTCATTCCAGTTATTACTTTAGTTGCCCTCCTGTGAACCCTCTCCAGCTCTCCTATGTGTCTTGTTCACAGGAGTCCATAACTGTACACAATACTCCATGTGTAGTCTGACTAGTGATTTGTAAATTTGCCGGACTATGTTCTAATCACTTGCATCTATGCCCCTTTTGATGCAACCCATTTTCTTATTGGCCTTGTCAGCAGCTGCCTGACACTGGCTTCTACAGTTTAGTTTGCTGTCCATTAAAGTCCCTAAGTCCTTTTACATATCAGTGTGACACAGTGTTTTACCATTTATTATGTACAGGTGACCCAATCTGAGTGTGTACTGTTAGTAACCACCCTCTGTTTTCTTTCACTGAGCCACTTACTTCCCCACATACACACATTTTCTCCCTGTCCAAGCATATTTAATTTTATATACTAACCATTTATGTGGAAAATTATCAAATGCTTTGGAGAAGTCAAGATATATGACGTCCATTGACTCATCCCGGTCAAGTTTCGAACTTACCTCCCAATAGAAATTGATTAAATTAGTTTGACAAGACAAATCCCTCATGAATCCATGCTGATATGGCGTTATTTGCTTATTTTCATTGAGATACTCCAAGATAGCATCTCTTAGAAAACCTTCAAATAATTTACCCATGACAGATGTTAAACTTACTGGCCTATAGTTTCCGAGCTCTGTTTTGACCCCTTTTTGAATAATGGCACCACATTTGCTAAGCGCGAATCCTGTAGAATGCTCCCTGTCAATATAGAGTCCCTAAATATAAGAAATAAGGGCCTGTCTAGGACATCACTTAATTCTCTTAGGAATTACTTGATTCTCCTAGGAATTACTTAATTATCTTAGGAAACTGCCCCATTCACTAGAGCTCAGCCTTTGCTTTGTTTAGTAGATTTAGTAGATTGGTGGGGAACCAGGGGTTGACCTTCCATAAGGATAGGCCATGAATGTCATTTCCTGGAATACACCTTTAAAATTATTTCCTCTTAAAGGGTGCCTGTCACGTCATTTTCACCAATATAACAGCACTGCCCCACAGAATATTGCAAATGCATTTCAAACATACCTGTGTCTACTTTATGTCTTTATTCCGTATCCAGGAAAAATGCTTTATTCTGCTGAAGACATCTCCCAAGTGCCAAAGCTGGGTGTGCTTTGCTGTCCAAATTGTCCAAGCTTTGCTTTTCCCACCTTTTGGCTCCTCCCCTAACCTCCCAAGGCTTCCTCTCCTCATGCATCACAGGATGTGTGTGTGAGATTTTGAGAAGCTGTGCCATGATGTTAGGGTAGATGCGAGGAAGCCTTGGGTGGAGAGGGTAGGAGCCGAAAGGAAGGTAAAGAGGTGGGCTTGGACAACATGAACAGCAATGCCTGCCCAGGTTGGACACTTGGAGCAACAAAGCCTGCCCAGCTTAGGCACTTGGAACAGAACCCCCACCCAGCTGGGAAGTTGGGAGCTGTTTTTCAGCAGAATAAAAGTGCTTCTACTGGACATGAAATAAAGTACACACAGGTATGTTTGGAATTTGTTTTCAATTTTCTGAGGGGTAATTCTGTTATATTGGGGAAAATGACGTGACAAACTCCCCTGAAAAGTATGTTGAATTTTGTATAATTCATGGCCCATAGATTATTTTTATACATCCATTTTATTCCTTATTATTATTTATGAAGATATTAATGTGTGTTATTATTATTATTTTTTTATAAACTTTGTTTCCTTTTCAAGAATGTATTTTTAACATGTAACAGCATATAGACCTCATAAAGGAGGGTCCCATGTTTGGAAGGGGATATTGTAGCTGGATATTAAAAGAAGCTCAGTACATACCGTATTTTTCGCCCTATAAGACGCACCGGCCCATAAGACGCACATAGGTTTTAGAGGAGGACAATAAGAAAAAAAATATTTTTCATTGGACCTCAGGTCAGACCACCAATCAGACCCTCAATGTTAATCAGACCTAAGCTGGCAGCCCCAATAAGACCCCCAGTGTTAATAAGACCCCAATCAGACCCTCAATCAGACCTCAGCTTAGACCCCAATGTGAATGACCCCCAATCAGACCTCAGATCAGCCCCCCCATATGCCTCATATCAGGCCCCCATATGTCTTTCACCAGCCCCCATTGCCTCTCATAAGCCCCCATTGCCTTTCATGAGCCCGCAGCCGCCATAAATTAGCCCCCAGACGCCATAAATATGCCCCCAGCTGCCATAAATTTGCCCCCAGCCACCATAAATATGCCACCAGCTGCCATAAATATGCCCCCAGGCGCCATAAATATGCCCTCAGCCACCATAAATTAGCCCCCAGGCGCCATAAATATGCCCCCAGGCACCATAAATATGCCACCAGCCGCCATAAATTTGTCCCCAGCAGCATTACATGAGCCCCCTTTACTTCCTGTTTTATAAAATAAATAAAGCACTTACCTCTCCTGCTCCTGGATGCCGCCACTCCTCTCTGTCCGCGCTCTGCCTTCCTGCTGCCGCTGGATTTGCTGTGAACTGGCACGCACAGCGTGAGGTCACAGAGCGCCCTCACGCTGTGTGCAGCACTGCACAGCCGACAGCCAAGCAGAGGACCAGGAAGCGGTGAGTACAGAGTCTTTTGGGGGGGGGGAAATGCGTCTTATGGGGCGAAAAATACGGTAGTTGCCAAAAAAGAAAGGCTTGGTTTTTGGTTACTCACACCCTCATTGACAAAATAATAATGCACCAAGAAGGAGTTGTTGGAATGGAATGAAACCTTATATGTGTTACGATCATATGTGTAAGTGATTGCAATATTGGAGCAAAAGGATGAGTTTATTGGGGAAAACTGTACAATTGAAAGGAGGCTCTAGTAACCTGTTAGGTCATCTCTAGTCTGGATACTAAATGAGATAATGTTGGATATGGAAGCATACAGCTATTGTATGGTATCCTGCGGCACATTTGCCCACAAATGTTGCAACTGGGTGTGTTAATCCTCACAACTGGTTGCTGAAGCTGGTGCAGTGAGACCCTGAGGATGGGAATAGTGACCCTAATGAGATGTTGTGTCACTGGATACTCCCTCAGGCCATTGCTCCCTGGGGTTCAATGCAGTGAAAAAGTGGTTTGAAGAATCAGGCCAGAAGTAAATGTATAAAAGTTTCTCCATACTTAGTACAAAATGTAACTTTTGGCACATCCAGCAGTACGAATTACACAGTGCAGTTTCTGGCATCAGATGAGGAGGTATGGTGGCTGGTTGGATAGCAATAGTTTGACACTAGCAAGCACTTATGGATATCGGTGTCCACTGTAGCACAGGCTTAATGTTTGTCTGGCCTAGCAATGGCTTAGCTGTTGCCCCTCACATTGCAGCAGTGTTTGTAAAGTTGTATCTCACTGATTTCTCTACAGTCTTGTATCTCAAACGTTTTCTAGAGGCAGGATTAAGTTCTTCTCACAGGAGACAAATATCTGGTTCCAGAGTTTCCATCACAGGGGAACAAGATAAGGTTCCTGGGAATAGGATCTCTGGCCCTGGTTCTGCCAACCATTGTCAACCATTACCTCACCTGCTAGAATAAATGGCATAGCATCACATCACATTACATACATGCATATGAAACATTAAACAATTGTAAATACCTCCAGATCTGGGGTGTTGTACAAGCATCACAGCTCGTGCAATAAATGCTTGATTAGCAATAAACCTGGTGACCGGGCAGGCCAAATAAATTTGTATCCCTGTTGTGTGTGGACGAGCATTATCAGCTGGAAATGCTAGTTGGAAGCACTGCCATGACACGACTGCCATGACCATGACTCTTCATGTATGAAGAATTTAAAATATCAATACCTAATAATGAGATTAAATGCAGAAGAAGTAAATCCTATTTCAGGCGCAAATAATCCAGACCATTGGAGTTGAAGTAGTAAAATAAACTATTTTTATTTTTATTTGGCCAAGTGGTACAATATGACAGAAAGAATGCGTTTCTGGGGCCCCCTTCTTCAGGTATACAGGTATAGAAATACAAGTATAAAAAATACAGTTTATAAATAGTAGAAAAAAACGCCAAAAACAAGGGGGAGGTGTTTTGGGGGGAGAATAACCCCCCAAAAACACCTGCGTAATAAAAGGACAAAACAGTGTGCACCCTACCAGGGCCGCTTCTAGCTTTTCTGCTGCCTGAGGCGAAAAATGCCCCCATCAGACCTCAGATCAGCGTCTTGTGCCCCCATCAGACCTCAGATCAGCGTCTTGTGCCCTCATCAGACCTCAGATCAGTGTCTTGTGCCCCATCAGACCTCAGATCAGCGTCTTGTGCCTTCCTTGTGCCCCCCTCAGACCTCAGATCAGCGTCTTGTGCCCCCATCAGACCTCAGATCAGTGTCTTGTGCCCATCAGACCTCAGATCAGCATCTTGTGCCTTCCTTGTGCCCCCCTCAGACCTCAGATCAGCGTCTTGTGCCTTGTGCCCCCTCAGACCTCAGATCAGCCCACCCAGCCACTTATATAAAACATACTCACCTGTCCTGCGCTGCCGCTGCACTCAGCTCCCACGCTCCACTGTCTTCAGTGGAGCGCGGAACCTGAGGGCAGCGGCAGCGCAGGACAGGTAAGTATGTTTTTTTTAAGTGGCTGGGTGGGCTGATCTGAGGTCTGAGGGGGGCACAAGAATCTGATGGGAAGCGCAGCGCATCCACCAGCAGTGTTTAACCCCTTCAACCCCGGGCCTGTTTTCACCTTTCTGCCCAGGCCATTTTTTGCAAATCTGACATGTGTCACTTTATGTGGTAATAACTTTGGAACGCTTTTACTTATGCATGCCATTCTGAGATTGTTTTCTCGTCACATATTGTGCTTCACGACAGTAGTAAATTTTTGGCAAAATATTTCATTTTTATTTTTAAAAAAATACCAAATTTACCAAAAATTTGGAACAATTTCCAAATTTCAATTTCTCTACTTTCAAAATACATAGTAATACCTCCAAAAATAGTTATTATTTTACATTCCCCATATGTCTACTTTATGTTGGCATCATTTTATAAATGTCATTTTACTTTTTTAGGACGTTAGAGGGCTTAGAAGTTTAGAAGCCATTTTTCAAATTTTCACCAAATTTTCCAAAACCATTTTTTTAAGCACCAATTCAGATATAAAGTGATTTTGTAAGGGTTAACAGCAAACTAAACCTCAATATACATATGCAGTTTACAGAAATACCCCATATGTGGTGGTAAACGTCTCTATGGGTTTGTGGCAGTGGTCAGAAGGAAAGGAGCGCCATATGGATTTTGGAGGCAGATTTTGCTAGAATAGTTTTTAGGCACCATTTTGTATTTGAGAGACCCTGACGTACCCCTAGAGTGGAAACCCTCAAAAAGTGACCCCATTTTGGAAACTACACCCTTCAACAAATATATTAAGGGGGGTACTGGCCACTTTGACCCCCTAAGTGTTTTACGAAATTTGGAAACACTTGGCTGTGAAAATGAAAAATTTCATTTCTTCCAATAAAATGTTGCTTTAGCCCCAAATTTTCATAAGGGGTAACAGGAGAAAAGCACCCCATAATTTGTTACCCATTTTCTCCTGAATACGGCAACACCCCATATGTTGTGGTAAACTGATGTGGGGGCACATGGCAGGACTCAGAACAGAAGGAGTGCCATATGGATTTTGATGGAATGGTTTGCGGGAGCCACTGATTTTTATTTTTTTGAGTTATTGTCTTATGTGGGGGCTCATTTTTTGCGGGATGAGCTGATGTTTTCATTGGTACCATTTTGGGGTACATAAGACTTTTTGATCGCTTGGTATTACACTTTTTGTGAGTCAAGGTGAAAAAAAATAGCTGTTTTGGCATGGTTTTTTTTTTTAAATTTTTTTACAGCATTCACCAGAGAGGGCAAATCATGTGATATTTTTATAGAGCAGGTTGTTACGGACGTGGCGGTACCCAATATGTCTAACATTTTTATTTTTAGAAAGCTTTACACATTAGATGCATTTTTGAACAGAATAAAATCTTTATTTTGTGTTGCCATTTTCAGAGAGCCATATTTTTTTTCAGTTTTCAGGCGATTGTCTCAGGTAGGGTATCATTTTTGCAGGACAAGATGACGGTTTGATTGGTACCATTTTGGGTCAAATACGCCTTTTTGATCGCCTGCTATTACAATTTTTGTGAGGCAAGAGGGAAAAAAATGGCTATTTTGGCATAGTTTTAAAAAAAAATTTTTTACAGCATTCGCCTGGGGGGCCATCTCATGTAATATTTTTATAGAGCAGGTTGTTACGGACGTGGTGATACCAAATATGTCTAACTTTTTTATTTTTGGAAAGTTTTACACATTAGATGCATTTTTGAACAGAATAAAATCTTTATTTTGTGTTGCCATTTCAGAGAGCCATATTTTTTTTATTTTTCGGGCGATTGTCTCAGGTAGGGTATCATTTTTGCAGGACAAGATGATGGTTTGATTGGTACCATTTTGGGTCAAATACGCCTTTTTGATCGCTTGCTATTACTCTTTTTGTGAGGTAAGAGGGAAAAAATGGTTGTTTTGGCATAGTTTTTTTTTTTTTTTTGCAGCATTCACCTGGGGGGCCATCTCATGTAATATTTTTATAGAGCAGGTTGTTATGGACGTGGCGATACCAAATATGTCTAACTTTTTTATTTTTGGAAAGTTTTACACATTAGATGCATTTTTGAACAGAATAAAATCTTTATTTTGTGTTGCCATTTTCAGAGAGCCATATTTTTTTCAGTTTTTGGGCGATTGTCTCAGGTAGGGTATCATTTTTGCAGGACAAGATGACGGTTTGATTGGTACCATTTTGGGTCTAATACGCCTTTTTGATCGCCTGCTATTACACTTTTTGTGAGGCAAGAGGGAAAAAAATGGCTATTTTGGCATAGTTTTTTTAACAATTTTTTTACAGCATTCGTACAGCATTTTTACTTGAAACTTTTATTATTATTATTTTTTTAACTTTATTTTTTAACTTTTTTTTCACCTTTTTTTCAACTTTTGGGGGTCTGATCCCCTGCACAATGCATTACAATACTGTTGTATTGTAATGCATTGGCTGTAAGTGTATTACTCACAGTAATACACTTACAGCCTGCTTCCTGTGCAATCCAGGGGGCTGGATCGCACAGGCTCGCAGGGATGGCAGCCACGATGCCTAAGGAAGGCATCGGGCTGCCATCCAAGCCATCGGGTCCCCGTCACAGCAGCGCGGGGACCCGATGGCCCCCCGGCTCGCCATCCTGAATATGCGCACACCTCATGTGCCACGGTCAGCGCTGACCGCGGCACATGAAGGGTTAATGCGCCGGCATCGGTGTTTTCACCGATGCTGGCGCATTCCCCAGGGGTCCGGCACCTGGGCACTGCCGGACCCCCGCCACTGATCGGGCGGGCGCAGCTCCTGCACCCGCCCGATCAGCGCGCCGTACCTGTACCGCCGCCGTCCCGCTGAGCCGTACATGTACGGCGCTGGGCGGGAAGGGGTTAACTGCTGTGTGGATGCCGCCCCTCAAAATTACATAAAACTGCCGCCTGAGGCGAGATCCTCATCTCGCCTCATTGCAGAAGCGGCCCTGCACCCTACAGAAGAACATCATGAGAGGGTAAACTGAGGTTTTATATACTGATAATTCGGGTCCGTGAGTGCACACTGGCGGTCACATGACGGTTGCCAGGCAACTTGATGTCTTAACCTGGCAATAGCACGCCAAAGCGACAAAGCGCTGCAGACCAAGGGAGGGCAAAAGAGAATGGCCACGTGGTGAAGCTCCTGACGTGGCAGCAGCTGACTCGCTCTTGTTTCAGCGGCCGGCTCTTAGGAAAGAAATAGGCCGGTCACTTGTCGCGTGTCACATGATCGCAACTGCGGTCATGTGTTAGTTGCCATGGTAACTAAACGCCCAGACAGGTCCTGGAAGGACATAGTGTGCATATTTAACGGTGGGTTCACTTGCACCTGTTTTCACTTTCCAGGACCGTATCTATAAACAGATAAGGGGGACCGCGATTTCGCAAACTTGTATATGGGGTCCTTCAAAGAGAAATTCATCTATATCACAAGTTTCTATGCGAACAACATAGTTTTTTTTAAACGATATATTGATGATTTAATTTTGGTTTAGAAAGGGGACGAGTCTTCCATCAATCACTTCCTTAGCCATCTAAATAATAATGACTGGGGTTTATCCTTTACGGGAACATTTAACCAAAAGAAAATAGAATATCTTGATCTCGAAGTACTGTATTTTTAGAGGATTAGCGTATCTGTACTAGAACGTTCTTCAAACCAGTTGATAGTAACAGTTACTTTGATAATAAGAGCACCCATTATGGAAAGTGGAAAAAGAATATTCCCTTTGTCCAGTTTAAAAGGATTCGATGTAACTGTACGAAAAAGGAAGATTTTGATGAGCAAAGTGCCATACATACTAAGTGCCATCGGCAAGATTCCAAAATAAAGGCTACCCTGGGACCCTTATAACAGGATCGGTTAGAAAGGCTTCAGAACTCTCACAATCTGAATGCCTTCAGCCCAAGAATGAAAGAAATTCTGCTGATATAAAAACCTTTGAATGGAACTTCATTACTATGTACAATCAAAACCATAAAGCCATACAGTCTGTTCTATCCAAATATTGGTACATACTCAGGAAAGATCCCGTCTTAAGCCAGTTTATACCAAAGGCACCCCGTCTTACTTATAGAAGGGCATGTACACTAAAAAATACATTAGCACCGAGCAAATTGAAACCAATTATAGAGGAACCAGTGACTAAGATCACATGTACAGGCAGCTATAGATGTAGACAGCCCAGGTGTCTATGTTGCTCTTCATTGTTGCAAAAGACGTCTTTTTCTAATCGTAATGGTGAAGCCTTTCCCCATTAGGGATATCCTGAGTTGTGAGTCCACTTTTCTGATATATGTCTTAGAATGTCCGTGTCATTTACAAAATGTGGGCCGCACTATACAGACACTTTGGAACAGACTTAATAAGCACCGATCAAATGTAAAGAAAAAATTCATGAAGCATAGTGTCTCTAGGAACGCCACGGAATTCCATGAGGCATCGTTTGCTGGCTTTAGAGTGACACCTATTGAGCAGATACCCCCCCATGAACGTCACAATCTCAGTAGTATACGACGAAGAGAGATGTATTGGATTTTCAAACTTAACACGTTGAATCCGTATGGCCTCAATGAGGCATTCGAGATTAATCTATGACTTTTTTAATGAGCCAGTCTTTTATTCCATATTAATTCTTGTCTTTTATGATCATGATCCTGAATTATATGCGAGTGTATTTTCCCCTCAGGTATATATCTATGCTTCTTTTTATGACCATGGTTTTAAATTATGTTCTAGAGTATTTTCACCTCAGGAGATTATTTATGTTTTATCAGAAATTCTGTTTCCTTCCTTTTATACTAATGATCTTATCTACATGCACCCTACTCAATGTGTTATCAATGTATTGATTTATCTATTTATTAATTTATTTATTTGTAGCTTCATGTATTTTTTATTTACCTCTGTCAATTACCTCCTTGTCAGTACTAATATTTGCCCCCTTACTATCTGCTTATTTTTATTTTGTATTTCAGTCACCCCCACTGTTAAATACGCACCCTATGTCCTTCCAGGACCTGTCTGGGCGTTTAGTTACCATGGCGACTAACACGTGACCGCAGTTGCGATCACGTGACATGCGCCATGTGACCGGCCTATTCCTTCCCTGAGAGCCGGCCACTGAAGCAAGAGCGAGTCAGCTGCTGCCACGTCAGGAGCTTCACCAAGTGGCCATTCTCTTTTGCCCTCCCCTGGTCTGCAGCGCTTTGTTGCTGGTACACGCGGGCGTCGCGTCGACCTGACAACGGTCCGCATCCGCATCGGATCAATGGTGGTCACGTGGCGTGCTAGTGCCAGGTTAAGACATCAAGTTGCCTGGCAACCGTCACGTGACCACCAGTGTGCACTCACGGACCTGAATTACCAGTATATAAAACCTCAGTTTACCCTCTCATAATACAATTTCTATTGCTGAAATAAATGTCTGTTGCTGCTATGATGTTCTTCTGTAGTGTGCACACTGTTTTGTCCTTTTATTACGCAGGTGTTTTTTGGGGGGTTATTCTCTCCCCCCAAAACACCTCCCCCTTGTTTTTGGCGTTTTTTTCTACTATTTATGCCCTGTATTTTTTATACTTACCTGTATACCTGAAGAAGGGGGCTTTAGCACCCCCGAAACGCGTTGTTTCTGTCATATTGTACCGCTTGGCCAAATAAAAAGAAGAATAGTTTATTTAACTACTTCAACTCCAATGGTCTGGATTATTTGCGCCTGAAATAGGATTTACTTCTTCTGCATTTGGTCTCCTTGTGGGATTGGGCCTCCTCTTCAACAAGGATCCCTCCTATGGGCAGCAGATCCAGACGCCTGACCACGTATGATATATACAAACAAGCCTTCAATAGCGTTGTGACTATTTGTTGCACAACTGCTTAAGGTGAGTGCCAACTTGTCTTAATCTGTGTATTTACATGACTGGGCGTACTACTCTATGTCTTTTGCGCTCTCCCTGTGTCCACCAATAGGCTTCGACACACCCACTACGTATCTATAATAATGAGATTAATAACAGAGGCAATACCAGAAACCCACTTTGGTATTACAGTTCAGTTCCCAGTTTTTGGACAAAATTGTTACAAAGTACCCATCCTTAAAGAGGATAATTGATGATTGTAGCAAATGCAATATAATGTATGTTAGCAGCACTATGAGACCAATGAAAAAAACATATCTTAGAGTATCTGTGAAAATTATCAAATCCAGGCAATAGAAATATTTCTAATGCAGCTAAACATTTTTTCTCTGCCCATGCATACATATTAGGAGTTTCTTGGCAGTTCATAAAATTATGAAATCTATAAGAGATCATTGGAACGTCCATCCAAGCCTAAGGATACCAAAAGGTTTCAAATTAAAAAAGAGAATTTTTGAGTATAAATCAGTGTCAGGTCTTTTCACACCACGCGGAATTAAGCTTGCACACCATTGGATTATTGGGCACGTAGAGTTGTTACCTGGCCACGCATTATGTTGTGGATGTCTGACGATGGAGAGAAGGAGGAGAAGTGGAAAGGGATGATGACAATGTGAAAGACACTGTAGTGGTGCAAGGGGGACTGGGAGAAGGAGGGAACTGGTTGCCACCTCTGTGGTTGCCCACAGGATGGGGTCATGCCGCATCATAAGGTTCAATAGAGCTGTGGTTCCTATGTTTACGTTTGCCTGCCCACGTCTTAATTTACTCTTGCAGCTTCTGGCAGGGTGGAGAAAAAATGGCAGATGGGAGATATTTGCACTGCAGAGGTAGAGGCAGCCATGCTGGACTTAGATCTGGCATGTTTTGGGCCTAACCCACCCACTGTGTCAGCGGCATCACCAGATCCGGAATCAGACTTGACCCTTGCTGTTCTTTGGGAGGTATATGGCCTCTGCTCTTTATTGCTGCCACCATCACCCTCCTCCTCTGATGTTGCCTCCTCCTCAGCACCCCATTCCAGCTCCCAGGTTCTGTCCAGCAAACAATAATCATTGGAGTCCTCACTCTCCCTCTTGCTTCTATCAGACTGTAAGATATCATGTGAGCTTTTTGCCGCCCCTCTCCTTCTCTGCCTTGGTTGCCACTGTCGCTGCCCCCAAATCCAATACCACAACTATGAGTGCCAGTACTACCACCACTAACACGACTATGTCTGGGGTCTGAAGCCTCCTTCTCCACCTCCTCCTCGGGGAAGTACAAATGCTGACCTGTTCTTTCAGACCCCCATCAGACCTCAGATCATCCCTTTCAGAACCCCATCAGACCTTAGATCAGCCCTTTCAGACCCCCATCAGACCTCAGATCAGCCCTTTCAGATGCCCATCAGACCTCAGATCAGCCCTTTCAGACACCCATCAGACCTCAGATTAGCCCTTTCAGACCCCATCATATTAAAATAAAAAACTTCTCTTACTTCTCCTGCGCTGTGGCTCTCCTCCGGGTTCGGCGCTCCCCTGTCTTTTCCGTCGGCACTGCACTGTCACCTGACTGCACGCAGGATCAGGTCATAGTGCGCGTAATACATCCTGATGCTGTACGGGGTCAGGACAGTGCAGCGCCAGCAGGAGAAGACAGGGGAGCGCCAGACCTGGAGCAGAGCCAAGCCACAAGAGGGTGAGTATCTGAAGCGCTTGCAGCGCTTCTTCCCTACTCCCGGCACCTAATGCATACTAATGAGCGTTCACTAGTATTCGCTTTATAAGATGCACGGTCATTTTCCCCACACTTCTTTGGGGGAAAAGTGTGTTGTCAGGTCTGGTCACCGGAGAACATAGGTTTTCTGTTTTTGCTTGGTATTCTGAGTTTTTGTGTGTTTCTGTTTAGTGCCTATGCCTTGCCTTTAACTATGTTCACACTGTGGAGTTGTTTTGGAGCCAACGCCCATCTTCATGCCTTTGTTTGTCTACATAGGGTTAATACTCAGGTGCTGGGCTGAGTGGCTTCTCAGCATCTGGTCCATTCAGAACCTGGGGGTAGGATATCTTCCTGCATAAATACCTTCCTTCTTCTCTGGTCTTTGCCGGTTTTTGCAAATCCTTGCTATTCCTGCTTGTGCGTTTGTATCGTGTGTATCCTGACTGCTTATTTGACCCTTGGCTCGTACCTGACTACTCTACCGTCTTCTGATTTTGTACTTACGTTATCTCTGGTTTTCTGACACGGCTAGTTGACTATTCTTCAGTGTTTTGTTCGTCTCTGTTTGTTATCCCTTTTCCCTGCACCTTAGTCAGTGTAATTGCAGTCCTCGTGGTTGTCGCCGTGTCGCCTAGGACACGGAGGCAATTAGGCAGGGACAGGGGTTGGGGAGAGCTCAGGGATCACATCTCCCTTTTCTGTGTACCCCAACCTTGACAGAAAAACCGGCGCGAAATAAACCTGCAACCTGTATACGGCCAGCTACGTTTATTCCACCTATGGAGCAAATGTCAGTGGTGGTATCTCAGGTCCAGGTCTTGACCAATTTTGTTCAAGATCTTGCTACACGCCTTCAGGTTCAGGAAAACATGCAGGCCTCGGCTCCTGTGTCTGCACCCCAGGTGCCTACACCTGCACCTGAACCTAAGGTCCCCCTTCCTGATTTTTTTTACGGTGACCGTAAGAAATTTTTTCTGTTTCGGGAAGGATGTATTTTGTATTTTTCTTTACGACCTCGGTCGTTTGTAACTGAAGCGCAAAAGGTGGGTTTGGTTATGTCTCTCCTGCGCGGAGACCCCCAAACCTGGGCCTTTTCTTTACCCACTGCCTCTCCTTTGCGCTTATCCCTTGACAAGTTTTTTGTTGCGCTGGGTCAGATATATGATGAGCTGGATCGCCCAGCGTTAGCTGTATCCCAGTTATTGTCTCTACGTCAGGGTGGACAGATGGCAGAGGATTACTGTGCTAGTTTTAGACAATATGTGACCGACTCCGGGTGGAATGATAGGGCTTTGAAAGACCTTTTCATGACTGGACTGTCTGACCATGTGAAGGATTTGTTGTTAGCCCATGCTGAACCTAAAACACTTG
>ONZH01019599.1:0-15218 GCA_900303285.1 Rhinella marina
GGATGCGTAGGCCGCAAAAGGCAGGAAGAGGCCGTGGGTGGCCAGAGGCTCATGGAAAATTTGTGGAGGCCCAAGAGGTGAGACGTCTTAAAAATTGTGTGGAGGCTAAAGAGGTGAGACTTCTTAAAAATTATGTGGAGGCCCAAGAGCTGAGACTCTTAAAATTATGTGGAGGCCCAAGAGGTGAGATCTCTTAAAATTATGTGGAGGCCCAAGAGGTGAGACCTCTTAAACATTTTGTGGAGGCCCAAGAGGTGAGACCTCTTAAAAATTATGTGCAGGCCCAAGAGGTGAGACCTCTTTAAAATTATGTGGAGCAAGAGGTGACCTCTAAATTATGTGAGGCCAAGAGCTGGACTCTTAAAGATTTTGTGGAGCCCAAGAGGTGAGACCTCTTTAAAATTATGTGGAGGCCCAAGAGTGAGACCTCTTAAAGATTTTGTGGAGGCCCAAGAGGTGAGACCTCTTTAAAATTATGTGGAGGCCCAAGAGGTGAGACCTTAAAGATTTTGTGGAGGCCAAGAGGTGAGACCTCTTAAAGATTTATGGAGGCCCAAGAGTGAGACCTCTTAAAGATTTTGTGGAGGCCAAGAGTGAGACCTCTTTAAATTATGTGAAGCCAGAGTGAGACTCTTAAAAATTATGTGGAGGCCCAAGAGGTGAGACCTCTTAAAGATTTTGGAAGGCCCAAGAGGTGAGACCTCTAAAGATTTTGTGCAGGCCCAAGAGGTGAGACCTCTTAAAAATTATGTGGAGGCCCAAGAGGTGAGACCTCTTAAAAATTATGTGGAGGCCCAAGAGGTGAGACCTCTTAAAGATTTTGTGGAGGCCAAGAGGTGAGACCTCTTAAACATTTTGTGCAGGCCAAGAGGTGAAACCTCTTAAAAATTATGTGGAGGCCCAAGAGGTGAGACCTCTTAAAAATTATGTGGAGCCCAAGAGGTGAGACTCTTAAAAATTATGTGGAGGCCCAAGAGGTGAGACCTCTTAAACATTTTGTGCAGGCCCCAAGAGGTGAGACCTCTTAAAAATTATGTGGAGGCCCAAGAGGTGAGACCTCTTAAAAATTATGTGGAGGGCCCAAGAGGTGAGACCTCTTAAACATTTTGTGGGAGGCCAAGAGGTGAGCCATAAATATATAATTTTTCTTATTTACGGAGCAATTCTACGGCGGTTAAGGAGGAGGAGGAGGAGGTGGAGGAGGAAATGGCACTTCATACAGATGGCACTTCACTTTTGGCTGCTTTCCACGGTTGGAGAAGCAAAGTCCGGGTCAATCCACTTGCTGTTCATTTTGATTAGCGTCAGCCTGTCCGCACTGTCGGTTGACAGGCGGCTGCGCTTATCGGTTATAATGCCCCCGGCTGCGCTGAACACCCTTTCTGATAGCACGCTGGCGGCAGGGCAGGCAAGCACCTCCAAGGCGTACAGGGACAGTTCCAGCCACGTGTCCAACTTGGAGACCCAGTATGTGTAGGAAGCCGAGGGATCGGGAGGACAGGGGTACGGTCTGCCAGGTACTCCCGCAACATCCGCCGATACTTGTCCCTCCTGCTGATAGCGGGCCCCGCAGTGATGGAAGTTGCACGAGGGGGTGCCATGAACGTGTCCCACACCTTGGAGAGTGTTCCCCTGGTGGCTGTGGGCCTGATGGATGTTGTGGGACTCTGGGAGACCCTCTCCTCTCTGCCGCCAGCGATGGTGGGTGGGAAAATCTCCATCATGTTCTGCACGAGTTCCCTCTGGTATTCCAGCAATCGATTCGTCCTCTCCTCTACCGGAATAAAAGAGGAGACGTTATCTTTATACCGGGGGTCCAGGAGTGCGAAGACCCAGTACAGTTTGTTCTCCACTATCCGGACAACACGTGTGTCCCGGGAAAAGCAGCCCAGCATGAAGTCAGCCATGTGTGCCAGACTCTGAATAGGCATGACCTCACTGCCCCCACCAGAAGGATCACTTGCCATTTCCTCCTCTTCCTCTTCCGCCTCCTCTCCGCCCCATCCGCGCTGAACCAATGGGACGCACACAGCCTGACTGCTACCCTCGCCGCCAGCATCCTCCTCCTCTTCCACAGCCACCTCCACGTCGTCCTCCTCCTCATCCTCCTCCTCCTGCAACTGCCACCGTGAAGCAGACAAAAGTGTGGTCTGACTGTGTAGCTCCGTTGCGTCTCCTCCTCCTACCCCCGTCTCCTCTGCGTGCAATGCGTTCTCCCTTATTGCGATGAGCGATTCTTTAAGGACGCCTAGGAGCGGGATGGTTACGCTCACTATAGCGTCCTCGCTGCTGACCTTCTTGGTGGACTCCTCAAAGATACGCAGTACATCGCATATGTCTGCCATCCATGGCCACTCGTGGTTGGCAAACTGAGGGAGCTGAGTTGGAGGCACGCGTGGATTCATAATCTGGTACTCCATCAATGCTCTCTGCTGCTCACACACCCTGGCCAACATGGAATAGGTGGAATTCCAGCGAGTCGGCAGGTCGCACAACAGCCGATGTTCAGGCAAATGGAGGCGTTGCTGGAGTTTTTTTAAGCTAGCAGCAGCTACAGTTGACTTCCGAAAGTGAGCGCACAAGCGCCGCACTTTCACCAGTAGCTCTGCCAGGTTGGGGTAAGTCTTTAGAAATTTTTGGACTACCAGATTAAAAACGTGGGCCAGGCATGGTACGTGATTGAGTTCGGCAAGCTCCAGAGCCGCCACCAGGTTACGGCCGTTATCGCACACGACCATGCCTGGTCCTAGCTGCAGCGGCGACAGCCACATCTCCGTCTGCTGCAATATGGCGTCCCTCACCTCTGGGGCGCTGTGCTTCCTGTCGCCCAAGCTGATGAGCTTTAGCACCGCCTGCTGACGTCTCCCCGCGCCAGTGCTGCAACGCTTCCAGCTAGCGGCTGAGGGAGATGTTAAGGCACAGGAGGAGGAGGAGGAGGAGGAGGAGGAGGAGGGGGGTTTATCAGAACCCATGCTGGCAATCTTGGGTGGGGGTGGTAGGTAGGCCGTCTCTATTTTCGACCCCGTCCCCGCTTCCACAACATTCACCCAGTGTGCCGTCAAAGACATGTATCGTCCCTGGCCGCAAGCGCTTGTCCACGAGTCGGTGGTCAAGTGGACCTTTGCGCTGACTGCGTACCTCAGGGCCCGCCTGATGTTACGCGACACGTGCTGGTGCAGGGCGGGGACGGCACTCCGGGAAAAGTAGTGGCGGCTAGGGACGGAATAGCGAGGTGCGGCAGCCGCCATCAGGTCGCGGAAGGCCTGCGTCTCCACAAGCCTAAACGGCAACATCTCCAGGGCCAGCAGTTTGGAGATGTGGCAGTTTAAGGCTTGGGCTTGGGGGTGACTCGAGGCGTACTTCCGCCTGCGGTCGAACGCCTGCGAGATGGACAGTTGTTGGGACGAGGAGTGTGAAGGTGCAGGCGAAGAGGCGGGGGAAGGGGAGGCTGAAGGAGAAGGCCCCAAAGTAGCCGAGGCAGAGGCAGATGTGGAGGTGTCCTGGCTGGAGGTCTGGACCGCAGTGGCAGCACACAACAAAGGGGAAGAGGCAGTGGCAGCAAGACCGGGCGCAGGTTGTATTGCGTTTGCTCTCTCCCACTCAGCCCAGTGCTTGACTTCCAAGTGACGCCGCATGCCTGAGGTGGTCAGATTGCTCTTCTCAGAGCCCCTACTCAGTTTTGAGTGGCAGAGTGTGCAAACCGCGCTCAGTTTGTCATCCGCACAAACATTAAAAAATCTCCACACCACAGAAGTACGAGGCCTCGATGGGGGAGCTTCACGCGACTGCCCGCTGCCGGGAACAGCTTCGGCCGTGCTGGCTGTGGCCTCACTACTCTGTCTGGACTGTCCTTTGCCTCTGGACATCCCTCTGCCTGTGGACATCCCTCTGCCTCTGGACATCCCTCTGCCTGTGGACATCCCTCTGCCTGTGGACATCCCTCTGCCTCTTGCTGCCTTTTTCGGTGCTGCGCAGACCACCACCTCTCCACTGCTTTCCCCGCTGGACATCACCCCTGGCCAAGTGGGGTCGGTCATTTCGTCATCCACCACCTCCTCTTCCTCACTCTGCTCCTCCTCCTGCCCACTGGACATTCCAACAGCCTCCCTTGATGGCAACTGCGTCTCATCATCATCATCGCTCATGATAACAGATGCTGGTTCAGGGTCCACATCAGCAGGAGATGGCGAAAACTCAAGTGTTTGGGCATCAGTACAAACAAATTCCTCTGCTAGCTCCTGGGATTCTTCCGGCACATCTGAAAAAGGACCCGAAAAGAGCTCCTGGGAGGGGTCAAGGGTGGGATGACTCTGTTGGCCAGGTGTGGAGGAAGGAGGGTCAGAGTGAGACTGTGTGGATGACTGGCTGGTGTGGACAACTGTGTGGAAGCGCTATCGGCTATCCATTGCACCACCTGTTCAACCTGCTCAGGCCTCAACAGCGGTGTAACTCGCCCCCTGCTTAACTGTCCCATAAAGGCAGGGATTCTAGATAAGTGTGATCCTGGCTGACCCTCACCAGCACGCATTGTATCCCCACTGGCTTCAACAAGGCCACCAACAGCATTTCCGCGCCCCCGTCCTCGTCCACGTCCGATTCCGCTAGCCCCCCTCCGCATTTTATTTTTTTTTGGTTGCAAATACAATATTTGGGTATATAATTAGGTATGTGAAATAATTTAGCAAGAGAACGCACAGTACAGTGGCCAATTAAAAGGCCTAGATATTGTATATTTCAAGGTACACAGCCGTGTAGTAACTGAACAGACGGTGGGTATTTACACCAGGTATGTGAAATAATTTAGCAAGAGAACGCACAGTACAGTGGCCAATTAAATGGCCTAGATATTGTATATTTCAAGGTACACAGCCGTGTAGTAACTGAACAGACGGTGGGTATTTACACCAGGTATGTGAAATAATTTAGCAAGAGAACGCACAGTACAGTGGCCTATTAAAAGGCCTAGATATTGTATATTTCAAGGTACACAGCCGTGTAGTAACTGAACAGGCGGTGGGTATTTACACCAGGTATGTGAAATAATTTAGCAAGAGAACGCACAGTACAGTGGCCAATTAAATGGCCTAGATATTGTATATTTCAAGGTACACAGCCGTGTAGTAACTGAACAGACGGTGGGTATTTACACCAGGTATGTGAAATAATTTAGCAAGAGAACGCACAGTACAGTGGCCTATTAAAAGGCCTAGATATTGTATATTTCAAGGTACACAGCCGTGTAGTAACTGAACAGGCGGTGGGTATTTACACCAGGTATGTGAAATAATTTAGCAAGAGAACGCACAGTACAGTGGCCTATTAAAAGGCCTAGATATTGTATATTTCAAGGTACACAGCCGTGTAGTAACTGAACAGACGGTGGGTATTTACACCAGGTATGTGAAATAATTTAGCAAGAGAACGCACAGTACAGTGGCCAATTAAAAGGCCTAGATATTGTATATTTCAAGGTACACAGCCGTGTAGTAACTGAACAGACGGTGGGTATTTACACCAGGTATGTGAAATAATTTAGCAAGAGAACGCACAGTACAGTGGCCTATTAAAAGGCCTAGATATTGTATATTTCAAGGTACACAGCCGTGTAGTAACTGAACAGACGGTGGGTATTTACACCAGGTATGTGAAATAATTTAGCAAGAGAACGCACAGTACAGTGGCCTATTAAAAGGCCTAGATATTGTATATTTCAAGGTACACAGCCGTGTAGTAACTGAACAGACGGTGGGTATTTACACCAGGTATGTGAAATAATTTAGCAAGAGAACGCACAGTACAGTGGCCAATTAAATGGCCTAGATATTGTATATTTCAAGGTACACAGCCGTGTAGTAACTGAACAGACGGTGGGTATTTACACCAGGTATGTGAAATAATTTAGCAAGAGAACGCACAGTACAGTGGCCAATTAAATGGCCTAGATATTGTATATTTCAAGGTACACAGCCGTGTAGTAACTGAACAGACGGTGGGTATTTACACCAGGTATGTGAAATAATTTAGCAAGAGAACGCACAGTACAGTGGCCAATTAAATGGCCTAGATATTGTATATTTCAAGGTACACAGCCGTGTAGTAACTGAACAGGCGGTGGGTATTTACACCAGGTATGTGAAATAATTTAGCAAGAGAACGCACAGTACAGTGGCCAATTAAATTGCCTAGATATTGTATATTTCAAGGTACACAGCCGTGTAGTAACTGAACAGACGGTGGGTATTTACACCAGGTATGTGAAATAATTTAGCAAGAGAACGCACAGTACAGTGGCCAATTAAAAGGCCTAGATATTGTATATTTCAAGGTACACAGCCGTGTAGTAACTGAACAGACGGTGGGTATTTACACCAGGTATGTGAAATAATTTAGCAAGAGAACGCACAGTACAGTGGCCAATTAAATGGCCTAGATATTGTATATTTCAAGGTACACAGCCGTGTACTAACTGAACAGACGGTGGGTATTTACACCAGGTATGTGAAATAATTTAGCAAGAGAACGCACAGTACAGTGACTAATTAAAAGGCCTAGATATTGTATATTTCAAGGTACACAGCCGTGTAGTAACTGAACAGACGGTGGGTATTTACACCAGGTATGTGAAATAATTTAGCAAGAGAACGCACAGTACAGTGGCCAATTAAATGGCCTAGATATTGTATATTTCAAGGTACACAGCCGTGTAGTAACTGAACAGACGGTGGGTATTTACACCAGGTATGTGAAATAATTTAGCAAGAGAACGCACAGTACAGTGGCCAATTAAATGGCCTAGATATTGTATATTTCAAGGTACACAGCCGTGTAGTAACTGAACAGACGGTGGGTATTTACACCAGGTATGTGAAATAATTTAGCAAGAGAACGCACAGTACAGTGGCCAATTAAATGGCCTAGATATTGTATATTTCAAGGTACACAGCCGTGTAGTAACTGAACAGACGGTGGGTATTTACACCAGGTATGTGAAATAATTTAGCAAGAGAACGCACAGTACAGTGGCCTATTAAAAGGCCTAGATATTGTATATTTCAAGGTACACAGCCGTGTAGTAACTGAACAGACGGTGGGTATTTACACCAGGTATGTGAAATAATTTAGCAAGAGAACGCACAGTACAGTGGCCAATTAAATGGCCTAGATATTGTATATTTCAAGGTACACAGCCGTGTACTAACTGAACAGACGGTGGGTATTTACACCTGGTATACAAAAAGGGTATTGCAGGCACACAGAACCCAGAACACTAGAGCCAAATAAACTGTATTTAAAAAAATAAAATAAAATTCACAGCCGTATACTGCCAGATCAGATGGTGCATATACACACTAGTTATATAACAGGGTTTTTCAGCCAAAAAGAACGCTATACAGTAGTGCCAAATATAGTTTTGTATGTAGCAGAGCACCTAATACACCACTAATGCCTCTCTCTGTCCCTACTCCAGCAGCTATCCCTGAATACGGCAGCCGTTCTCTGTAAAGTGTATCTTGTAGTAAAGCTATCACTGTAGTGCACTATAGTAGCCCTGATAAGGGCTTTTAATCACGCTCCTGCCTGTCCAACTGCTAAAACCTGTCTGTCCCTTCTCCAGCCTCTGTCCCTGACTAAGTTCACGCAGCATATGCGTACGAGCAGGAAGAGCTGAGTTTTTAATATTCGAGGTCACATGGTTTTTCCAGCCAATCCATGTAGACGCTGTTTTCGCGCTGCCAGCGTGCTCAGCGTGCCTGTCATACCCCCCCTGCATGTTGATTGGTGGAAAAAGAGCGCCAGGGAAGGTGGGAGGGGAAACGAATTCTAAGTGCGCCATCGCCGTTATACTCGATTGAAATCGAGTATGCCGAATAGCGTAGTATTCGATCGAATACCGGCTCGATCGAACACTACTCGCTCATCTCTACTGTCCACATGTCACTGATGTCGTCCTATCCAGTTTCTGGGCCAAATGCCTGACTGTTCGCAACATCAACTCCCACACGACTCTCATCGTCGCTACTTGCCCCCCTACAAGAGTAAGAAGCGGATCTCTCTTCCATATCGTGGCTAGGAAGTAGCTTCTGACTGTCCTCAAGCTTGTCCTCATTTAAAAGCGGAGTGGAGCTGATGGCATACAATACTTCTCAAGCAGAAGGAACCAAAAATGAAAGAGGCAGGTTCAGGACAGGTGGGGGCACAGAGCTTGTTCCCTGGCAATGCCAACTAAGCGTGGTGTCAGAGGAACCCACTGACTCCTGGCTGGGAGTGTCTGATGTCACGTGAGATGAGGTAGAAGACCGAGTCAACCATTCAAGGACAGTTTGGTTGCTGGTCAAAATACAACCAATGGATTACACTAGCAGCTGTCACTGCGACTGCTTCTACCACTTCCCCCTTCTTCTGCTGCTAGTTCTGCCAGCTACAGAAAAATTTTGGCCACTGTCCATTTCCTTAGAAGGGCCTGTCACCTGTCTGTCGGACATACTGTACTGTAACAGTAACTATAAGGGTAAAACAGCGATAGTATCAGACCGCAATTTCTCCCCAATTAAACAATTTAGTATTAACAGATTTACTTATGGAATAAAGAATGCAAACACCCTAAAATATATATCATACCACAATTTTTTAACCCTAATTACACAATTAATGATTATTGGTTATATTTACAGTATAGACCAAAAGTTTGGACACACCTTCTCATTCAAAGAGTTTTCTTTATTTTCATGACTATGAAAATTGTAGATTCACACTGAAGGCATCAAAACTATGAATTAACACATGTGGAATTATATACTTAACAAAAAAGTGTGAAACAACTGAAAATATGTTTTATATTCTAGGTTCTTCAAAGTAGCCACCTTTTGCTTTGATTACTGCTTTGCACACTCTTGGCATTCTCTTGATGAGCTTCAAGAGCTAGTCACCTGAAATGGTATTCCAACAGTCTTGAAAGAGTTCCCAGAGATGCTTAGCACTTGTTGGCCCTTTTGCGGCCCAGCTCACCCCAAACTATCTCGATTGGGTTCAGGTCTGGTGACTGTGGAAGCCAGGTCATCTGGAGTAGCACCCCATCACTTTCCTTCTTGGTCAAATAGCCCTTAAACAGCCTGGAGGTGTGTTTGGGGTCATTGTCCTGTTGATAAATAAATCATGGTCCAACTAAACGCAAATCGGATGGAATAGCATGCCGTTGCAAGATGCTGTGGTAGCCATGCTGGTTCAGTATGCCTTCAATCTTGAATAAATCCCCAACAGTGTCACCTACAAAGCACCCCCACACCATCACACCTCCTCCTCCATGCTTCGCGGTGGGAACCAGGCATGTAGAGTCCATTCATTCACCTTTTCTGTGTCACACAAAGACACGGTGGTTGGAACCAAAGATCTCAAATTTGGACTCATCGGTCTGATGAGTCCAAATTTGCACAGATTTCCACTTGTCTAATGTCCATTCCTTGTGTTCTTTAGCCCAAACAAGTCTGTTCTGCTTGTTGCTTGTCCTTAGCAGTGGTTTCCTAGCAGCTATTTTACCATGAAGGCCTGCTGCACACAGTCTCCTCTTAACAGTTGTTGTAGAGATGTGTCTGCTGCTAGAACTCTGTGTGGCATTGACCCAGTCTCTAATTTGAGCTGCTGTTAATCTGCGATTTCTGAGGCTCGTGACTCAGATGAACTTATCCTCCACAGCAGAGGTGACTCTTGGTCTTCCTTTCCTGGGGCGGTCCTCATGTGAGCCAGTTTCTTTGTAGCGCTTCATGGTTTTTACGACTGCACTTGGGGACACTTTCAAAGTTTTCCCAATTTTTCGGACTGACTGACCTTCATTTTTTAAAGTAATGATGGCCACTCGTTTTTCTTTACTTAGCTGCTTTTTTCTTGCCATATTACAAATTCTAACAGTCTATTCAGTAGGACTATTAGCTGTGTATCCACCTGACTTCTGTCCAACACAACTTATGGTCCCAACCCCATTTATAAGGCAAGAAATCCCACTTATTAAACCTGACAGGGAACACCTGTGAAGTGAAAACCATTTCAGGTGATTACCTCTTGAAGCTCATCAAAAGAATGCCAAGAGTGTGCAAAGCAGTAATCAAAGCAAAAGGTGGCTACTTTGAAGGACCTAGAATATAAGACATATTTACAGTTGTTTCACACTTTTTTGTTAAGTATACAATTCCACATGTGTTAATTCATAGTTTTGATGCCTTCAGTGTAAATCTACAATTTTCATAGTCATGAAAATACAGAAAACTCTTTGAATGAGAAGGTGTGTCCAAACTTTTGGTCTGTACTGTATGTATACTAAAATGTGAGTACCCTAAAATGTAGTATCAGGATGCAATTTAATCCCAATTACAAAATTAGTAATTAACGGATATACTGTATAATAGAACTTGAGCACCCTAAAATCTGTAGTACCAGGCTGCAGTATCACTCTAATTAGACAATAAAGGATTAAATTATATATAAAACAGTGAACGCACTAAATTTTGTAGTATCAGACTCCAGTTTCACCCCAATAACAGAATCAAGGATTACTGGAATTACGTATATACCAAAGAATGCAAACAACTTAAAACCTGTAGTATTAAATCAGTGTGTAACCCCAATTAGTGCAGCAAGGTTTAATAGCCAATCTTTACACTGGTTCAATTGTCCCTGCTTTCTTCCCTATAGTGTGGATAATGCCTCCCTATTATATCTCGATACTATGAATAATCTTTCCCTGAACTGCTCAATAGTAATATTTGGTGAATAAAGTCTTTCGTAAACACTGTCCCTAGTGCATGTAACGTCTCTCCCTGCACTAAGTTCACTGGAAAATGGTGGAGACCGGGCAGGAGGAGACTTTTTATTGGGCTATGACATCAGAGGCTGGCTATCTACTGATTGGCTGTCTGCATGGCATTATGTGTGATTCGTTGTTCCTGGAAATAAGACTTTGGGACAAATCAAATGTTTCCTGAAATACAGATCAAATTCCACTTCGTCAACTTCGATTCGCTTATCTCTAGTGGCCACCTTTCTACTCACCTGTATGGGAGTTTTGGAAATAGCCGAACCATTGCTCTGCTATTTTCTGCATTTCCATAGAAGCGAAAAATGGCTGTGCTTGCACAGTGTGCTCTCGTGCTTTTTGGGGGCCCCTGTCAAGAGATAGTTGTGGGTGACTGAGGTGGGACCTGCACCCGACATTGGTGGCATATCGTTAGGACTCCTTTGATTGTTGGTTGGGTAGAAATTGACAACAAATGTTTTAGCCAAACAATGATAAGCATTGTTTGAAAAGAAAACAGCCATGTTTGAAAATGTCATCCAATAGCTGGACAAAATCATTTTCATTTAAAGAAAGATCATTTGTGGATGAAAGATCTTTCTTGTAAATAACATTCCCAGAAAGATCATTCGTCCATCATCTGGTTTTATTGAATGTTTACGGCCTTTTTGGAATGCATAGAAGGGTCAATAAAGATTAACATGCATATGACTGTGTCTGCAAAAAGGTTGTTCACAAAATGATCATTTGTTCAACTTCTGTTATGTACTTCAATCTGTAATGATCCGAATTTGAGATTTGATTAGCTGCTAAACTGAATTTCTTCATGTTTTGTGGTATCTAATCATTTTTCATTGAAATGGTGGTAAAAGATCCCACGTGAAATCTTGTGTGCAGTGACCTATGAGGTATGATGATGTCATCACTCACCACACAAGATTTAGCGTGGGATCTTCAATCAAGACGGCCGCAGTGGCCTTTTCATGGTCAAATGGATAAGGTGATTATTATTTATCAATTTTTTAAAACTGTTTAACCCTTGAAAGTCCTCATTTTTCATCTCAGATGCCACGATCAGCCATGAATGAGGCATCTGAGGGGTTCAATAAATGGGGGGGGGGGCGGTGCAATCGCCTTTCCCCATCATTGCGCCTGCTACTTACAAAGAAATGCGCTTTGTGAAGAAGCAATTTGTCAGAAACAAATTTCTTTGTGAAATTCTGTGAAGCAATCAAATCAAATGTTAGTAAACTTTACTCATCTTTAATGACCATCTTTAAAATACAAAATCATAAAATGCTGGAACAGATTCACTAATCCTGTCTAAAGCTGGATTAAGAGACAGCCCAATATTCAGATGAAGTAATCGTTGGTGTGGAAACCTCAATCATCATTCCTGGGCAGCAGGTCAGGCTATGTGAACAGCAGTCTGTAAGGGGTCGAACAATAGCAGCACCAATCACTTTTCCTCATACTGTGTAGGTGATCGTGGCATGTAACTGCAGCTCTTCATCTCCACTTAATGAGCTGCTGATTGTCAGGAAGGAACTGCTGCTTATCTGATAGTCTAAATAAGCCTTAATATTATGAAAGCAGACTTATATCAGGCAGTCTAAAGATGTGCTAAATTTATCAAAGTGGCTTATGCTGTACATTAAATGGATGTGCAGGGAGCTTTCCTAACAATACGGCAAATGGACAAGAAATCCGTCTTCGTACAACATTAAAATGTATGGGCTCCGGTGAGGCAAAATGATTTATCACTGAAGTCCTGCGGAACATCAGTGAATAACTTCGGGAATTATTTTTTTTAACTTGAAAATCATTTTAAAACTTGGTTCCGAAATTGGCTTTGGTACGAGGTACCAATCGGTACAGAAGCCAACTTCAGATACCTGTTTGCAAATGGATTACAAATTTAATAATCAAATACCAAAATTATTCACCAAAGTCTCTCCTCGCCAGGGCACATACATTTTAATACTGTACAGCTCCATACAGCTTTAAAACAAAGTTTGGAGTGAAGCAACTTGCATCTTGGATCTGAAAATTGGAATAATTAACCCAAAACACCTGCATAGGCTTCCTAAGCCTTTAAAAAGGTCCCTCAGTCTGGTTCAGTAGGCAACACAATCATGGGAAAGACTGCTGACTTGACAGATGTCCAGAAGGCTGTCATTGACACACTCCACAAGGAGGGTAAGCCACAAAAGGTCATTGCTAAAGAATCTGGCTGTTCACAGAGTGCTGTATCAAAGCATATCAATGGAAAGTGAGTGGAAGGAAAAGGGTGGTAGAGGTAGCCTTGATAGGATTGTTAAGAAAAGGCCTTTTCTAAATTTGGAGGAGATTCACAAGGAGTGGAATGCTGCTGGAGTCAGTGCTTCAAGAGCCACCACACACAGACGTATCCAGGACATGGGCTACAAGTGTCGCATTCCATGTGTGAAGCCACTCATGACCAATAGACAATGCTAGAAACGTCTTACCTGAGCCAAGGAAAAAAAGAACTGGACTGTTGCTCAGTGGTCAAAGGTGTTGTTCTCAGATGAAAATAAATTTTGCATTTCATTTGGAAATCAAGGTCCCAGAGTCTGGAGGAAGAGTGGAGAGGCACTCAATCCAAGCTGCTTGAGGTCTAATGTAAAGTTTCCACAATCAGTGATGGTTTGGGGAGCCATGTCATCTGTTGGTGTAGGTCCACTTTGTTTTATCAAGACCAAAGTCAGTGCAGCCGTCTACCAGAAAATTTCAGAGCACTTCATGCTTCTCTCTGCTGACAAGCTTTTTGGAGATGGAATTTTTATTTTCCAGCAGGACTTGGCACCTGTCCACACTGCCAAAAGTACCAATACCTGGTTTAATAACCACAGTATCACTGTGCTTGATTGGCCAGCAAACTCGCCTGACCTTAACCCCATAGAGAATCTATGGGGTATTGTCAAGAGGAAGATGAGAGATGCCAGACCCAACAATGCAGACGAGATGAAGGCTGCTATCAAAGCAACCTGGGCTTCCATAACACCTCTGCAGTGCCACAGGCTGATCACCTCCATTCCATGACACATTGATGCAGTCATTCATGCAAAAGGAGCCCCAACCAAGTATTGAGTGCATTTACTGTACATACTTTTCATTTGGCCAACATTTCTAAAAAAAAAAATTACAGTTTGTCTAATAAAATATTCTAATTTTCTGAGATAATGACTTTTGGGGTTTCCTTGGCTATAAGCCATAATCATCAACATTAACTTAAACAAACACTTGAAAAAGTTCACTCTGTTTGTAATGACTCTATAGAATATATGTGTTTCACTTTTTTAATTGAATTACTGAAAAAAAAAACTTTTTGATATTCTAATTTATTGAGATGCACATATATATACAGTATAGACCAAAAGTTTGGACACACATTCTTATTCAAAGAGTTTTCTGTATTTTCATGACTATGAAAATTGTAGATTCACACTGAAGGCATCAAAACTATGAATTAACACATGTGGAATTATATACTTAACAAAAAAGTGTGAAACAACTGAAAATATGTCTTATATTCTAGTTTCTTCAAAGTAGCCACCTTTTGCTTTGATTACTGCTTTGCACACTCTTGGCATTCTCTTGATGAGCTTCAAGAGGTAGTCACCTGAAATGGTTTTCACTTCACAGGTGTGCCCTGTCAGGTTTAATTAGTGGGATTTCTTGCCTTATAAATGGGGTTGGGACCATGAGTTGTGTTGGGCAGAAGTCAGATGGATACACAGCTAATAGTCCTACTAAATAGACTGTTAGAATTTGTATTGTGGCAAGAAAAAAGCAGCTAAGTAAAGATAGAAAAACGAGTGGCCATCATTACTTTAAGAAATGAAGGTCAGTCAGTCCGAAAAATTGGGAAAACTTTGAAAGTGTCCCAGTCGCAAAAACCATCAAGCGCTACAAAGAAACTGGCTCACATAAGGACCGCCCCAGAAAAGGAAGACCAAGAGTCACCTCTGCTGCGGAGGATAAGTTCATCCAAGTCACCAGCCTCAGAAATCACATGGTTAACAGCAGCTCAGATTAGAGACCAGGTCAATGCCACACAGAGTTCTAACAGCAGACACATCTCTACAACATTTGTTAAGAGCAGACTGTGTGCAGCAGGCCTTCATGGTAAAATAGCTGCTAGGAAACCACTGCTAAGGACAAGCAACAAGCAGAAGAGACTTGTTTGGGCTAAAGAACACAAGGAATGGACAGTAGACAAGTGGAAATCTGTGTTTTGGTCTGATGAGTCCAAATTTGAAATCTTTGGTTCCAACCACAGTGTCTTTGCGTAACGCAGAAAAGGTGAACGGATGGACTCTACATGCCTGGTTCCCACCGTGAAGCATGGAGGAGGAGGTGTGATGGTATGGGGGTGCTTTGCTGGTGACACTGTTGGGGATTTATTTAAAAT